>CM046372.1:4188243-4221813 GCA_025413025.1 Ficus hispida | reverse complement strand
AAAACGTTGCATGGTGATTTTAGGCTCCCGCTGTGTTCGGTTGAGGTAGTGCACGATTAGGACGAGAAACCAAGAAACGAACAAAAACTGCCAATTCGGGTTAGATCTGCCCAGTTTTCTGGAAACCGAAATTTGAGGCCCTTAGAGGCTGATTTTGGAAAACGTAAAACATGAAAGTTGTAGAGTAGGTTTTTCCTAGGGACGTGGACAGTTTTCAAAAATAAGGCTCCAAGGCCTTCGTTTTTGTGAAAACCCGAGCCTGACCGTGCCCAGACCCTATGCACGGCCAGGTGAGTTTAACAGGGTTAAAGGAGTGGGTTAGAGACCGATTTGGGTCTCGAGTTCAAAACGAAAGTTTTAGGATTTTGAATGCTTTAAAACTTTCATGAAGAAAACTTTTTCAAATTCGGCTTGATTTTTAAATAGAAAATTGGATTTCAAAACTGTGCAGTGAACAAGAAATTCCTGCACAAAGTTTTCTAAAACAGTGCAGGAAAAGGACATTTCTGCACATCCACTGACTAATTCTCAGTGAGAAACTGTTCCAAAGGCAGTTTATGTTTTAATGATTTTTACAAAGACCCACTCATCAGATTCTGAGTTTTTAATAAAATGATCTTAAAACTCTAAGTTTTTCCGAAATAAAGAAAGAGTTTAAATCGAGTTAAATGAACCATAACCGGAAAGGTACCGAGTTATTGGTTGGGCCCTAAGCCCAAGGGTTATCCAACGTAACCCAATATAATGACTAAGTTGGGCCTAAAAACCAGGGTTACTCAAGAGTAACCCGATGGAATGAATTTTCAAACAAGCTTAGGCCCAAGGTTAGGTTTAATAACCTAACACAGTTATGAAAGGCTGTTTAGCCAAGGTTACTTTATGTGACCAACTTAATATGTTCTAAACCATAGGGTTATCTGTGATACTGAAAAAGTATCCGGCATTGTATAAGAAGGGGGAACATATAACCACAAATAGTATGAATGTGGTTTGATTACCAACATTCTGTAAGAACATAATTCTTACTCTATGTCCTCTGATATAGCAGGAATAGCCTGCGAGGTATCCTGAAGTGGATCAACAAGTCTCGGGACATAGTACTCAAGGTAAGTACAACTCCGCCTACAGCATAGGCTTTTGTTGTATACTTGCCAAGTATGTTGCTGTATGTGATGCTGTGTTTAATATATGACTATGTTAGTTCATTAGCATGAGAAAAGATATAATGCAAGATATGAGCATGAGTTATGAATAGTGACATCACGAAGCATGTTCACTAATAAGAACAAGTATGAGTTCATGAAAAGTAAGTATGATGGCAAGCAAGCTTGCCTGTGTCGTACCGACCCGCGTTAGGTCGGGTTGGACTGTGGTTTGAGTTGGAATTGGTTTGGCCGCCCCAACCAAATCATAGTTGCGCGCCCGGTACGTACACTCATGATAAGGGGCCCATAAGTAAGATAAGTTAAGAATGAATACAATGGCATAATAGAGCATAACTGGTACATGCATATATTATGCGATGTTATGACATTATGTTTATGATATGTATGCTATGGAAGTTATGTATGACATGTATGATATGCTATGTTATGTAAGGTCATGATGAGTATGTTTATGTTTGTTTCGCGGATATGTATATGTTGTACTTGCTGAGCGAAAGCTCACGTGACTTACGTCTATGCTGTAGGTAAGCAACCTACAGGCAACTGATGGTGCAAGGTGGCGAGCGGGCAGGGCAAGCTGTGGAATGTGGGGATTATAACCGCTTCGCGTTTTAATCTTTTATGTAAATTATTTGTATGCAAACATCGTTATATATTGCAAGTATCCGCACTGTATAAAAAAAAAAAAATTTCCGCTGCTTACGCCAAATAAATAAGTACGCATGTATGGATGTATGTATGTATGGTAACGGCCTGTGCTAGGCGGGTCGTTACAGAGTTGGTATCAGAGCGGTTCCCTGCTACCTAATTTCACAGTATGCCTGCCGTCGCCGCCATCATTGTAAGTAATTTATATTTATGAATAATTAATTATTAAATGATTATGTTATGATAGATACGACGTTATGGATCCCGCTGGAGCCGATGGGGATCGACGTGCGGTAACGTCTTTTTACGAGTCGCACCGATGATTTTTGACGGGACGAGACGGACGTGTCGTTAGCTGCCTGGCTATACGACATGGAGTTGATCTTCGACTATGCATATAGAGGAGCGACTCAGGTTTCTTAGCCAGTCGGTGTCTGGCAGTAGACGCACGGCTATGGTGGATGACGATAGGAGAGATCGATGCCGAGTCGCACTTGGCGCATTTCGTGCGTTGTAGTTGCACGTTTCGGACCGCTACCGGACGAGGGTGCCGGTGACCTCATCGCGATCCTGCGATGTATCGGGATATGTATCATGCCCGATACCTAGTTTTTCAGCAGTGTGGCACGCCTACCCGCAGGAGCCCATGAGCCATTACTGCAGGCGGTTTCAGGAGGAGCTGTTGCCTTACGTCCCCGGGACTTGGCTAACCCTGGGATGATTCACTACAGACTTTCCGGACGGATTGCCTCCGCAGATCCGCAGTACGTTCCCATGCCGTTGCCTGAGACGACGGTGGGAACATGATAGAGGATATTATGGGGCCGAGGCCGTAGTACAGGCTATGCAGGCCGCTGGGTCGCAGAGGGCCATCAGGCACCGGTCGACGACGCTGGGATGGGAGAGCCATTTTTCGGGCCTGGTCCAGTTTTTCCGAGGACCCGATTCCAGCCGAGCCAGTACAGGCAGTGCCGCCCCAGGACGCCGAGGCTGACGAGGTCGGGGATGATTTCGACCCCGATGATTTATAGTTGTTCCAGAGGATCCGCCAGTAGACCCCCGATCATCGATATTTCTAGCGATGAGGAGGAGGATATGGAGCCGGAGCCAGAGCATGAGGACTGGTTCGCGGACGATGAGGAGGATATGGAGCCCGGGCCAGAGTTTGAGCCTGAGGACTGGCAGGAGGAGGATTTTGATGAGGACCCTGAGGAGTTTCCATTCACGATGGAGATGACGATGCAGACTCCGACGCGCCCTCAGTAGTTACGGACGAGCATATAGATTAGGCTAACTCTGTATATATTTTATTTTACGACTGATATGTACTAGCTTATATTTTTGGATGATAGGCTTGTACTGATGTATGATGGGAAAGTGTTAGACACTTCCATCCGAAATTTTGGCCCTATATGTACAGAAATCGTATCAAAATGTATTTACAAGATTGTGAATATAATGTACTTTTTGTAAGAATACAAAAAGAAAGTTCAAGTATGAAATATTATGATATGATGATGAAAGGCATGTTACGAGTTGTTATGTGCCATGATACGATGATAAAGTTATGATATGAAGAATTATGTTATGTATGACGATAAATGTATGAAGAAGGGATATTTCTGGTATGATAATATCTTTTCTTATGTTTTAATAGGATCAAGAAAATGGTTCGTCCACGACGAGCAGTGCCTGAAAATCCGCCCGAGCCGGATCTCGCAACCATTGTTGCAAATTTGCAACGGCAGCTGCTGGAACAGCAGCAAGAGACAAATAGACTGCGAGAACATTAATTCAGATGAACCAGAGACCTCGGGCTGATGAGGTTCCTCTTCAGCAGAACAGGGTGCCTCCGGTACCAGAAGTCCAACCGGAAGTACAACAAGAGGATCCACGGAATGTTGAGATTCCGGTAGCACCTGCAGGAGTTCCAGTAAACTTACCGCCAGTACGGGAAGATTTACTGTATGAGAGATTCAGGAGGATGAAGGCACCTGAATTTGAGGGATTAATGGATCCGATAGCTGCGGATAATTGGTTGATTGATGTCCAAGTCATCCTGGACTTCATGAGGCTATCGGAGCAGGAAAAGGTTCTCTGTGCTTCCTTCGCCCTCAAGAAAGACGCCAGACACTGGTGGATGACTGTCCAGATGCGGCGAGATGTTACCGCCATGGGCTGGCAAGATTTTGTGACAGAATTCCGCACCATGTACTACAATAGGGAAATTCTGGCAGCCCAGCAGGATGAGTTCGCCAGTTTGAAACAGGGATCAATGACAGTAATGGAGGCTGTCAAGAAGTTTGAACAGTTGGCCCGGTTGTGTCCGGAACTGGTTCCCAACGAAACAGAAAAAGTTAGAAGAATGATGAAGATGTTCCGGACAGATATCGCCAAGCAAGTTAGCGCTGGCAGTAGCCCACCTACCCTGGTATCCGACTGCGTGAGTCGTGCGATAAGAGCCGAATACTGGATTAACCAGGACAAGGAAGCAAGGGCTCAGATCTTCAGGGCAAAGAGGGATGAAAAAGCCGTGGCAAAGCCGACGCAGCCCCGCCAAAACTTTGAAACGCCCCCGAAAGGACAAGTCAGTAACCCTCCCAAGGTTCCAAACAGTTTGGGAGGAACAAGAGAAAGGGAAATTTCTCGGGTCAGGGACAACAAAAGAATTACCCTCAGAAGAGGAATAATAGAGGAAATGAGGGTAATAACACTGACTACCCGGCATGCGCCAAGTGTGGAAGGAAACACCCGGGAGTTTGTAGAATGGGGTCGAATGCCTGTTTCCTGTGTGGCAAGGAGGGGCATTATGCGAAGAACTGCCATCTGAATAACCAAGGCCAGAATCCTCAGTACCCGAGTCGGAACACCAACAGCCAGTTGCATGCTGTCCAAACTAGGCTTGAAGGACCCTCAATCACCCAAGGCAGATTAGAGGCTCCTGAACCTCAAGCCAGGATATATGCTTACACCAGAGGTGATGCTGAAGCTGGGACTTCACATGTGGTGACAGGTCAGATCTCTATCGCCACTTATGATGCTATCGCCTTGTTTGATTCTGGAGCTACTCACTCATTTGTATCCCTGGAGTTCGCCCAGAAGTTAGGAAGAGGTGTGAATAGTTTAGATCAGCCCTTCAAAACCTCTTTGCCGTCCGGAGAGATTTTGTGGTCCAATTTTGGATACGAAATACTTCCGTGACTATCTGTGGCCGGGAATTGTTGTAGATCTCATCGCGATCAAGTGCAGGATTTCGATGTGATCTTAGGAATGGATTTCTTAGGCAAATACGACGCCAGGATCGACTGCCGAAAACGCTGTGTAACATTCAATCCATACGGAAAGGAGGAGTTCAATTTCTACGGGCAATCCCGGAACTCAGCAACTAAACTGGTTTCAGCAATGAAGGCTTGGAAAATGTTAGCTAACGGCTGCCAAGGATATTTAGCTAACATGGTGGATAAAGATTGTGAAGTGGAATTGGCACCGGAAGATGTTCCCATTATAAAGGAATATGTGGATATCTTTCCGAAGACTTACCAGGACTTCCGCCGGAACGGAGATTTCGTTCGAAATCGAATTGCTGCCTGGAGCTGCACCGATATCGAAAGCGCCTTATCGTATGGCACCTGCCGAGCTTAGGGAACTGCAAGTGCAGTTACAAGAATTGCTGGACAAGGGATTCATCCGACAAAGTTACTCTCCATGGGGAGCACCAGTGTTGTTCGTAAAGAAGAAGGATGGATCACTACGAATGTGTATAGACTACCGTGAGCTTAACAAGATTACGATCAAGAACAAGTATCCCCTTCCGAGGATTGACGATCTTTTCGATCAACTTAGGGGAGCGGTAGTATTCTCGAAAGTCGATCTACGATCAGGCTACCATCAGCTCAGGATCAAGGAGTCAGATATCTCCAAGACGGCTTTTCGAACACGTTACGGGCACTATGAGTTTTTGGTTATGCCATTTGGGCTAACCAATGCCCCAGCCGCATTCATGGACCTCATGAACCGAGTATTCAAAGAGTACCTGGATAAGTTCGTCATTGTTTTTATTGACGACATTTTGATTTACTCAAGGTCCAAAGAAGAGCATGAGCGTCACCTTAGATTGGTGATGGAGACGCTTAGACGAAACCAGCTGTATGCCAAATTTACAAAATGTGAATTTTGGCTGGAAAAAGTTCACTTTTTGGGTCATGTGGTGACAAAGGAAGGAATTTCAGTAGACCCTGCTAAGATCGAGGCGGTTAGTGCGTGGCCAGCACCCAAGAATGTTACGGAAATAAGGAGTTTCCTTGGATTAGCTGGTTACTACCGACGGTTCGTCGAGGGATTTTCTAAGATCGCTACACCCCTCACCGCTCTTACCCGTAAAGAAAAGAAATTTGAATGGACTCAGAAATGTGAGGAGAATTTTCAAGAGCTCAAGAGGAGATTGACAAGTGCACCGGTGTTGATAATTCCTGATGTTGATGCAGGAAATTTCGTGATCTATAGTGACGCTTCTAAAAATGGTTTAGGAGCCGTCTTGATGCAGAATGGGAAGGTAGTTGCCTACGCATCCCGACAGCTGAAGATTCACGAAAGGAATTATCCCACGCATGACTTGGAGCTCGCGGCAGTAGTTTTCGCACTTAAGATCTGGAGACACTACTTGTACGGGAACAAGTGTGAGATCTACACCGATCACCAGAGCCTCAAGTATATTTTTACTCAGAAGGAGCTCAACATGAGCAACGTAGATGGCTGGAACTTGTAAAGGATTATGATTGTGAGATCCTTTACCATCCTGGAAAGGCGAACAAGGTAGCAGATGCCTTAAGCAGGAAGTCCGTAGGCATGCTGATGTCTATTGGAATGTTTCCTAGACCACTACAAAAGGAGATTTCAGAGTTCAACTTGGAATTGATAACGGGGAAATTATCTGTTCTGTCCCTCCAGTCCAATCTTCTAGAGACTATCAAGTCACATCAAAGGAAAGATTCTTCTTTGCTGAAAGCACAACTCTTTGACGAGAAGAACAAGGAGTTTAGAGTCTCCAAAGATGGTACTATTTACTTCAAAGGAAGGATTTGTGTTCCTAACTTTGAATTCCTTAAGGACCAGATCTTGTCTGAGGCACAAAGACGCCGTATTCAGTACATCCAGGAGCTTCCAAGATGTATAAAGACCTCCGAGAAAATTTTGGTGGCCCAATATGAAGAATGAGGTAGCAGAATTTGTGTCAAAATGCCTAACTTGTCAGAAAGTTAAGGCGGAGCATCGACATCCTGGCGGAGAATACAGAAAATAGAGCTTCCTGAATGGAAATGGGAGCAAATTACTATGGATTTCATAGTAGGGCTACCCAGAACCTCAAGTGGGAATGACTCGATTTGGGTTATTGTGGATAGATTAACCAATCAGCCCACTTTATTGCTATTAAGGTCACCTTCTCAGTGGAGAAATTGGCTGAAATTACGTATCCCAGATCGTCAGATTTCATGGAGTACCAAAATCGATCATTTCGGACCGTGATGGACGCTTCACTTCTCGATTTTGGACTAGTGTTCACAATGCTATGGGGTCGAAATTGAAGTTAGTACGGCATTTCACCCCAAACTGACGGTCAATCAGAACGAACCATCCAGACACTAGAGGATATGTTAAGGTCATGTGTGCTGGATTTCAAAGGAAACTGGGATCAGAAGCTGCCATTGATCGAATTCTCCTACAACAACAGTTATCATGCTTCGATTGGTATGGCTCCATTTGAAGCATTGTATGGAAGAAAATGTCGATCGCCTATCCACTGGCAGGAAGTGGGGCAGAAGCAGCTGCAAACTACAGACTTCATCAAGAAGACCTCTGAGGATATTCAGATGATCAAGCAGAGGCTCGACATAGCTTTTAGCAGACAGAAAAGTTATGCCGATAAACGTAGGAGGCCCTTGGAATTCCAGTGGGAGATGCGGTGTTCATCAAGATTACTCCTATGAAAGGAGTAATGCGATTTGGTAAAAAGGGAAAGCTTAGTCCGAGGTATACTGGACCATTTGAGATTCTTGCACGAGTTGGAAAAGTTGCCTATAAGCTTGCCCTACCGCCTGAATTAGCTTCGATGCACAATGTTTTCCATGTGTCGATGCTAAAGAAGTATGTGCCAGACCCTTCCCATGTGCTTAGTCAGGAACCAGTGGAGGTTCATACGGACTTAACCTATGAAGAAAAGCCTGTTCGAATTCTGGATCGGGAAGAGAAGGTCTTAAGGAACAAAACCATTCCCATGGTTAAAGTATTGTGGCGAAACCACATGGTCGAAGAAGCAACCTGGGAGTTGGAAGATGAGATGAAAAGAACTACCCTGATTTGTTTTAATTTTCGAGGACGAAAATTTTTAAGGGGGTAGATTGTAATAACTAGAATTTTTCTATGTTACAATTTCTTGTATAGAAATTTGAATTGTACCGTGAAGGTAGTTATGCAAAAGCCCGGTTTAGGGTTTTTATTCAGAATTGTGAGTTCTTATGCTTTTATAAGACTCAAAAATGATTGCTTAGTTGAGCATACGACCTTTTGAGGAAAAAGGTATAAAAACGTTATGATTTTTACGAAAGTCAAAGTTTGACCAGAAAGTCAAAGTTTGACCAGAAACCGTCAAGTTGACCAAGAGAGTCCATGTTGACAGGATAGGCAACATTGACCCATGAAAGTCAAAAATTGGCTAGAAAGATCAATTCTTTGACGATATCGAAAAATGGTGAGCAGTATAGGAAGTATACTGCGGAAAACCAAATTTTTCAGATAAAATGGTTTAAGTTAGATTCAAGACCACCATAGAAAAATCAAGCACACTAAGTAGGAGATTAAAGGCTAAAAGGCTCGAAACAAAAGAGAATTTTTCGTATAGTCCATTATTAGACAGATAAATTTTGGACTGCATTTTAATAATCGATACTGTGAATCAAAGACCACAGTATCAACTATATCTGTTTAGTATTGAAAGATACTGTCTAATCAAAAATTAGGCCAAATAAGGCCTTAATGGTGATGTCACATTACTTTTGATTTATGACATCATTTTAAGGCTTTAATGAAAAATTGGAAAGAATAAGGATGGTTCTAGAACCACTTGGCCGGCCACCTCACCCCCTAATGTGCAATTTGGTGAACTTTGAAGGACTATTTTGCAATTTTGGAAAGTTCAAAAATGCCTATAAATAGGAGTGCTTCCTATTCACAAAAATTAGAAAATCTAGCCAAACTTTGGTCTTTTTCTGCCCAAAATCCGAACTTGAGGGAGCTGCCAAAGAGAAAGAAAAAGCTTGGAAAATCAAGGAATTAGTCTTAGGAGTGTTAGGCATTCACTAGGAAGCAAGCCAAGAAGCTAGAAAAATTTTGGAACCAAGATTGGCCATTGCTGGCCGGTTCTGTGGCAGCAGCAGGGGGAAGGAAAATTGAAGGGGAAAACATATAGGGAGGTGGCTGATTCTTGTGGGAAGTGGCCGGAGTCTTGGGAGGAGCTGTCCCTAGGTGGCTGGAAAATTTCAGGCTCATTGGAGGAGCTAAGGCCGGCTGCACCAAGGAGAAAGGAAGAGAGAAATTTGAGCCAAGCAAACCCACATTTGGGCTAAGTAAGGTAAAATTTCTCTTGGCCCTTAAATCTCTTAATTCAAGCTCTAAATTAGATATTTATAGTGTATTACAAGCTGTTTTGTAATGAACATAAGCTCAATTTAAATTTCTGCCTTAGGTCAGATTTTAGTGTGTGCTTGATTAGTTAGTTAAGGGCGGTTGATTTAGTGTTTTGATTGATGTTTAATTGTGCATTTGTATGTGCTTATGAGTATGATTGTATGTTAGATTAATTAGGGGTTGTATGTTTCCCCAAATCTGCCCAATAGAATAGTAATGGCATGTTAGGGTGTTAGATTGAAATATGTATGCTATGTTGGTAGAAATCAAGAACAAGCAAAAACCCTAACCTTAATTAATGTAAATGTGTTGTTTGATTTACATGATCATGTGGGGGCTCATGTAAGTCAATTTGGGACGATAGAAAAATGTTGCATGGTGATTTTAGGCTCCCGCTGTGTTCAGTTGAGGTAGTGTGCACGAATTAGGACGAGAAACCAAGAAACGAACAAAAACTGCCAATTCGGGTTCAGACTGACCAGTTTTCTGGAAAGTCAGTTTTGAGGCTCTTAGAGGCTGATTTTGGAAAAACGTAAAACACAAAAGTTGTAGATAAGGTTTTTCCTAGGGGACAACAAGGACATTTTCAAAAATAAGGCTCCAATGGCCTTCGTTTTTGAGAAAACCCGAGCCTGACCGTGCCCAGACCCTATACACGGCCAGGTGAGTTTAACAGGTTAAAGGAGTGGGTTAGAGACCGATTTGGGTCTCGAGTTCAAAATGAAAGTTTTAGGATTTTGAATGCTTTAAAACTTTCATGAAGAAAACTTTTTCAAATTCGGCCTTGATATTTAAATAGAAAATTGGATTTCAAAACTGTGCAGTGAACAAGAAATTCCTGCACAAAGTTTTCTAAAACAGTGCAGGAAAAGGGACATTTCTGCACATCCACTGACTAATTCTCAGTGAGAAACTGTTCCAAAGGCAGTTTATGTTTTTAATGATTTTTACAAAGACCCACTCATCAGATTCTGAGTTTTTAATAAAATGATCTTAAAACTCTAAGTTTTTCCGAAATAAAGAAAGAGTTTAAATCGAGTTAAATGAACCATAACCGGGAAAGGTACCGAGTTATTGGTTTGGGCCCTAAGCCCAAGGGTTATCCAACGTAACCCAATATAATGACTAAGTTGGGCCTAAAAGCCAGGGTTACTCAAGAGTAACCCGATGGAATGAATTTTCAAACAAGCTTAGGCCCAAGGTTAGGTTTAATAACCTAACACAGTTATGAAAGGCTGTTTAGCCAAGGTTACTTTATGTGACCAACTTAAATATGTTCTAAACCATAAGGTTATCTGTGATACTGAGAAAGTATCCGGCATTGTATTAAGAAAGGGGGAACATATAACCACAAAGAGGTATGAATGTTGGTTTGATTACCAACATTCTGTAAGAACATAATTCTTACTCTATGTCCTCTGATATAGCAGGAAATAGCCTGCGGAAGTATCCTGAAGTGGATCAACAAGTCTCGGGACATAGTACTCAAGGTAAGTACAACTCCGCCTACAGCATAGGCTTTTGTTGTATACTTGCCAAGTATGTTGCTGTATGTGATGCTGTGTTTAATATATGACTATGTTAAGTTCATTAGCATGAGAAAAAGATATAATGCCAAGATATTAGCATGAGTTATGAATAGTGACATCACGAAGCATGTTCACTAATAAGAACAAGTATGAGTTCATGAAAAGTAAGTATGATGGCAAGCAAGCTTGTCTGTGTCGTACCGACCCGCGTTAGGTCGGGTTGGACTGTGGTTTGAGTTGGAATTGGTTTGGCCGCCCCAACCAAATCATAGTTGCGCGCCCGGTACGTACACTCATGATAAGGGGCCCATTAGTAAAATAAGTTAAGAATGAATACAATGGCATAATGAGAGCATAACTGGTACATGCATATATTATGTGATGTTATGACATGTTATGTATGTTATGATATGTATGCTATGGGAAGTTATGTATGACATGTATGATATGCTATGTCTATGTAAGGTCATGATGAGTATGTTTATGTTTGTTTCCGCGGATATGTATATGTTGTACTTGCTGAGCGAAAGCTCACGTGTCTTACGTCTATGCTGTAGGTAAGCAACCTACAGGCAACTGATGGTGCAAGGTGGCGAGCGAGGCAGGGCAAGCTGTGAAATGTGGGATTATAACCGCTTCGCGTTTTAATCTTTTTATGTAAATTATTTTGTATGCAAACATCGTTATATATTGCAAGTATCCGCACTGTATAAAAAAAAAAAAAATTTCCGCTGCTTACACCAAATAAATAAGTACGCATGTATGTATGTATGTATGTATGTATGTATGGTAACGGCCTAAGCTAGGCGGGTCGTTACATATATCCTTAGTGCATATGTAGTTGTTGTGGATGATTAAACTTAATAAATTTGTGTTAATTAATTCATAGTTGAAAAACAGGGGTTTTAATTAATTTATATATACTTCTATTAGTTTATTGGAAGAGTAAGTAGGTTAACAATTTCATCAATTAAAATTAATTATTTAGAGGGTTAATTTAATTAAAATAAAACTAATTAGATAAAATTGGATCCCTAGACTTTTGTTTTTATAATTTTTATTTCCATAATTTTACTAGTTTTTTTAATATAGTTTGCTTTTTTCTTTTCTTTTCTTTTCTTTTTTAATTGGTCGTTCAAATAATTATAGAATTAACGAACTTTAGTAATTAATCAAAATTAAACTCGATTCTTGTGGGATCGAGTGATTTTCCACAACAAGGAAGTTAGGGTTTGAGTGATTAATTAGTTTTTTTTTTTAATAGCTGGTTGTTGAAGGTGAAAATTCGTCAACTCAAAATTATCCTCACTACACTCCACTCATGATAAACAGTGAAAGAAATTTTGTAGAAAAATAGATAACATAGAAGATTTTATAGAGATTCGTCGTAATCTCTTGGGTTATATCCTCTTTTGGTGCTTGAGTTTCATTATTTTAATAGAGATTACAAGTGTTAGCTCTTAGTTATGGAATGTAGAATAAGCACCATAGGGTTCCAAAGGGGAGAATGACCATTATTCATACGGCCCCTTTGGATAAATACAATAAATAAAATAAATAAATAAAATCTAGTGAATATATCAACATTTGTAATTTGAACTGCTTTTGAGATCTTTGGGGAGAATAGTCCACAATTTGTTGAACATGAATTTCAAATACTTAAGATTCTCTAGTTTAAATCCAACAACTCTCGGAATTTTGCTTAGCTGTTACTTTGCCTTATCCTTGATACTCTCGATATAGAGCATTGAGAATATCAAATTCACTCCTCTTCCATTTGGCTAAACTCTACCTTTTCCTTTGAGTAAAAGCCTCTCATGCTAGGTGTAATAACCCAATTTTTCGAACCGTTAACTAACTTACTTATTTTTAATTAATATAGTCTTAATACTTATTTATGATTGTTTTCAAAAATGTAGAATTGTTTTTCTTTTTAAAAACAAATAATACTTTTACTTAAAGAGTTTAATAAGCTAAAATTTTAACTGAAGAAATTGAAATTTCTAAATAATAAATATCACATTCAAATTGGTACTTAGATAATATTTTAAAAATCTATAATGTCATACGAGTTAAAATGAAAAACCTTAAAGTCTTTATGTACTTCTATTAGTTTAGTAGTACTGAAATATTAAAAACATAGTTTTAAAAATAATCGATACAAAATAATTTAAGAAATTTAAATGTGGAAATTAAATTTTTGTACACTTATTCGTGTGAGGCGTAAGATATTTCATTGGAAAGCTTAAAGGATCTAATTTTTAAATATATAAGGGTTCGGATTTCAAAACCCGTGGCTAAACTATACTCCAGGGATTCATTTTCCTTCTAGTTTTGTACACAATTTTAAATGTACATAAATTTAGACATACATAAGCAAATTAATTGATACCAAAGCCTAAAATAAAGCTTATCATCTGTAGAATCTTATCATCTAATTTTTGTTTCAGACCAAAGTTTCTAACGCATGCCATATTATCACAACAACCACAAGTTCTAACAAAGTTCGTAGTTCTAACCGAAATGTTCTGTGGATCATCTAAGACCTCGGACCTTCAAATTTTTTCTCAAAACCTTTTCCTAGATAAGAAGGAGTCTAATATTAAGATTATAATTATATAACATGCTTTAGTTCGCCAAAAATGACTAAAACACAAAGAGAACTACTAGGTTACCTCTAGTAACACGTCCTCTAACTCAGTTTTACACTTCTTCGAACTTGGTAATAGGGTTGCTTAGAGCTTGAAAATAGAGGGAGGAGAGCGCTAGAGGGGTTTGGAGATGGAGAATATTGTTGGTGCCTTTTGAGCTTGGTGGTGGCTAGAGAAGCTAGGTTTTTTAGCTTATCTTGGGCGATAATGAAATAGGATATTAGGGTTTGTTTTTAGCCAATATGTGTCTTGAATGGGGGCTCTCTTTTGAGGAGTAAAAGTGAAAAATAATGTCTGATTCCTCCTTGGATTGTTGTCACTTTTAGGGGAGGGTTGGTGTGAAAATTTTGCTATACAAAGTGGAAGACAAATGGTCCCTTTCATATTGCACCAACATATCATATACAAGTACTTGCTTTTTGTCATTTTTGTCTAAATTAACCATACTAATTCTTACTTGTGTTTATATGCATGCACAAAACACCATTTTCATCTTAATTCAAACCTCCTCTTGCTTGTTTGAGTAGAAATCCAGATCTCCCTTTAACTCTCCCATTTTTATTTTTGTTTTTCTTTCTTCCAATTTTCCATCCAAAGATCAAGGATTATTATCTTTAATCTCACCCATTTGATCATCCATCACATCAATCCTTGACCTAACCTCTCATTGGTCACTTAGTATCCAAAACTGGGGAATTGATTTGTCTAGGATCCTTTCACATGAAATCTACACCATTGATTTCTAATCTAATCCTAATTCTTGATCAGTCATCCACCTATGGATTTACTCCTAATCAATTTTAACCATTCATCTCCTATCTATATGACATATTAATTTTCTCAATCATACTCTCAATACTTAAATATTGATATGACCAAAATAAATACTAAGGTCATCAAATTGACCTACTAATAATAGTTGGAGTTCCTTTCCAAAAATTAACATCTATCCCTCTAATACGACTTAATAAATTTTTTGTATAAATTTATATATTATTCGACTCATTTTTCTATGTATCTATAATTTCTTATTTAAATAGAGAAACTCAACATTATTAGATCATTGACATCATTATACTAATGATACATATAAAATCATCCATAATTTTGAAATTTGATATTCATCAAAATAATTAATTAGAAGTATATTAATGAAGGAAATCCATGATAATAATTTATGAAATTAAGTTTATGAATTTCTAGAGCGTCACACTAGGTGTTAGAAATAAAACTCACTTCATTATTTATCTCTCTTACCTGAGCAATCATGAGTAGAGTGTTGCCAAGTTCCATTGCTCATCTCTCTCACATGAGCGATGAGGCATGGACTCCCTATATCTCTCCCATGTCCGATTAGGTGTGGGTACCTCTTACGGGTGAAGAGTAAGTCTTAAATAATGGTATAACACTGGTCAAACTTAAAAATTGGTCAACATAGATCCTAAATAACTAAAATGCTACTACAACAATTAAAAATTGGTATAACACTAATCAAACTACGAAATGGAATACCCCTAAATTATTAAAGTGTTACTACAATAGTCATTTTAGTTAATTTTTAAATGGAATCTGTTAATAATTTGGTCAAAAAGTAATATTAACTAACGTATTTCATCCAAAAATTAACGTAAAAGATTATTGCAGTAACATTTTAAAAGTTTAGGGGTATTCTAACTATGAAAAAAAGTTCAAGGACTAAAGATACATAAAGTTAAAAGTTCAGGTATTAATCTAATAATTTACCATTCTTTTCAATTATGTTCTTTTATATTGTTAGTGTTTTTTTTTTTTTGGTAGTTTCTAATGATTTTTTAACTGATTTTTGTTAAATTTTTTATGGTTCGTTTGTCATTGAACAGGCCAAAACAAGATGGACGCAGCTTTAGTATATATGAAATGAACAAACTTAATAGCTTCGTTGGACAGTGACATAACCTAAAGGAAAGTTCAATCGGTATTCACTATGCAGAAAAGATGGGGTTTGCCGCTTATAAGCAAACAAGTTTGTTTGAATGCAAAAACACAATTCCTGTTCCAAAGGTCATCCACTTGAATTCGTTTTAATAATAAACGTGTTAAACAGACCCTCTTTATCTCTTCACTTTGCAGGGCTTTAAACTAAACTCATTAGTGTTTTATAAGAAACTAAATCCCATTATGAAAAACAAAAAAAATCATACATACGAAAAACATACGTATCTCACGTACGGAGCAGATTTTTTTTTTTTTTTTTTCACTTAACACTTCCCGATCGCCAAATCACAGTAGAAAGAAAAGCCCGGTAATAGCAACAAGAAGGAAAATATCCAATCCCAAGATATTCAATCATCAAACAGATTTATAAATAGATTTTACTTCTATGTTTCTACAAAATAATTGTTGACACTACATCAAACTTTATGATTCGATTTGTACCATTTTTCATTTAATTTCCTTTAAGAATGACGAGGATTAATCATTCATATTTCAAATTTGTACCAATAAAATCCAATAAAGCAGAGCTCAATTCCGGGTGAAAACAGAAAATGATATGATAAATAATACTACTCTAACCACAAGGGAAACGTTTGCGTAGAGCAAGTGCACGCTTTACTATACATGACAAATTGTATGTCAACATGTTGGCAATTTAAACCAACTTCTACATTAAAAAAAAAAAAAAAGCTAATTAACATATGGAAACAACTAGTCTGATTTTCACAACACAAACACAAGCTAGTTCAAATTAAAGTTCACTACAAGCAAACTGGCATACAAGCATAGAACAAAGGCGCCCTATCTATCAACCATGCACACAACTTCTCCTTGGAAATCCCTATCCTCATCTCCATTATTTTTCACTTCAATTTCCTAACACCATATTCCCAATTTTGCTCTCAACTCTGAAGCTGCAAATTCATCCTGTATATCTCCCCGACCCATAATTACCAGCCTCCCTTCCACATTCACCATTTTAAAGTTCCGCAAGTGATTCGGCAACCCCCAATTCAGAAGCTTGAGATTTTTCCACGCCCAGATCTCTTCATCAAATCCTTTAAACTTGTATGTGTTGTCATCCAAGAAACGCAACTCTCTCGTTCCCGTCCTTGTATCATCATCAACAAAGCAAGACAATACCTCATTCACCACAAGTAAATTACATGTCTACTCTCATAACAGCAATACAACAGCCCATTCACCTGACACATCTGCGTACTCCAAGGCAATCCCACTCCGATATCGCTCTCAAACACCTCCCACTCTTTCGTAACTGGATCGAACTTGAGCTCTTCTTCGTCCATCCACATGCAAACCTTACCACACCTAATGGCACATCCGACAACCTGTTTGTCGTAGACGCCAAGCTTCGGCTGAGGAAGGACCTCCTAACACCCAGCCACTGTGTCCAACACATCGTCCCATGAGTCCTCGAACACCCACCATCCGATCACGTAAATATTGTTGTCGAAAACTATGGTCTTGGCATCCCCCTTTCGGGCCATTGGCATGCTCGGACCGCGCTCCCACGTGTGGAACTAGCAGTCCAATATCTAGACATCAGTTGAGCGATCGTAGAATCCGCTGCCCAGGACGTAAATTTTGGGGCCAAATGTAACGACCCGCCTTACGTTGGCCGTCACCATACTTATCTCACTTAGAAACTTACTCTTATCTTATGTAAAAATACGGAAATATATATATATTTTTTATTTAAAACTTACTTCAAATCCCAGTTTAATTTCAAACTCATATATATATGTACTTGCTTAAGGTAAGTGCTAAGGTTTTTTTTTTTAACCATCTAAATACGTTTACAAAATATACTAATTACTAGATATTAGTGCCATCAAATTATCATAACATAATATCAACATTTATATATATATTATTTTTTTCAAAATACATGGCGGCGTCTAGTCCAGAGTTTCACAGTCCCTTGTGCCCTCTTCTACAGTCTTGCATCGCATATTACTAGTAAGCTGCTTACCTATAGCATGAACATAAGTTATGAGCTTTCACCTAGCAAACACAACTTTTCTTTCACAAAATGTTTTGTAATAAAACAATGCATGTACCAATTATGCTTTCATTATGCTTTCTTAGGTTAGCATATTTTTGGACCCCTTATATAATATGAGTGTAAGTACTGTGGCGTGCAGTCATGGAGTGGTTGGGATGGCCAGTCCAATCAAACTCAAACCATGGACCAAACCCATCCTCGTGACAGGTTGGTACGACACAAAGCAACTTGCTTGCCATCATACTTGAATATAATTTCTTACTTGAAAACAGTTTCTTAAGAACAGTTTCTTGAAAATAGTTCCTTACTTGAAACTTGATCTTATTCTTACCATGTGATTTATCATTAGTGAACATGCTTTCATGATGCCACAACATAGAATATAAAACATATTCATCACATACATTAATGCATGAGCTTTGAAAGACATGCAAAGCAGTAAAACATTTGGCCTATGTTGTAGGCTATTGGGATCTATATGTGCCCTAAGGATAGAAAATCAATTTTAAGGATTTTCTGTAAATATGACATTTTGATATTTAAAAGTAAGTTTAGGGAAAACTGATTGTATTTCATATATTTTGGAATGATACAATACATGTATATATATACAATATTCGGTCTCTATAAGAGGAAAACCAGAAAATAAATCCCTAAAAAATGCTATACAGTAACCTCCTAAAACAATCAGGAAACAAATCAAACAATTTATATATGGAATGATTAATACCCGGTAATAAATCAAATATTCCCATACTCCCTCTCAAGCTGGAATGTAAATATTTGTCATTCCTAGCTTGTTCCCCAGGTCTTCAAAATTCAGTTTGTGGAGACTTTTTGTTAGGATGTCGGCAGTCTATTCCTTGGTGGGAATGTATGTCATGCAGCAGCTTTCATTGTCAATTTTTTCTCTGACAAAATGACGATCCACCTCTACATGCTTTGTTCGATCGTGATGGACTGGATTGTAGACACTACTAACAGCTACCTTGTTGTCGCAGTAGAGTTTCATGGGAGAATTACTTGAGATCTTCAACTCTTCCAGTAGCCTTCGACGCCCAATCTGTAAGAACTAGAATTTTACAACGTCACAATTTCTTGTATAGAAATTTAAACTGTACCATGAAGGTATTTATGAAAAGCCCGGTTTAGGGTTTTTATTCAGAATTATGAGTTTTTATGTTTGTAAAAGACTCAAAAATGATTGCTTAGTTAAGCATACGACCTTTTGAGGAAAAAGGTATGAAAACGCCATGATTTTTACGAAAGTCAAAGTTTGACCCGAAAGTCAAAGTTGACCCGAAAGTCAACGTTTGACCGAAAATCGTCAAGTTGACCAAATAAGTTCATGTTGCCAGGATAAGCAACATTTGACCTAAGAAAGCCAAAAATTTGCTAGAAAGATCAATTCTTTGACGATATCAAAGAATGGTAAGCAGTATAGGAAGTATACTGCGGAAAACCCATTTTTCAGATAAAATGGTTTGAGTTAGATTCAAAACCACCATAGAAAAATCAAGCACACTAAATAGGAAATTAAAAGCCAAAAGGCTAGAAACGAAAAGACAATTCTTCGTATGGCCTATTATTAGACAGATAAATTTTGGACTGTATTTTATTAATTGGTACTGTGAATCAAAGACCACAGTACCAACCATATCTGTTTGGTATTAAAGTATACTGTTTAATCAAGAATGAGGCCAAACAAGGGTTTAATGATGTCACATAGCTTTTTAATTATGACATCATTAATTTGATTTAATGAAAATTTTGGAAAGAATTAGTTGGTTCTAGACTTGGAATGGCCGGCCACCTCACCCCCTTTTTGTGCAAATTGGCTAACTTTGAGGGACTATTTTGCAATTTTGAAAAGTTCAAATTTGCCTATAAATAGGAGTGCATTCTATTCACAAAAATGTGAAAATTTAGGCAAACTTTGGCCAAATTTCAGCACAAAATCCGACCATATTAGGAGCTGCCAAAGAGAAAGAAAAAGTTTGGGGAACCAAGAATTTAGTCCTAGGAGGGTTCGGTTTGCACTAGGAATCCAGCTAGAAAGCTGAAAAAAATTTTTGGAGCCAAACTAGCCATAGTGGCCGGTTGTGTGGCTGCTGCAAGGGGGGCGAAATTTTGAGGTGGAAAACTAGTGAGGAAGTGGCTGATTGCTGTGAAACTTGGCTGGAAACTTGGTTGGTGCATGCAATAGGAGGCTGGAAAATTTCAAGCTCATTAGGTGGAGCTAGGGCCGGCTGCACCAAGGAGAAGGGAAGGGAGAAAGATCGAGCCAACCAAACCCATTTCCACTCGGATTAAGGTAAAATTCGTTTGGCACTTAAATCTCTCAATTCAAGTTCTAAATTGGAGATTTAAATGTATTACAAGCTATTTTGTAATGAGCATAAGCTCAATTTAATTTTCTGATTTAGGTCAGATTTTTAAGTGTGCTTGATTAGGTATTAAGGGTGGTTGATTTAGTAGTTTAGGCAATGTTTTGATTATGTTTATGATTGTTAATGATTAGGGTTGCATAATAGAAAGTTTAGTAAGTTATATGTTCCCCAAAATCTGATTATGCTTGCTGTAAAAATTTAGTTAGGATGCTAGAATGATCATGCATACAAATGGTTTGATGATTAGCCAAAACCATGCAAACCCTAAAACCTATAAGCTGCCATTTTGTGATTGACTTGCATGGACGGGTTTAAATTGCATGCAAGTTAAATTGGGATGTTAGAAAAATGCTGAATGTTGATTCTAGGCTCCCGCTGAGTTCGGTTGAGGTAGTGTGCACGAATTAGGACGAGAAACTAAGAAAATACCGAAAACTGCCAATTCGGGTTAGATCTGCCCAGTTTTCTGGAAACCGAAATTTGAGGCCCTTAGAGGCTGATTTTGGAAAAACGTAAAACACAAAAGTTGTAGAGTAGGGTTTTTACTGAGGGACATCGCGGACAGTTTTTAAAAATAAGGCTCCAATGGCCTTTGTTTTTAAGAAAAACCGAGCCTGACCATGCCCAGACCCTAAGCACGGCCAGGTGAGTTTAACAGGGCAACCGAATGGGTTAGAGACCGATTTGGGTCTCGAGTTCAAAACGAAAGTTTTAGGATTTTTAATGCTTTAAAACTTTCATGAAGAAAACTTTTTCAAATTCTGCTTCGATTTTTAAATAGAAAATTGGATTTCAAAACTGTGCAGTGAACAAGAAATTCCTGCACAGGAATGTTTAAAACAGTGCAGGAAAAGGACGTTTCTGCATATCCACTGACTAATTCTCAGTGAAAAACTGTTCCAAAGGCAGTTTCTGCTTTTAATAATTTTTACAAAGACCCGTTCTACGTTTTTTAACAAATGCTCTTAAAACCCTAAGTTTTTCCAAAGAAAAGGAAGAGTTTTTTTAAGCACGTTTAAATGAACCATAATCGGAAAAGGTTCCGCGTTATTGGTTTGGGCCCTAAGCCCAAGGGTTATCCAACGTAACCCAATATAATAGTAAAAATGACTAGTCGGGCTTAAAAACTCAGGTTATCGGAAATAACCCTTTGAGTTGTTTATTAGAAGGCATAGGCCCAAGATTTAAAAACAGTAGTCCAACACTACTAAAGATGGCTGTTTAGCCAAGGTTACTTGGTGTAACCAATCAAAGTACACGTTAAGTGAAGTAAACCCTAAACCTTAGGGGTATCCGCGATACAGAGGAAGTATCCGGGTTTGTTTAAGAAAAGGGGGAAACATATAACTATGACTAGGCATGAATGTTGGTTTGATTACCAACATTCCGTAAGAACTAAATTCTTACTCTGTGTCCTCTGATGTAGCAGGAGATAGCCTGCTGAGGCATCCTGAATTGGATCAACATACCTCGGGACATAGTACTAAAGGTAAGTACAACTCCGCCTACAGCATAGGCTTTTGTTGCATACTTGCCAAGTATGTTTGATGTTTATGATGAAATGATGTTATGTTTACAATATGATTATGAGCATGAGATTATGACATGATATTAAGATATGAGCATAATTATGAATAGTGACATCACGAAGCATGTTCACTAATAAGAACAAGTATGAGTTCATAAAAAGTAAGTATGATGGCAAGCAAGCTTGCCTGTGTCGTACCGACCCGCGTCAGGTCGGGTTGAACTATGGCAAAAGTAAGCCCATAGAGCGCGCCCGGTACGTACACTTATGATAAGGGGCCCATAAGTAAGATAAGTTAAGAATGAATACGATGGCATAATAAGAGCATAATTGGTTCATGCATATATTATGCGATGATGTGACATGATATGTATGTTATGTATGAGTTAAGTATGATGTGTATGCTATGAAAAGTTATGTATGATGAGTTATGTTTATGTTTAATTGTTGCGGATATATATGTTGTACTTGCTGAGCGAAAGCTTACGTGACTTACGTCTATGCTGTAGGTAAGCAACCTACTGGCAACTGATGGTGCAAGGTGGCGAGCGAGGCAGGGCGAGCTGTGGAATGTGGGGATGATAACCGCTTCGCGTTTTGATTTTTATTACGTAAATTAAATTGTATGCAAACATCGTTATATATTGCAAGTATCCGCACTGTATAAAAAAAAAAAAAAAAAAAAATTTCCGCTGCTTACGCCAAATAAATAAGTATGCATGTATGTATGTATGTATGTATGGTAACGGCCTGTGCTAGGCGGGTCGTTACACAATCCCCTCACACATACCATGTGCTAATGCTCGAAACTCTGCCTCTGCACTGCTCCTATCTATCACTAGTTGCTTCTTACTTCTCCATGTTACTAGATTACCCCAAACATAAGTGCAATATCCTGATGTTGATCTTCTATCCACTGAAGAACCTGCCCAGTCTGCATTAGTATAAATTCACAACCTTGTGATCACACTTTCTGAAGAACAATCCCCTTCCAGGAGTCTTTTTCAAATATCTCAGAATTCTATAGACTGCCTCAAAATGTCTCTTTGGGTGAGTGCATAAATTGACTAACAACACTCACCGCAAATGCTATATCAGGACGAGTATGTGACAAGCAGATGAGCCTGCCCATTAATCATTGATACGGCTCTTGATCAATATCCTTACCACCATCAATCCCAAGCTTAGCATTAGGCTCCATAGGTATCTCAGCTGGTTTAAACCTCAACATACATGTATCATGAAGAAGATCAAGTACATACTTCCTTTGAGAAACTGAGATTCTAGAACTGCTCCTAGCGACTTCCATACCCAAGAAATACCTGAGAGCACCTAGATCTTGCAACTCAAACTTCCTTACAAGATACTCCTTTAATGATTCCAACTCAGGTTGATTGTCTCCAGTAACAATTATAACATCTACATATATTATAAGAATTGCTCTTTTGCCATCCTTAGAGTATTTGTAGAAGATAGTATGATCATATTGTGCTTGTACAAATCTCCGTTCCTTCACAGCTTGAGTAAATTTCTTGAACCACTCCTTCGGAAACTGCTTCAAGCCATAAAGTGATTTTTTTAGCTTACACACCAATTTTCCTTTTTCCTCAAATTCTGGAGGAGGATCTGTATACACCTCTTCATGCAAATCCCCATTTAGTAAAGTATTTTTCACATCTAGTTACAGGAGTGGCCAATCAAGATTAACTGTTAGAGATAGGAGTACTCTTACCGAGTTAAATAAGTATGCATGTATGTATGTATGTATGTATGGTAACGGCCTGTGCTAGGCGGGTCGTTACAGAGTTGGTATCAGAGCGGTTCCCTGCTACCCAATTTCACAGTATGCCTGCCGTCGCTGCCATCATTGTAAGTAATTTTATTTTTATGAATAAGTAATTATTGATTATGTAATTATGTTATGTTAGACTCGCATTATGGATCCCGCTGGAGCAGATGGGGATCGACGTGCGGTGGCGTCATTTTACGAGTCACGCCCGCTACTTTTTGACGGCACTAGACGGACGGTGTCGTTAGCCGCGTGGCTATACGACATGGAGCAGATCTTCCATCTTTGCCATATTGAGGAGCGACTACAGGTCTCCTTAGCGAGCCGATGTCTAGCAGTGGATGTTCGGCTATGGTGGATGACTATTGGGGAGCGATCTTTGCCGAGTCGGACTTGGGCGCACTTCCGTGCATTGTTAGTTGAACGATACGGACCGATTCCGGATGAGGGGGCAGGTGGACCCCATCGTGACCCGGCGATGTATCGACAGATGTATCATTCTCGATACCTCAGTTTCGCAGTCGTCTGGCATGCCTTCCCAGAAGAGTCCATGAGCCATTATTGCCGACGGTTTCAGGAGGAGATGTTGCCATATGTCCCTCAGGACTTGGATAACTCTATGGCGTTTGCACTCCAGACATTTCGTGATGGACTGCCTCAGCCGATCTTACAGTATGTCCCTATGCCGGTACCTGGCTCGACCGTAGAGCACTTGATAGCTGATATCTTAGAGGCAGAGGCTGTAGTGCACGCCATGCAGGCCGCTGGAGTTGCGGATGATCAGCAGGCTCCAGTCGACGACGCTGGGATGGGAGAGCCATTTTTCGGGCCTGGTCCAGTTTTTCCTGAGGACCCGATTCCAGCCGAGCCAGTACAGGCAGTGCCTCCCCAGGAGGCCGAGGCTGATATGGCAGCCGATGATTTGGAGCCGGATGACCTCATAGTCCTTCCAGAGGTTCAGCCAGAGGACCCCCCAATCATCCACATATCGAGCGATGATGAGGATGATATGGAGCCAGGGCCAGAGTTTGAGCCTGAGGACTGGCTAGAGGAGGATTTTGATGAGGACCCCGAGGAGATCCCATTGCATGACGGAGATGATGACTCAGACTCCGATGCATCCTCCGTAGTTTCGATCGAGCCTGTAGATTAGGCTAATCATGTGTATGTATTTTGCTTTTATTTTGACTGATATGTACTAGCTTATATTTTTGGATGATAGGCTTGTACTGATGTATGATGAGAAAGTGTTAGACACTTCCATCCGAAATTTTGGCCCTATATGTACAGAAATCGTATCAAAATGTAATTACGAAATTGTGAATATAATGTACTTTTTGTAAGAATACAAAAAGGAAGTTCAGTTATGAAATATTATGATACGATGATGAAAGGCATGTTACGAGTTGTTATGTGCCATGATACGATGAATAAGTTATGATATGAAGAATTATGTTATGTATGACGATAAATGTATGAAAGAAGGGATATTTCCAGTATGATAATATCTTTTCTTATGTCTTAATAGGAGATAGATAATGGTTCGTCCACGACGAGCAGTGCCTGAAAATCCGCCCGAGCCGAATCTCGCAACTATAGTAGCAAATTTGCAACGGCAGCTGCTGGAGCAGCAGCAAGAAACAAATAGATTGCGAGAACAGTTAATTCAGATGAACCAGAGACCTCAAGCTGAAGAGGTTCCTTTTCAACAGAATAGAGTACCTCCCGTGCCAGAAGTTCAACCGGAGGTGCAACAAGAGATTCCACGGAACGTTGAGGTTCCTTTAGCACCGGCTGGAGTTCCAGTGAATCTACCAGTGCGGGAAGATCTACTATACGAGAGATTCAGGCGAATGAAGGCGCCTGAATTTGAAGGACAGATGGACCCGATTGCAGCAGATAATTGGCTGATTGATATCCAGGTCATTTTGGATTTCATGAGATTATCAGAACAGGAAAAGGTTCTCTGTGCTTCCTTTGCACTTAAGAAGGACGCCAGACACTGGTGGATGACGGTACTGATGCGGCAAGATGTTACCGCCATGAGCTGGCAAGATTTTGTGGCAGAATTCCGCACCATGTACTACAATAGGGAAATTCTGGCAGCCCAACAGGACGAGTTTGCCAGTTTGAAACAGGGATCAATGACAGTAATGGAGGCTGTCAAGAAGTTTGAACAGTTGGCCTGGTTGTGTCCGGAACTGGTTCCCAACGAAACAGAAAAAGTTAGAAGAATGATGAAGATGTTCCGGACAGATATCGCCAAGCAAGTTAGCGCTGGCAGTAGCCCACCTACCCTGGTATCCGACTGCGTGAGTCGTGCGATAAGGGCCGAATACTGGATTAACCAGGATAGAGAAGCAAGGGCTCAGATCTTCAGGGCAAAAAGGGATGAAAAAGCCGTGGTGAAGCCGACGCAGCCCCGTCAGAATTTTGAAACGCCCCCGAAAGGACAAGTCAGTAACCCTGCCCAAGGTTCCAAACAGTTTGGGAGGAACAAGAGAAAAGGAAATTTCTCGGGTCAGGGACAACAAAAGAATTACCCTCAGAAGAGGAATAATAGAGGAAATGAGGGTAATAATACTTACTACCCGGCATGCACCAAGTGTGGAAGAAAACATCCGGGAATTTGTAGAATGGGGTCAAATGCCTGCTTTCTGTGCGGCAAGGAGGGGCATTACGCAAAGAATTGCCCTCTGAACAATCAAGGCCAGAATCCTCCATACCCAAGCCAAAATACGAACAGTCAGTTGCATGCTGTCCAAGCTAGGCTTGATGGATCCTCGATCAACCAAGGCAGATTAGAGGCTCCTGAACCTCAAGCCAGGATATACGCTTACACCAGAGGTGATGCTGAAGCTGGGACTTCACATGTGGTGACAGGTCAGATTTCTATCGCCACCTATGATGCTATCGCCTTGTTTGATTCTGGAGCTACTCACTCATTTGTATCCCTGGAGTTCGCCCAGAAGTTAGGAAGAGGTGTGAATAGTTTAGATCAACCCTTCAAAACCTCTTTGCCGTCCGGAGAGATTTTGTGGTCCAATTCTTGGATACGAAATGCTTCCGTGACTATCTGTGGCCGAGAATTGTTTGTAGATCTCATCGCAATCAAGTTACAGGATTTCGATGTGATCTTAGGAATGGATTTCTTGGGTAAATACGACGCCAGGATCGACTGCCGAAAGCGCTGTGTAACATTCAATCCATACGGAAAGGAGGAGTTCAATTTCTACGGACTATCCCGGAACTCAGCAACTAAACTGGTTTCAGCGATGAAGGCTTGGAAAATGTTAGCTAATGGCTGCCAAGGATATTTAGCTAACATGGTGGATAAAGATTGTGAAGTGGAATTGGCACCGGAAGATGTTCCCATCATAAAGGAATATGTGGATATCTTTCCGAAAGATTTACCAGGACTTCCGCCGGAACGCGAGATTTCGTTCGAAATCGAATTGCTGCCTGGAGCTGCACCGATATCGAAAGCGCCTTATCGTATGGCACCTGCTGAGCTTAGGGAACTACAAGTGTAGTTACAAGAATTGCTAGACAAGGGATTCATCCGACAAAGTTACTCCCCATGGGGAGCACCAGTGTTGTTCGTAAAGAAGAAGGATGGATCACTACGAATGTGTATAGACTACCGTGAGCTTAACAAGATTACGATCAAGAATAAGTACCCCCTTCCGAGGATTGACGATCTTTTTGATCAACTTAGGGGAGCGGTAGTATTCTCGAAAGTCGATCTACGATCAGGCTACCATCAGCTCAGGATCAAGGAGTCAGATATCTCCAAGACGGCTTTTCGAACACGTTACGGGCACTATGAGTTTTTGGTTATGCCATTTGGGCTAACCAATGCCCCAGCCGCATTCATGGACCTTATGAACAGAGTCTTCAAAGAGTACCTGGATAAGTTCGTCATTGTTTTTATTGACGACATTTTGATCTACTCAAGGTCCAAAGAAGAGCATGAGCGTCATCTTAGATTGGTGATGGAGACGCTTAGACGAAACCAGCTGTACGCCAAATTTACGAAATGTGAATTTTGGCTGGAAAAAGTCCACTTTTTGGGTCATGTAGTATCAAAAGAAGGAATTTCAGTGGACCCTGCTAAGATTGAGGCGGTTAGTGCGTGGCCAGCACCCAAAAATGTTACGGAAATAAGGAGTTTCCTTGGATTAGCTGGTTACTACCGACGGTTCGTCGAGGGATTTTCTAAGATCGCTACACCCCTCACCGCTCTTACCCGTAAAGAAAAGAAATTTGAATGGACTCAGAAATGTGAGGAGAATTTTCAAGAGCTCAAGAGGAGATTGACAAGTGCACCTGTGTTGATAATTCCTGATGTAGATGCAGGAAATTTCGTGATCTATAGTGACGCTTCTAAAAATGGATTAGGAGCCGTCTTGATGCAGAATGGGAAGGTAGTTGCTTACGCATCCCGACAGCTGAAGATTCACGAAAGGAATTATCCCACGCATGACTTGGAGCTCGCGGCAGTAGTTTTCGCACTTAAGATCTGGAGACACTACTTGTACGGGAACAAGTGTGAAATCTACACCGATCACCAGAGCCTCAAGTATATTTTCACTCAGAAGGAGCTCAACATGAGACAACGTAGATGGCTGGAACTTGTGAAGGATTATGATTGTGAGATCCTTTACCATCCTGGAAAGGCGAACAAGGTAGCAGATGCCTTAAGCAGAAAATCCGTAGGCATGCTGATGTCTATTGGAATGTTTCCTAGACCACTACAAAAGGAGATTTCCGAGTTCAATTTGGAATTGATAACGGGAAGATTGTCTGTTCTATCCCTCCAGTCCAATCTTATGGAAACCATCAAGTCACATCAAAGGAAAGATTCTTCTTTGCTGAAAGCACTGTAAGATATAGAAAATTCAACGTTTTGAGTTCTCGTATAGAAATTTAATGTATATCATAATGGTATTTATGAAAAAGCCCGGCTAAGGGTTTTTATTAAATTTCATGACTTCTTATGGCTTCGTAAGACTCAAATACGATCGCTTAGTCAAGTCTATGATCTTTTGTGTACAAAAGATAGAAAATTCTATGATTTTCTTGAAAGTCAACGTTTGACCAAAAAAGTCAAAGTTGACCATGAAGGTCAAAGTTGACCATGAAAGTCAAAGTTGACCCGAGAAGTCAAAGTTTGACTAAAGAGGTCAACTATGCGGCAAAACTTAAGTGTGTTAAACAGTATAGGTTCTATACTGAGAAAAACCATTTTTTTTCGGATAAAATAGTTAGAATTAAATCTAAAACCGCCATAGAAAAATTCAAGCACATAAATAGATGATTAAAGGCCAAAGGACTTGAAGCGGAAAGAAAAGTTTTTCGTATCGTCCATTTTATGACAGATAAATTTTGGAAGGAAATTTAAATTATGAAACTGTGTATTAAGTAACACAGTATTAACGATGTCCGATTGGCTTTAAATGGACTGCTTATAAAGATTTAAGCCAAACAAGCCTTAATGACATCATCTTATCCATGATTAATGACATAATATGGAATTAAGTTTAATTAGGAAAGTATTAGTTGCCAAACATGCATGAGCTGGCCGGCCACCTAACCCCCCCCTTTTGTGTGAAATGCTGATTTTTGAGGGGTTATTTTGCAATTAAGCAAAGTTGTTAACCCTCTATAAATAGGTGATGGTTCCTATTCAGAAAATTCAAAATTTTCAGCCAAACTCTGCCCAAATTGCAGCTCCAAATCCGTCCCTTACAGCCAAGAGAAAACCAAGAACAAAAAAAAATCCAAGGTTAGGAACCATTGGGTGTAGTCGGTTTTCAGCTAGGAGGAAGAAAAGATAGTGCTGGAAATTTTTGGAGCTTGGTTGGCATGTTGGCCGGCTGTTTGTGGGCTGGAAAAGGGTGAGAAAAAGTTGAAGGAAGCTGGGGGGGAGTGCCGGATTTAGTGGCTGATCTTGGTGGGCAGCAGCAGCCCAAGGCAGAAAATTTTCTGGGCAGCTTCTAGGGGTGGCCGGTTGTGTGGAAGCAAGGGAGGAACTGAAAAAAAAATTGGAGTAAACCCTAACCAAACTTAGGGTTTATTAAGGTAAAATCTTCCCTAAGTTTTCAGCTTTCAATTTGGTTCAATTTGGAAGTTTAAGTTGTATTACAAGCTGATTATGTAAGAGCATAAGCTCGGTTTTATTTTCGGCCATTAGTTAGGTTATGTGCTTGATTTAAATTATTAGGGTGGTTGCTGATTTTTAATTATGGTATGACTTTATATATGCTTGATTAATTAGGTTGATTGTATGTTAGTTGTATGGTTAAGTTTATATGCTCCTAATAAGTTTAGGTATGGCTTAGTTATGAGCTTGAATGCATAATTAGGTAATGGACAGATTTGGTGCATGTTGTGCAAGCTGAAAAAAAATCTGCATATCCTAAGTATTTGAGATAGGATAATGGCTTGCATGGCTAAGTTTTTATTTGTGTTTAAGGAAAAGTTAACGTTAGAAAGGCGCTGCTTGTTTGACTTAGGCTCCCGCTAGTTCGGTTGAGGTAGTGTGCACGGTTTTAGGGCGAGTACCGAATGAAGGATTTGAAACTGCCATTTCGGGTTCCAGTTACCCGGTTTTATGGAAAGCAAATTTTGAGGCCCTTAGAGGCCGATTTTCGAAAAACGTAAAACATGAAAGTTGTTTAGAACAGTTTTTCCTATAAGACATCGCGGACAGTTTTTAAAAATAGGGCTCCAACGGCCTTCGTTTTTATAGAAAACCGAGCTGACCGTGCCCAGACTTCATGCACGGCCAGGTGAACTTAAAAGGAGAAAACGAGTGGGTTAAAGTCCGAAATGGATTTTGATCAAAACATGAAAGTTTTAGAACGTTTTGAGATTTAAAACTTTGCTGAAGGAAACTTTTTCAAATTCGAATTCAGTTTTTCAAATAAAAATGTATTTCAAAAACTGTGCAGTGATCGGAAGGTTACTGCTCAAGATTTCTAAAAAACAGTGTTGGAATTGGGTTTTCCTGCACGTACATTAGCAAATTTTTAGAAAGAAGCTGTTCCAAAGGCAGTATTGACTTTCAATAATTTTTATAAAGAACCCACTCATAGGAATTTTAAAGAAAACCTTAAGTTTTCAAAAGTGGATTTTTAAACCAAGTTTCGGTGAGCAATAACCCGGAAAAGACACCGAGTTATTGGTTTGGGCCCGAAGCCCAAGGGTTATCCAACGTAACCCAATAATGAACTAAGATTATGGAATAGGGCCCTTGTCTCGAGGGTTACCTACAGGGTTATTTTAGTAACCCGTTCCTAATGTATATAAGTTAGATTATGGGGGCATATAAACGCGGAATAAAATGAATGTTGGTTGGGATAACCAACAAATTTAAAAGTAGGATTTTCAGAAATCCTTACGCTATGTCCTTTGTAATAACAGGTGATAATCTGTTATTGCGACCTGTTCAGGAGCGGCATAGCATCGGACCTAGAGTTCAAGGTAAGTACAACTCCGCCTACAGTATAGGCTTTAGTTGAATACTTGCCTAAGTATGAATGATGAATATTATAGTATGTGTTATGATATGATTTATACTAGAATAGGTTATGAGATGTTATGTGAATATTTTATGATTATGCTATGATTGATGATAAGATGATGAGTTAAGAATTTATGACATGAAGTATGCTATGATTATGTTTTATGAGTACATGTGACATCACGAAGCATGTTCATTAATTCTAAACAAGAATGACTAAGAATTTACGGAGGATAAGTATGAAGGCAAGCAAGTTGCCTGTGTCGTACTGACCCGCTCGTAGGTCGGGTTGGACTATGGATTGAGTTGGAATTGGTCTGGCCGCCCCAACCACTCCATAGTTGCGCGCCCGGTACGTACACTTATGGGGCCCATAAGCAAGATAAGCAAGATAAGTAAAATAAGCAAGTACGATAAGTCAAATTATGAATGAAAGAAGCAAGCATAATGAAGCATAATTGGCTCATGCATGATCTAGATAGATTCAGTTATACTATGATTGAATGTATTATGATTCAATAGAAATGTTATGTCATGATTGAAAATGTTATATGGAATATGTTAGGTTGAATGAATGATGTTATGTTTGAATTAATTCTGTTTTGTATCGTTAATGATTGCGGATAATTATGTTGTACTTGCTGAGCGAAAAGCTCACGTGTCTTACGTCTATGCTGTAGGTAAGCAACCTGTCAGCAATTTTTGATACAAGATGGCGAGCGGGGCAGGGTGAACTGTGAAGTGAGTGGGATAATCTGCCGCCACGCGTTTTGTTTCATTTATGTATAGTATCTAATATTCGACTGCGAACATCGTCTTATATATTAGTTTCCAATCGTATAGCGCTTTTTCTTTCGTACGCACTATATATATATATAAAAAAAAAAAAAAAAAAAAATTTCCGCTGATTACGCTAAGTAAGTAAGTAAGTATGAATGCTATGTATGTATGTATGTACGGTAACGGCCTGTGCTAGGCGGGTCGTTACAGAGTTGGTATCAGAGCGGTTTCCTGCTATCCCACTTCACAGTCTGCCTGCCATCGCCACCATCATTGTAAGTTGAGTTTTATTTTAAATAGTAAATAATTATTATACGCCTATGTTATGGTAGACTCGACGATATGGACCCGGACCCAGTCGACGCGGACCGAGAGGCGACGAGATCATTCTTCAGTCATGTCCGCTCATGTTCGATGGCACGCGACGGACGGTGCCTATAGCTGCATGGTTGTACGATATGGAGTTGATCTTCCATATCTGTCATATTGAGGCACGGTTGCAGGTTTCTCTGGCTAGCCGGTGCTTTGCTGTCGACGCTCGGATTTGGTGGATCACTCTGGGAGAGCGTCAGTTGCCGAGCCGCACATGGCAGCATTTTCGTACGATAGTGATGGCCCGATATGGACCGATGTTAGGGGAGGGAGCGGGTGATCTACTCCGTGACCCGAGATTTATGAGGATATGTATACACACGTTATCTTAGCTACGTGGCTGAGTGGCATGCGTATCCGCAGGAGACGATGACCCACTATTGCCGACGTTTCCAGGAGTCGATGCTACCCCTATATTCCTCAGTATCTTCAGAGCCAGAGCTACAGGCATTAGTTTATTCTTAGGAACGGATTGCCTATTCAGATCCGGCAGTACGTTCCCGAACCTATGCTCGGTTTGTCAGTGGGACACATGATTGAGGCTATTTTGGGAGTCGAGGCTAACATTCACGATATGTCAGCCCCGGATTTGGCAAGGCTCAGCAGGCGCCAGTTGATGACGCCGGGATGGGAGAGCCGATGTATGAGGTGGGACCAGTATTTCCTGAGGATCCGATCCCCGCCGTTCCGGTACAGGAGGTGCCTCACAGGAGGCTGAGGCTGATATGGCAGATGACCAGTACGACCCGACGACCTCATCATTGTGCCGGAGGACCCACCGGAGGATCCCCCGATTATTGATATATCGAGTGATGATGAGGACGATGAGGAGCCAGATCCTGAGTTAGAGCACGCAGGCTGGTTAGTTGAGGGAGGATGACTTCGATGAGGATCCCGAGGAGATTCCGTTGTCTGACGGAGAGGGGGAGTCCGACTCTGATGCGTCCTCAGCCGTCACCATTGAGCACATAGACTAGGATGACCATGTATATGTATTTTGATGCTAGACTGTTTGGTACTAGCTTATTCTTTTTGATGATAGGCTTGTACGTATGTATGATGGTAAAGTGGTAGACACTTCCATCCAAATATTTTGACCATGTATGTACATGATGTATAGGATATGTATTTACTAGGCTGTAAAAAATGATGACATTTGTACAAATACAAAAAGCAGTTCATGAATGGACATATATGTTACGATGTGGTTATGCAACTCATAATATGTTATGTTATGTATGCTTATGAAAGTTATGTTATAATCAGTATCCGATGTGATACGAAAATGCTATTATGTTATATAATAATAATATGATGATATGGCTATAATCGAGTACGATTATTATGGCACAACGTATTGTGGTACAAAATGATATAATCATTAAAGAAGAGATATTGGAAATGTGGTAATATCTTTTCTTATGATTTTTATAGGAATTGAAAATGGTGCGTACACGTAAGACGGTACCAGTTAACCCTCCTGAGCCTGATATCGCGACCGTTGTAGCA
>CM046372.1:4172080-4188143 GCA_025413025.1 Ficus hispida | reverse complement strand
AAGTTGACCAGGAAGGTCCGAATAGATGAAGGTGCTGAGATACGGCAAAGGAATATGGAGTTATACTGCGGAAAACCTTCATTACGGTCAATTAAGCAAGAATAAGCTATGAGACCACCGTAGAAAATCAAGCACGATTTTAAGAGCGATTAGGACTAAATAATTTTAAGTCCTAAGAAATCCGATACGCCGTCCAATTTTTTTATGTAGATGAATTCTGGATTGTAGTCCAGAATGACAATACTGTTTTGGTGAAAAACAGTATTGATATTATGTAAGTTAGTAAGGAAATGGACTGCAGGATTATATTATGGGATTTTTAAGTATCCAGCGGATAATTATGCACGAAATGGTAGCCAAGTGGCTCGATTTTTAGTTGGCGACCTACAGGACTAAATTGTAAATATTTTGTCCGTAGGGGCCAAAGTGCAATTTTAGAAAAATAAGTAAGGATGGATTAGTATGTAATTATGGAATGATGGATTTTCCTAACCAAGGTTCCAACTAGGCCAAAGTTTGGTTACAAGCCTAGTTAGATTGGAACAAGGAATTAAGAATAAGATTAGAATGAAAAGATAAGCTTGGAAGATATTTTGTTGATTTTCCACACTAAATGGCCGGTTCTTTGAATGCTTGGAGAGCAAGATTTGGCTTGATGATGTCATCAAGATGATGTCATCAAGACGATGTAAGAGGATGATGTCACTAGGGTGAAGTAAGCCAAACTTGGTGAGCAAGCAAACTTGCCCACCAAGGAATCACAATGGCCGGCCACTAGGAGGAAGATAAGCATGAAAAAATTTTGTTCATTCCATGCATGCATGTGGCCGGATTTTTGAACCCTTGTAGAGCAAGTATTTTTGCTTGATGAAGTAAGCTTGATGAGGTAGGCATGGTGAGGTAAGCAACCAATTAGCTTGGTGAGCAAGCCAAATATTTTGGTTCACACACTTGCATGGCCGGTTCTTTAGCAAGCCTTGGTGAACAAGTTTTGCCTTGGTGAGGTAAGCAATGATGCAAGCAAGATGATGTCATCATGGTGATGTCATCAAGGTGAGGTAAGCAAGTAGTTAGCTTGGTGAACAAACCAAATTTTTGGTTCATGCACTAGTATGGCCGGTGGACATTAAAGCCTTGGTGAGCAAGTTTTGCTTTTGTGATGCAAGCAAGGTGACATAGGCTTGACGAGGTAAGCAAGAAATTTGCTTGGTGAGCAAGCAAATTCTTGGCTCATTCTCACCTTGAATGGCCGGCCACCTAGGAGGGGATGGGCAAATATTTTGCTCATTAAACCCTTATATGCAATTGTAGAAACTTTAAGTTTCACCTATAAATAGGGGTAGTTGGTTCACATTTTTGAGCATTGAATTGAACCCGAAACTCTGCCAAAATTTCCACTCATTTTCTCTCCCCCTCACCTAAAGGCCGAACCCATGGAGAAAAAAAAAAAAAAGAGAGAGGTTGGCCGGATTTTAGAGAAGAATAGGTAGGGAAAATTCGGATCCAAGTTGAGATTTCATCTCTAAGATTTAAGGGGTAATCTTCTCAAATCCCTAAGCCTTTTTATTAAGTTTTGATTCAAGGTTTTATGTGTATTTTCAGTGGGTTTTGTAAGAGCGTAAGCTCACCTATTTTATGTCTATGCTCCAGATTAGTTTGCTTGATTATGCTTGATTAGGGTGTGGTCTCTAGTTTACGTTTTGATGCATGTTTATGAGTTTTTGAGTATTGCCTACCATGTGTTTGTTATATGTTCCCATAGGTTTATGATTGAATGTATGATTATGTGATTGTGGAATGGAACGTTAGAAACGATTGCATGTGTGATCTTAGGCTCCCGCTGTGGTCGGTTGAAGGTAGGTGCGCGTTTTAGACGTAAAACGAATTAAGAACCGAAACTGCCAGTCTCGGGTCAAGACTGGGCAGCTTCTGGAAATGGTAATTTGAGGCCCTTAGAGGCCGAATTGAAGAAACTCAAAACTACAAAGTTGTAGATAATGGTTTTCCTAGAGGCAAGCGTGAACCGTTTTTCAAAATAAGGCCCCAAATGGCCTCCGGTTTTTATGAAAATCCGAGCCTACCTGCCCAGATTTATGCACGCCAGTAGTTCAACAAAAATACAAGCATCTTAAAGCGAACTGGGTTTTCTCAAAACATGAAAGTTGTAGTATTATCCGAGATCTAAACTTTTATGAAGAAGTTTTATCAAAATCGGAATGATTTTAAAGTAAAAATTGATTCTAAAAACTATGCAGGAAACGAAATTCCAGCACAGATTTTCAGAAAAACAGTGCATAAGCAGGAAATTCCTGCACAAGCACTGATAACCAAAGTTTGAGAAACTGTTTCAAAAGATTGTTTCAGAGCTTGACAGTTTTTAACTGTCTTTGCTTAAATGTTAAATTTTATGAAAATACGGTTTTCATAAAGATTTAAAGAAAACTTGACCAAAGGTTTGTAAGAAATAATGAAATACGCCGGGTCCTATGGTGACAACTATAGGACAATAGTAACCGGAGAGGTTACCTAATTTTATTGGGCCAATAAGTTAGGTTACTCATAGTAACCAATGAGGTACCGAGATAGTGGTGGCCTAATAAGATTAGTAACCTAATACTATTTAAGAATGTGGGTTAGTACCCAAGGTTACCAGAAGTAACCTATATGATATTGTTTAAGTATGTTGGGCCATGGCCCTAGGGTTACGACAAGTAACCAAACAAGTTATCGTAAGATGTTATAGGAGGGAACATATAATATAACTAAGGCTACTCATAAATGTTGGTTAGGACACCAACATTTAATGATTATGATTTATGGTAAGATAGAATGTCTATAGCTCTTATCTTACGTCCTGTTTGGAAACAGGAGTATGAACTGTTGTCGTGCCATGATTGGACGATTAACCAAGAGCATAGGACGACAAGTAAGTATAAACTCCGCCTACAGCATGGGCAAAATGTTTTTAAACATGTTTTTCCAGAAATCATGAATTGATATGCATGAAGTTATGTTATAATGACTTATTATGATGTTATGTTACGATGCTTAGTAGTGATGTTATGTTTATTATGTTACGTTATGGTTATATGTTATGATGATACAATGTTAAGTTACATGAAGTTATGATATGTAAGTTATGTTATGAGATTATGTTACGTGTTTATGTTAGTTATGTTATTGTTTAATATAGTGACATCATGTAGCATGTTCACTAATATTAACTTACATGGTAAGAACACATATTAGACACAAGCTAAGGTCAATTGTTGTCGTACCGACTTGCCATAGTGGAGTTTAACATGGTTTATAGTCTATGGTTGGGTTGAATTGGATGGCTGCCCCAATCACTCCATGTAAACAGTTTGTTTCATGGTTTGAGTTGGATTGGATTGGCTTGCCTCCAGCCACTCCATAGCTATAGACCACGGTACGTTGCAATTTCAGAAAATGAAGTTTTTATAGAATAGAATCAGTAATAATATTAGAAAGTTACAATGATTAACTGCAAGAAAGCCATAATGTTGGTTCATGCATTTTTGTTATAAAATGTTTGCCGGAACATTGAACGTTGACATCTCTCCGCTGCATCCATATAGGCTCATTACTTAGTCATCGGTGTATGGCGTTAGCAATGTCGCAGTCAACCGGTCGCCATAGCCTACGTGACTTGCGCCACGGCCCCACGCCGTGAAGGCTCAGTTATGTGACGCCCCCGACTTCCCAAGCCAGGTCGACACCATACATACTTCTTTTACTTGAAAATTTGAGAAAATTTTTTTTTTTTCTTTAAAACATATTCACATAAATTATCTTGTGGAGAATAATATGTCACCCATATATATATATATTAAACTGAGAATACCTTCTCGTGTCTTCAAACTTTATACATATAACAAAACATAATTTACTTTAGAATATTAAAATATTTTTCTTAACATCGAATGCGGAAAATCATGCGTAGTGGTATCCCACACCGCCCTTCACTCGCCGCATCGTCTGCATAGCCCACCACTTAAATTGCAGGCTTTTTACCTACAGTATGAAATATAAGAGTGAGCTTTCGCCCAGCAAGTACAAACATAATCTCACAAAAATAATTTAATCATCTTAAAACATGTCAATCATCATGTAACTTATGCATGAGCCATTTATGATTGATTGAAAGTCTTATGCTTCATTTAGACTCAAATCTTTAACTTATCTTGTCTCAACATGTGGGCCCATAGTGTACGTACCGAAAGCGCGCAGCCTCCAGACAAAGCTAGGGTTTGCAAGGCCCTAACAGTTCTGGGAATTAAAACGTGACCCTCACGCATCAACGAGAGGTAAATGTCACAACTGGTTTTAAACATGTATCCTCCTCGATCACGGGAGGTTGGTACGACACCTTCTTGATTATCTTACCACATGATTTACATTAGTGAACATGCTTCATGATGTCACTATGTCATATTCAAACTTTAACATTGCCATATCATGGCATTCTTGAAACATGACATTTTAAAATGATAGAACATGCATAATATGTAACATGTTATAGCATATCATCACATAACATCATTTAACATCATACAACATAGCATGTACATTTTAACATAGCATATATGAAAATAGTATTTACTATTTTCATACTGTAGGTGAGGTTCGATACTTGCCTGACTATGTAATCCAGGCTTCGTTGATTTCCACTCTGACCTCGACTGCAGGTTACTTCCTGCTATTAGAAAGAACATAGGATAAGAATCCTATAAAATGTTGGTAACCTTTCCAACATTATGGTTATATGTCCTTTTACAAGCTTGATCAACTACTAGGTTACTAATTGTAACCCTAGAGATTGTGGTTAATTATCTTGACCCATTAGGTTACTTGAGGTAACCTTGGGTATTAAACCCATATGATTAGTATTAAATTACTATTCTTATTATCGAGCCTAAGCCTTAGTAACTCGGTTATCCTTCCCGGTTACCACTCGTCATCTTTTGTTTTTACACTTTAGCTTTTAAATCCAATTTGGAAAATTGGCTAGAAAATCTTTTGTTTTACTTCAAATTCGAGGTTTTCAAAGTAAAACTTTATAAAACTCATTTAAGGCTGAAAACTGCTTTTGAAATAGTTTTCATAGTCAAAACAGGAAATGTTGATGTAGAAATACAGTTTTTCTGTATGTTTGTAGAAAATCCTGTGCAGGAATTTCTTTTTCTCTGCACAGTTTTTATAGTTCAGGTTGTATTTAAAAATCCAAATGGAATTTGAAAAACTTGTCTTCACGAAAGTTCTTGCTCTTGAGAAATTCTAAAACTTTCATGTTTTAAGAAAAACCCAGTTCTGCTTGGATTCGTACCAGTTTTAATTTGAAACCCACTGGTCGTGTAAACTAGGTCTGGGCAGTTTAGTCTCGGATTTTCGTAAAAACGGAGGCCATTGGAGCCTCATTTTGCAAATCCATCCGCTTCCCTCTAGGAAAAACTGTTCTGAACAACTTTTGTGTTTTAAGTTTTTCCAAATTCGGCCTCTAAAGGCCTCAAAATCGGCTTCCCGTAAACTGGTCAGGATCTACCCGAGCCTGGCAGTTTTTCGGTTTAGAATTCGTTTTACGTCCTAGACGTGGAATCTAGCTCAACCAGCCACCGCGGGAGCCCTAATATCAATCATGCAGCGGTTTCTAACGTTCAATATTCAACATGCAAGCCAATTTGAACAACATTCATAACCATGCAAAACCTAAGCATTCAATCAAACACAAAGCATGCATATAAAACCACCAACCATAAAATCCTAATTAACCAAGCACATAACCTAAATTCTTAACTAAGGCAGGGAATTAAAGTGAGCTTATGCTCTTACAAACTTTGCTTGAAATACATTTAAATTTCTCAATTGAAATTTAAATGAAAAGTTTGGGTTTGAGGGATTTACCTAGCTTCCACCCAAGGGTTTGGCTTGCTAGATTTGGTTCTCCCTTGGTCCCTCCTTGCTGCCACTAGGTCCGGCCCTTTGGCTTGCTTGGCTCCAAACTTTTTCAGCCACTCTAGCACCAAGATCCGGTCACCACAACCTCAAAAATCCGGCCTCCAACTTGGTTAGCTCCTCCCTTTTTCCTTTCCCTCTACAGCCGGCCTCTTGGCCAAAAGATTGTCCAAAATTTTCCAACTCTTTCTTGCTTGCTCTCCACACAAAATCCGACCACCCTAAGCTCTAATCACTCTTGGTTTTGGCAAAATTTCCTTTCTCTCCTTCCTTCTCACTCTCGGTTTTTGGTGAAGAAAAATTGGCAAGAGTTTGGTTGCTTTTCTCTAATTTTTTTGAATTATGGGTCACCTATTTATAGAGGTGAGCAAGTTTCAAAAATTGGATTTTGACCCCAAGAAAAACAAGAAATCACCAAAGGGAGGGTTAGGTGGCCGGCCATCCTTGTGCTAGTTCATGATTATTTCCAAATTTATATGCATAAATCAAATATGATGTCATTAATCAAAAGGTGATATCACTTAAGCTTGTTTGGCTTTCCTTAATGTAGTCACTTTAATCTAACACAGATATTTCTAATACTGCTTTCACTAATACACAGTACAATTTAGTACTGTTATTTTAAACTGCAGTCCAAAATTCATCTGTGTAGAAATGGACTGTATAAAAATTTTCTTATACAATCAAACTTCTTGGCCAAAGATAACCTAACTAATGTGCTTGATTTTCTATGGTGGTTTTTGAATCTTAAACATACCATTTTATCCGTAAAAATGGTTTTACACGGTACAATTTTTATACTAAAAATATTTAACCGTACCGCCTCATTTTGATTTTTCGGGTCAACCATTGACTTTCTTGTCAATCATTGACTCTCTTGTCAAAATTTGACTATCATGAATTCATGAAATTTCGTCATACCTTTTTACTTAAAAGGCCTATCATGAAGTCTCGTAATTAATTTACCGAGAACTGAATCATATACTGATAAAATCATGAATTTTGTATTAATATTCATAATTTTCATAAAATTGCACATAAACACATAATACGAACTATAAATTTCTTATTTACAAGAAAATTGTGAGTTCGTGAAAATTTCGATTATTACAATCTACCCTCCTTAAAGATTTTCGTCCTCGAAAATCAGAACAATTCGGGGTAGCTTTTCTTCATCTCATCCTCGCGTTCCCAGGTTGCCTCCTCAATCTCATGATTTCGCCATAGGACCTTAACTAAAGGTATAACCTTGTTCCTTAGCACCTTTTCTTCTCGTGCAAAATTCGAACCGGTTTCTCCTCATATGTCAGATCTTCGTGAACCTCAATTGGTTCGTGGTCCAATACATGGGATGGATCCGAGATGTACTTCTTTAGCATCGACACATGAAATACATTGTGTACATATGCTAATTCCTGGGGCAAAGCCAACCTATAGGCCACGTTGCCAATTCTTTCCAGTATTTCGAATGGCCCTATGTATCGTGGACTTAATTTCCCCTTCTTTCCGAATCTCATAACCCCTTTGAATGAACAACTTTGAGAAAAACCAAGTCTCCTACTTGGAATTCTAGAGGCCTTCTGCGCTTGTCGGCATAGCTCTTTTGTCGACTAAATGCAGTCTCCATTCGTCGGCGTATAAGTTTGACGGCCTCAGTGGTTTTTTGAACAAAATCTGTGGACACAAGTTCCTTTTCCCTGGTCTCGTACCAATGGACTGGAGATCTGCACCTTCTTCCGTACAGAGCTTCGTATGGAGCCATTCCAATTGAAGCTTGGAAACTGTTGTTGTACGAGAATTCAATCAAAGGAAGCTTTTTATCCCAAGTTCCCTTGAAATCCATCACAGACGCTCGCAACATGTCTTCCAGGGTCTGAATGGTCCTCTCGGATTGCCCGTCCGTTTGAGGATGAAAAGCTGTACTAAAGGTAAGCTTGGTACCCATGGCTTGATGTACACTTCTCCAGAACTTAGAAGTGAAACGACCATCACGATCAGAGATGATTGCTTTGGAATCCCATGGTAACGACAATCTGCGCGACATATAGTTCCGCCAGCTGTTCCACCGAAAAGCTAAGCTTGATGGCGATGAAGTGTGCAGACTTCGTCAAACGATCAACAACCACCCATATAGCATCATTGCCACTGGAAGTTCGGGGTAGTCCAACCACGAAATCCATCGTCACTTGGTCCCATTTCCATTCTGGGATGGAAATTTTCTGCAACTCTCCCCCTGGACGTTGGTGTTCTGCTTTCACCCTTTGACATGTAAGGCATTTACTGACGAATGTAGCGACGTCATTCTTCATTCTGGGCCACCAAAAGCTTTCCTTCAAGTCTTGGTACATCTTTGTAGCTCCTGGATGGACGGAATACGGAGTCTCATGAGCTCCTTCATGATCTGTCCTTCAACTTATCCTCGTTAGGGATGCATAATCTATTTTTCCGATAGAGTATGCCCTCATCTGATATGTTGAAGTCCGACTCCTTTCTTCCAGGACTTCGTTCCTTGTTCTGAGCAGCGAGGCATCTCCTTCTTGTCGCTCTTTCATACCATCTAAAATGGTAGGTTGGAAGGTTAGGGCAGCTAAACTTCCCGTAATAAGCTCTATTCCAGCTTCTACTAGCTCCTTCTGAAGAGGTTCGATTAACGACTGCATGGACATTAACGAAGAAGACGACTTCCGACTGAGGGCATCAGCTACTTTGTTAGCCTTCCCTGGATGGTAACAGATGTCTATGTCATAATCCTTCACCAATTCGAGCCATCTTCTTTGCCTCATGTTAAGCTCCTTTTGTGTGAAGATATACTTCAAACTCTGATGATCTGTGTAGACTTCACACTTACTGCCGTAAAGGTAGTGCCTCCAGATTTTGAGCGCAAATACCACCGCCGCAAGTTCCAAATCATGCGTCGGGTAGTTCTTCTCATGATCCTTTAGCTGGCGTGAAGCATAAGCGATCACCTTTCCATTTTGCATGAGCACGGCTCCCAATCCTATTTTAGAAGCATCGCTGTATATCACGAAGTTTCCTTCTTCCACATTCGGAATTATGAGAATCGGAGCGCGAGTCAGCCTGTTTTTCAGCTCTTGGAAGTGCTCTTCACACTTTGCAGTCCATTCGTACTTCTTTCCTTTCCGTGTAAGTGCAGTGAGTGGCGCTGCAATCTTAGCAAATCCTTCGACGAAACGTCGGTAGTAGCCCGCCAAGCCGAGGAAACTACGTACTTCGATGACATTTTTCGGAGCTGGCCATTCACTTACTGCCTCAATCTTGGCCGGATCTACAGATATGCCGTTCTTGGAGACCACATGTCCTAAGAAATGGACCTTTTTCAACCAAAATTCACACTTTGTGAATTTAGCGTAGAGCTGATTTTGCTTTAGAATTCGTAAAGCAATCCTTAAATGCTCCTCATGCTCCTCCTTTGATCTTGAATAAATCAAGATATCATCTATAAAGACGATAACAAACTTATCTAAGTAATCCTTGAATACTCGATTCATCAGGTCCATAAAGGCTGCTGGAGCATTTGTCAGTCCGAATGGCATAACGAGGAACTCGTAATGTCCATATCGCGTTTGAAAAGCTGTCTTGGGAACGTCTCCTTCCCTAATTCGAAGCTGGTGATATCCGGATCGCAGGTCAATCTTCGAGAAAATTGAAGCTCCTCTCAGTTGATCAAACAGATCGTCGATCCGAGGCAAGGGATACTTGTTTTTGATAGTTATCTTGTTCAATTCCCGATAGTCAATGCACATCCTAAGAGTGCCGTCCTTCTTTTTAACAAACAGAACTGGGGCTCCCCATGGCGAGTAGCTCTGACGAATGAATCCTCGATCCAGAAGCTATTGTAACTGAATCTGCAGTTCCTTAAGTTCGGCAGGTGCCATCCTATAAGGTGCCTTAGATACTGGTGCCGATCCAGGAAGTAACTCAATCTCAAAGGAGATCTCTCGTTCTGGTGGCAGTCCTGGCAACTCTTCAGGAAAAACCTCTATAAATTCTCTGACTATCGGTACTTCCTCCCGTCTGCTCTCGGTTTCAAGCGTCTTATCCACTATGTTGGCTAGAAATCCCATACATCCTTCTGCCAACAATTTCCTAGCCTTCAGCGCAGAAATGAACATTTTCGGCTGTTTTGGAGTCGATCCTCTGAAAATAAACTCCTCGCCTCCAATTGGCTTGAACGTAACAGTACGCCGTGGACAGTCGATAACTGCGTTGTACTTCCCCAAGAAATCCATTCCCAAGATGACGTCGTAGTCATATAGGTCTATGATGATCAAGTTGACATACATTTCCCTACCACATATAATTATTGGAACATGACGTATCCAATAATCAGACAACAGAATCTCCCCGGAGGGTAATGCAGTCCTAAATGTTTTTCCAATTCTATCACTTGCCCTACCTAGTTTCTTAGCGAATCTAGGTGATGTGAACGAATGCGTAGCTCCAGAATCAATTAACATATAGGCATCTTGTTGAGCAAAAGGAAGCTGACCTGTCACCACTGTGGAAGGTCCAGCTTGAACATCCTCCTTTGTATAGGCGTAAATACGTCCTGAGGTTCCGGAGCTTCCAGCCTGCCTTGGGAGATTTCGGGTCCCTCGATCTTCATCTGTGCAGCGTGAAGTTGAGATCCCTGTCCTCTCTGTTGGTTCTGTGGACTCTGAGGATTAGATTGCAGCTTCTCGCATAGTGGCCTTCCTTGCCACAAAGAAAACAGCGACCGCTTCCAACACGGCACTCTCCCGGGTACTTTCTCCCACATTTCTGACAAGTGGGATTATTGTTGTTATCAGGAGTATTTCTCTTTTGGGGAAAATTCTGTTGATTCCCCTGTCCTCCTGCATTCCACTTCCTTTTCTGCTGGCTGTTGCCGTACTGCCTGTTGTTGTTGTTCTGGCCCGTAGGTCCTCCTTGACCCTTCTGTTGCGGAGTTTGGCCCTGCTTGGTCTGGTTCTGTTTAGCTTGGGCCTTCTCTTCCCTCTTTTCCTGGAAAAACTTAGCCCGTTGCTCCTTGTTTTGCCCTACCCAGTACTCAGCTCGAATTGCCCTGCTGACACATTCAGCAACAGTGAGTGGTGGATGGGGGCCACTGCTGATTACCACTGCTAAGTCGAGCGGAACATCCTCATCATTCTTCTTACTTTGTCCCTTTCAGAACTGATGAGGTGAGGGCAGAGACGTGCTAGCTGCTCAAACTTTTTGACAGCTTCGGCTACGACAGATTTCCTTGGCGAAACTTGTCGAACTCGTCTTGTTGAGCTTCCATGACCTCAGTATTGAAGTACTTTTCCTTAAATTCCTCCACAAAGTCCTCCCAAGTCATCTGAGTCACATCTCGCTGGATCTGAACTGTTTCCCACCAAAGGCGAGCATCTTTCCGTAGCATAAAAGTTGCACAGAGGACTTTCTCCTGATCATTAAGTCTGAGGAAATTTAAGGCGACCTGGAGGTCAATCAACCAGTTGTCGGCCTCAATTGGGTTTGTGGATCCCTCGAATTCCGGTGCCTTCATTCGCCGAAATCTGTCATATAGTTCTTCTGGAGTTCGAACCAGAGGTGCTGGTGGCACAGCTGCAGGCGCAACAGGTACTTCAGGGGCTATGGGGTTCTCTGGGATCACCGGGACATCATCAAGAATTTCCGGTGCAGCAGGCTGATTCATAGTGCTGGTGGTACCCTGGCATCAGGAGGTCCCTGATTCTGTTGAGCTATCTGAGCTCTAAGCCCCCTATCTCTTGCTGTTGGGCTAACATCATCTGTCTTAGCTCATTCAGCTGAGCCGCAAGTCAATGTCTTGGGTCGGTACTCTTCTACGCTTTGGCGGCATGGTTCTGTACGGGAATAAGGAAATAAATTCAGCTTCTTGAAATCATGCCTTTTATATAGAACCATAATCTTTATTCCATATAAAAGCATAACATGAACATATCTGAATTCATCATGTTCTCGTTCTATCTCCTTCACAACAGGAGTACCTAACCATAACATTTGGGGAAGATATAAAACTTTCCCATCATTTCTGTACGTCACCTAGTTGCCACCACCAAGCTAAGACACCACCCAACGTCATCCCTGTATCCAACATTCTTCAGCATGGCCGTTGAAGAAAATACTTACTACGCATATAAGATCTTAACTCATTCTAATCGTAAAAAAAATAACATAACTTACTTGGGCCGTTGCAGAAGCGATGTGAGGCGAAGTGAAGTAGGCTGGCAGGATACCGCTCTGATACCAACTTGTGACGCCCCGACTTCCCAAGCCAGGTCGACACCATACATACTTGTTCTTTACTTGAAAATTTGAGAGAAAATTTTTTTTTTTTCTTTAAAACATATTCACATAAATTATCTTGCGGAGAATAATATGTCACCCATATATATATATTAAACTGAGAATACCTTCTCGTGTCTTCAAACTTTATACATATAACAAAACATAATTTACTTTAGAATATTAAAATATTTTCTTAACATCGAATGCGGAAAATCATGCGTAGTGGTATCCCACACCGCCCTTCACTCGCCGCATCGTCTGCATAGCCCACCACTAAATTGCAGGCTTTTTACCTACAGTATGAAATATAAGAGTGAGCTTTCGCCCAGCAAGTACAAACATAATCTCACAAAAATAATTTAATCATCTTAAAACATGTCAATCATCATGTAACTTATGCATGAGCCATTTATGATTGATTGAAAGTCTTATGCTTCATTTTAGACTCAATCTTTAACTTATCTTGTCTCAACATGTGGACCCATAGTGTACGTACCGAAAGCGCATAGCCTCCAGACAAAGCTAGGGTTTGCAAGGCCCTAACAGTTCTGGGAATTAAAACGTGACCCTCACGCATCAACGAGAGGTAAATGTCACACTGGTTTTAAACATGTATCCTCCTCGATCACGGGAGGTTGGTACGACACCTTCCTTGATTATCTTACCATATGATTTAACATTAGTGAACATGCTTCATGATGTCACTATGTCATATTCAAACTTTAACATTTGCCGTATCATGGCATTCTTGAAAACATGACATTTTTAAAACCATGACATTTTAGAAAACATGGCATAATATGTAACATGTTATAGCATATCATCACATAACATCATTTAACATCATACAACATAGCATGTACATTTTAACATAGCATATATGAAAATAGTATTTACTATTTTCATACTGTAGGTGAGGTTCGATACTTGCCTGACTTATTGTAATCCAGGCTTCGTTGATTTCCACTCTGACCTCGACTGCAGGTTACTTCCTGCTATTAGAAAGAACATAGGATAAGAATCCTATAAAATGTTGGTAACCTTTCTAACATTATGATTATATGTCCTTTTACAAGCCTTGATCAACTACTAGGTTACTAATTGTAACCCTAGAGATTGTGGTTAATTATCTTGACCCATTAGGTTACTTGAGGTAACCTTGGGTATTAAACCCATATGATTAGTATTAAATTACTATTCTTATTATCGAGCCTAAGCCTTAGTAACTCGGTTATCCTTCCCGGTTACCACTCGTCATCTTTTGTTTTTACACTTTAGCTTTTAAATCCAATTTAGAAAATTGGCTAGAAAATCTTTTGTTTTACTTCCCAATTCGAGGTTTTCAAAGTAAAACTTTATAAAACTCATTTAAGGCTGAAAACTGCTTTTGAAATAGTTTTCATAGTCAAAACAGGAAATGTTGATGTAGAAATACAGTTTTTCTGTATGTTTGTAGAAAATCCTGTGCAGGAATTTCTTTTTCTCTGCACAGTTTTTATAGTTCAGGTTGTATTTAAAAATCCAAATGGAATTTGAAAAACTTGTCTTCACTAAAGTTCTTTCTCTTGAGAAATTCTAAAACTTTCATGTTTTAAGAAAAACCCAGTTCTGCTTGGATTCGTACCAGTTTTAATTTGAAACCCACTGGTCGTGTAAACTAGGTCTGGGCAGTTTAGTCTCGGATTTTCGTAAAAACGGAGGCCATTGGAGCCTCATTTTGCAAATCCATCCGCGTTTCCCTCTAGGAAAAACTGTTCTGAACAACTTTTGTGTTTTAAGTTTTTCCAAATTCTGCCTCTAAAGGCCTCAAAATCTGATTTTCCCGAGACTGGCCAATTTCTACCCGAAATGGCAGTTTTCGGTTTCGATTTTTGTTTTACGTCCTAGACGTGGAATCTAGCTCAACCAGCCACCGCGGGAGCCCTAATATCAATCATGCAGCGGTTTCTAACGTTCAATATTCAACATGCAAGCCAATTTGAACAACATTCATAACCATGCAAAATCCTAAGCATTCAATCAAACACAAAGCATGCATATAAAACCACCAACCATAAAATCCTAATTAACCAAGCACATAACCTAAATTTCTTAACTAAGGCAGGGAATTAAAGTGAGCTTATGCTCTTACAAACTTTGCTTGAAATACATTTAAATTTCTCAATTGAATTTAAATGAAAAGTGTTGGGTTTTGAGGGATTTACCTAGCTTCCACCCAAGGGTTTGGCTTGCTAGATTTGGTTCTCCCTTGGTCCTCCTTGCTGCCACTAGGTCCGGCCTTTGGCTTGCTTGGCTCCAAACTTTTTCAGCCACTCTAGCACCAAGATCCGGTCACCACAACCTCAAAAATCCGGCCTCCAACTTGGTTAGCTCCTCCCTTTTTCCTTTCCCTCTACAGCCGGCCTCTTGGCCAAAAGATTGTCCAAAAATTTTCCAACTCTTTCTTGCTTGCTCTCCACACAAAATCCGACCACCCTAAGCTCTAATCACTCTTGGTTTTGGCAAAATTTCCTTTCTCTCCTTCCTTCTCACTCTCGGTTTTTGGTGAAGAAAAATTGGCAAGGGTTTGGTTGCTTTTCTCTAATTTTTTTGAATTATGGGTCACCTATTTATAGAGGTGAGCAAAGTTTCAAAAATTGGATTTTGACCCCAAGAAAAACAAGAAATCACTCAAAGGGGAGGGTTAGGTGGCCGGCCATCCTTGTGCTAGTGTCATGGTGTGATTGTTTCCACCATTTATGATGTCATAAATCAAAAATGGGATGATGTCATAATTCCAAGCTTAGGTGATGTCATCTTAAAGCCTTGTTTGGCTTTTCCTTAATGTAGTCTACTTTAAACTTAACACAGATATTTCTAATACTGCTTTCACTAATACACAGTACAATTTAGTACTGTTATTTTAAACTGCAGTCCAAAATTCATCTGTGTAGAAATGGACTGTATAAAAATTTTCTTATACAATCAAACTTCTTGGCCAAAGATAACCTAACTAATGTGCTTGATTTTCTATGGTGGTTTTTGAATCTTAAACATACCATTTTATCCGTAAAAATGGTTTTACACGGTACAATTTTATACTAAAAAATATTTAACCGTACCGCCTCAATTTCGATTTTTCGGGTCAACCATTGACTTTCTTGTCAATCATTGACTCTCTTGTCAAAATTTGACTATCATGAATTCATGAAATTTCGTCATACCTTTTACTTAAAAGGCCTATCATGAAGTCTCGTAATTAATTTACCGAGAACTCAATCATATACTGATAAAATCATGAATTTTGTATTAATATTCATAATTTTCATAAAATTGCACATAAACACATAATACGAACTATAAATTTCTTATTTACAAGAAAATTATGAGTTCGTGAAAATTTCGATTATTACATTCAGAAAGATATCCACATATTCCTTTATAATGGGAACATCTTCCGGTGCCAATTCCACTTCACAATCTTTATCCACCATGTTAGCTAAATATCCTTGGCAGCCGTTAGCTAACATTTTCCAAGCCTTCATTGCTGAAACCAGTTTAGTTGCTGAGTTCCGGGATTGCCCGTAGAAATTGAACTCCTCCTTTCCATATGGATTGAATGTTACACAGCGTTTTCGGCAGTCGATCCTGGCGTCGTATTTGCCTAAGAAATCCATTCCTAAGATCACATCGAAATCCTGCAGCTTGATTGCGATGAGATCTACGAATAATTCTCGGCCACAGATGTCACTAAGCATTTCGTATCCAAGAATTGGACCACAAAATCTCTCCGGACGGCAAAGAGGTTTTGAAGGGC
>CM046372.1:4156894-4171980 GCA_025413025.1 Ficus hispida | reverse complement strand
AGAATAGGTTATGAGATGTTATGTGAATATTTTATGATTATGCTATGATTGATGATAAGATGATGAGTTAAGAATTTATGACATGAAGTATGCTATGATTATGTTTTATGAGTACATGTGACATCACGAAGCATGTTCATTAATTCTAAACAAGAATGACTAAGAATTTACGGAGGATAAGTATGAAGGCAAGCAAGTTGCCTGTGTCGTACTGACCCGCTCGTAGGTCGGGTTGGACTATGGATTGAGTTGGAATTGGTCTGGCCGCCCCAACCACTCCATAGTTGCGCGCCCGGTACGTACACTTATGGGGCCCATAAGCAAGATAAGCAAGATAAGTAAAATAAGCAAGTACGATAAGTCAAATTATGAATGAAAGAAGCAAGCATAATGAAGCATAATTGGCTCATGCATGATCTAGATAGATTCAGTTATACTATGATTGAATGTATTATGATTCAATAGAAAATGTTATGTCATGATTGAAAATGTTATATGGAATATGTTAGGTTGAATGAATGATGTTATGTTTGAATTAATTCTGTTTTGTATCGTTAATGATTGCGGATAATTATGTTGTACTTGCTGAGCGAAAGCTCACGTGTCTTACGTCTATGCTGTAGGTAAGCAACCTGTCAGCAATTTTTGATACAAGATGGCGAGCGGGGCAGGGTGAACTGTGAAGTGAGTGGGATAATCTGCCGCCACGCGTTTTGTTTCAATTATGTATAGTATCTAATATTCGACTGCGAACATCGTCTTATATATTAGTTTCCAATCGTATAGCGCTTTTTCTTTCGTACGCACTATATATATATAAAAAAAAAAAAAAAAAAAAAAATTCCGCTGATTACGCTAAGTAAGTAAGTAAGTATGAATGCTATGTATGTATGTATGTACGGTAACGGCCTGTGCTAGGCGGGTCGTTACATTTGCCCTGAAGATCTGAGCCCTTGCTTCCTTGTCCTGGTTTATCCAGTATTCGGCTCTTATCGCATGACTCACGCAGTCGGATACCAAGGTAGGCGGGCTACTGCCAGCGCTAACTTGCTTGGCGATATCTGTCCGGAATATCTTTATCATTCTTCTAACTTTTTCTGTTTCGTTGGGAACTAGTTCTGGACACAACTGGGCCAACTGTTCAAACTTCTTGACAGCCTCCATTACTGTCATTGATCCCTGTTTCAAACTGGCGAACTCATCTTGCTGGGCTGCCAGAATTTTCCTATTGTAGTACATGGTGCGGAATTCTGTCATAAAATCTTGCCAGCCCATGGCGGTAACATCTCGCCGCATCTGAACAGTCATCCACCAGTGTCTGGCGTCTTTCTTGAGGGCGAAGGAAGCACAGAGAACCTTTTCCTGCTCCGATAGCCTCATGAAGTCCAGGATGACTTGGACATCAATCAACCAATTATCCGCAGCTATCGGATCCGTTAATCCCTCAAATTCAGGTGCCTTCATCCTCCTGAATCTCTCATACAGTAAATCTTCCCGTACTGGCAGTAAGTTTACTGGAACTCCTGCAGGTGCTACCGGAATTTCAACATTCCGTGGATCCTCTTGTTGTACTTCCGGTTGGACTTCTGGTACCGGAGGCACCCTGTTCTGCTGAAGAGGAACCTCATCAGCCCGAGGTCTCTGGTTCATCTGAATTAATTGTTCTCGCAGTCTATTTGTCTCTTGCTGCTGTTCCAGCAACTGCCGTTGCAAGTTTGCAACAATGGTTGCGAGATCCGGCTCGGGGGATTTTCAGGCACTGCTCGTCGTGGACGAACCATTTTCTTGATCCTATTAAAACATAAGAAAAGATATTATCATATCAGAAATATCCCTTCTTTCATACATTTATCGTATACATAACATAATTCTTCATATCATATCTTATTCATCGTATCATGGCACATAACAACTCGTAACATGCCTTTCATCATCACATCATAATATTTCATACTTGAACTTTCTTTTTGTATTCTTACAAAAAGTACATTATATTCACAATCTTGTAAATACATTTTGATACGATTTCTGTACACATAGGGCCAAAATTTCGGATGGAAGTGTCTAACACTTTCCCATCATACATCAGTACAAGCCTATCATCCAAAAATATAAGCTAGTACATATCCGTCGAAAATAAAAATATATACAGAGTTAGCCTAATCTATCTGCTCGTCCGTAACTACTGAGGGCGCGTCGGAGTCTGCATCGTCATCTCCATCGTGCAATGGAAACTCCTCAGGGTCCTCATCAAAATCCTCCTCCTGCTAGTCCTCAGGCTCAAACTCTGGCCCGGGCTCCATATCCTCCTCATCGTTCGTGAACCAGTCCTCATGCTCTGGCTCCGGCTCCATATCCTCCTCCTCATCACTAGAAATATCGATGATCGGGGGGTCTACTGGCGGATCCTGTGGAACAACTATAAGATCATCGGGGTCGAAATCATCCCCGCCCTCGTCAGCCTCGGCGTCCTGGGGCGGCACTGCCTGTACTGGCTCTGCGGGTATCGGGTCCTCCGGAAAAACTGGACCAGGCCCGAAAAACGGCTCTCCCATCCCAGCGTCGTCGACCGGTGCCTAATACTCCTCTGCGACCCCAGCGGCCTGCATAGCCTGTACTACAGCCTCGGCCGCCATAATATCCTCAGGCAACGGCATGGGAACGTACTGGCGGATCTACGGAGGCAAACCGTCTCGGAAAGTCTGTAGTGAAATCATCCCAGGGTTAGCCAAGTCCCGGGGGACGTAAGGCAACAGCTCCTCCTGAAACCGCCTGCAGTAATGGCTCATGGGCTCCTGTGGGTAGGCGTGCCATACTGCTGAAAAACTGAGGTATCGGGCATGATACATATCCCGATACATCGCAGGATCGCGATGAGGTCCACCGGCACCCTCGTCCGATAGCGGTCCAAAACGTGCGACTAGCAACGCACGGAAATGCGCCCAAGTACGACTCGGCATCGATCCTTCTCCTATAGTCATCCACCATAGCCGTGCGTCTACTGCCAGACACCGACTGGCTAACGAAACCTGGAGTCGCTCCTCTATATGGCATAGTCGGAAGATCAACTCCATGTCGTATAACCATGCCGCTAACGACACGGTCCGTCTCGTCCCGTCAAAAATCATCGGGTGCAACTCATAGAAAGACGTCACAGCACGTCGATCCCCATCAGCTCCAGCGGGATCCATAACGTCGTATCTATCATAACATAATCATTTAATAATTAATTATTCATAAATATAAAATTACTTACAATGATGGCGGCGACGGCAGGCATACTGTGAAATTAGGTAGCAGGGAACCGCTCTGATACCAACTCTGTAACGACCCGCCTAGCACAGGCCGTTACCATACATACATACATACATATATGCGTACTTATTTATTTGGCGTAAGCAGCGGAAATTTTTTTTTTTTTTTTATACAGTGCGGATACTTGCAATATATAACGATGTTTGCATACAAAATAATTTACATAAAAAGATTAAAACGCGAAGCGGTTATAATCCCACATTTCACAGCTTGCCCTGCCTCGCTCGCCACCTTGCACCATCAGTTGCCTGTAGGTTGCTTACCTACAGCATAGACGTAAGACACGTGAGCTTTCGCTCAGCAAGTACAACATATACATATCCGCGGAAACAAACATAAACATACTCATCATGACCTTACATAGACATAGCATATCATACATAACTTCCCATAGCATACATATCATAACATACATAACATGTCATAACATCACATAATATATGCATGTACCAGTTATGCTCTCATTATGCCATTGTATTCATTCTTAACTTATCTTACTAATGGGCCCCTTATCATGAGTGTACGTACCGGGCGCGCAACTATGATTTGGTTGGGGCGGCCAAACCAATTCCAACTCAAACCACAGTCCAACCCGACCTAACGCGGGTCGGTACGACACAGGCAAGCTTGCTTGCCATCATACTTACTTTTCATGAACTCATACTTGTTCTTATTAGTGAACATGCTTCGTGATGTCACTATTCATAACTCATACTCATATCTTGGCATTATATCTTTTTCTCATGCTAATGAACTTAACATAGTCATATATTAAACACAGCATCACATACAGCAACATACTTGGCAAGTATACAACAAAAGCCTATGCTGTAGGCGGAGTTGTACTTACCTTGAGTACTATGTCCCGAGACTTGTTGATCTACTTCAGGATACTTCCGCAGGCTATTTCTTGCTATATCAGAGGACATAGAGTAAGAATTATGTTCTTACAGAATGTTGGTAATCAAACCAACATTCATACCTCTTTGTGGTTATATGTTCCCCCTTTCTTAATACAATGCCGGATACTTTCTCAGTATCACAGATAACCTTATGGTTTAGAACATATTTAAGTTGGTCACATAAAGTAACCTTGGCTAAACAGCCTTTCATAACTGTGTTAGGTTATTAAACCTAACCTTGGGCCTAAGCTTGTTTGAAAATTCATTCCATCGGGTTACTCTTGAGTAACCCTGGCTTTTAGGCCCAACTTAGTCATTATATTGGGTTACGTTGGATAACCCTTGGGCTTAGGGCCCAAACCAATAACTCGGTACCTTTCCCGGTTATGGTTCACTTAACTCGATTTAAACTCTTTCTTTATTTCGGAAAAACTTAGAGTTTTAAGATCATTTTATTAAAAACTCAGAATCTGATGAGTGGGTCTTTGTAAAAATCATTAAAAACATAAACTGCCTTTGGAATAGTTTCTCACTGAGAATTAGTCAGTGGATGTGCAGAAATGTCCCTTTTCCTACACTGTTTTAGAAAACTTTGTGCAGGAATTTCTTTTTCACTGCACAGTTTTGAAATCCAATTTTCTATTTAAAAATCAAGGCCGAATTTGAAAAAGTTTTCTTCATGAAAGTTTTAAAGCATTCAAAATCCTAAAACTTTCATTTTGAACTTGAGACCCAAATCGGTCTCTAAACCACTCCTTTAACCTGTTAAACTCACCTGGCCGTGTATAGGGTCTGGGCACGGTCAGGCTCGGATTTTCTCAAAAACGAAGGCCATTGGAGCCTTATTTTTGAAAAATGTCTGTGCTTCCCCCTAGCAAAAACCCTTATCTACAACTTTTGTGTTTTATGTTTTTCCAAAATCAGCCTCTAAGGGCCTCAAAACTGACTTTCCAGAAAACTGGTCAGTCTGAACCCGAATTGGCAGTTTTTGTTCGTTTCTTGGTTTCTCGTCCTAATTCGTGCACACTACCTCAACCGAACACAGCGGGAGCCTAAAATCACCATGCAACATTTTTCTATCGTCCCAAATTGACTTACATGAGCCCCCACATGATCATGTAAATCAAACAACACATTTGCATTAATTAAGGTTAGGGTTTCCGCTTGTTCTTGATTTCTACCAACATAGCATACATATTTCAATCTAACACCCTAACATGCCATTACTATTCTATTGGCAGATTTGGGGAAACATACAACCCTTAATTAATCTAACATACAATCATACTCATAGGCACATACAAATGCACAATTAAACATCAATCAAAACACTAAATCAACCACCCTTAACTAACTAATCAAGCACACACTAAAATTTGACCTAAGGCAGAAATTTAAATTGAGCTTATGCTCATTACAAAACAGCTTGTAATACACTTAAATCTCCAATTTAGAGCTTGAATTAAGAGATTTAAGGGCCAAGAGAAATTTTACCTTACTTAGCCCAAATGTGGGTTTGCTTGGCTCAAATTTCTCCCTTCCTTTCTCCTTGGTGCAGCCGGCCTTAGCTCCTTCCAATGAGCCTAAAATTTTCCAGCCACCTAGAGACAGCTCCTCCCAAGACTCCGGCCACTTCCCACAAGAATCAGCCACCTCCTATATGTTTTCCCCTTCAATTTTCCTTCCCCCCTGCTGCTGCCACAGAACCGGCCAGCAATGGCCAATCTTGGTTCCAAAATTTTTCTAGCTTCTTGGCTTGCTTCCTAGTGAATGCCTAACACTCCTAAGACTAATTCCTTCATTTTCCAAGCTTTTTCTTTCTCTTTGGCAGCTCCCTCAAGTTCGGATTTTGGGCAGAAAAAAGACCAAAGTTTGGCTAGATTTTCTAATTTTGTGAATAGGAAGCACTCCTATTTATAGGCATTTTTGAACTTTCCAAAATTGCAAAATAGTCCTTTAAAGTTCACCAAATTGCACATTAGGGGGGGTGAGGTGGCCGGCCAAGTGGTTCTAGAACCATCCTTAATTCTTTCCAAATTTTTCATTAAAGCCTTAAAATGATATCATAAATCAAAAGTAATGTGACATCACCATTAAGGCTTATTTGGCCTAATTTTTGATTAGACAGTATCTTTCAATACTAAACAGATATAGTTGATACTGTGGTCTTTGATTCATACTATCGATTATTAAAATGCAGTCCAAAATTTATCTGTCTAATAATGGACTATACGAAAAATTCTCTTTTCGTTTCGAGCCTTTTAGCCTTTAATCTCCTACTTAGTGTGCTTGATTTTTCTATGGTGGTCTTGAATCTAACTTAAACCATTTTATCTGAAAAATTTGGTTTTCCGCAGTATACTTCCTATACTGCTCACCATTTTTCGATATCGTCAAAGAATTGATCTTTCTAGCCAATTTTTGACTTTCGTGGGTTAATGTTGCCTATCCTGTCAACATGGACTCTCTTGGTCAACTTGACGGTTTCTGGTCAAACTTTGACTTTCTGGTCAAACTTTGACTTTCGTAAAAATCATAGCGTTTTTATACCTTTTTCCTCAAAAGGTCGTATGCTCAACTAAGCAATCATTTTTTAGTCTTATAAAAGCATAAGAACTCACAATTCTGAATAAAAACCCTAAACCGGGCTTTTGCATAACTACCTTCACGGTACAATTCAAATTTCTATACAAGAAATTGTAACATAGAAAAATTCTAGTTATTACACATTGTTCTTAGCTTGCCTGCAAAATATCAAGTCAAAATTCCAAGGGAAGTGTGGTGAAAAACTCCCCAAGTGCCGAATTCGGAAAATGAAAAAAAAAAAACTAAACGTTATCCGATGCCTCTGAAATTTTGCAGAATCCATCTAAGCATTGTTCTTAGGTTGCCTGCGAAATATCAGGACAAAATTCCATGGGAAGTATGGTGAAAAACTCCCCAAGTGCCGAATTCGGAAAATGAAAAAAAAAAAAACCAAACGTTATCCGATGCCTCTGAAATTTTGCAGAATTCATCTACACTTTGTTCTTAACTTGCCTGCCAAAAGTCAGGTGAAATTCCAAGAATAGCATGGTGAAAATCTTCCCAAGTGCCGAACTCGGAAATTAAAAAAAAAATACCAAACACTATCCGATACCTTTGACATTTTGCAGAATCCATCCACACATTGTTCTTAACTTGCCTGCAAAAAATCAGATGAAAATTTGGAGTGTAGCGTGGTGAAAAACTCCCTAAGTGCCGAACTTAAAAAATTAAAAAAAAAAAACAAACGTTATCCGACACCTCAGAAATTTTTCAGAATCCATTTACGCATTGTTCTTACTATGCCTGCATAAAATCAGGTGAAAATTCTCTGTGTACCGTGGTTAAAAACTCCCCAAGTCCCGAATCTGAAAAATATAAAAAAAAATATCAAACGTTTTCCGATGCCTCTGAAATTTTGCAGAATCCATCTAAGCATTGTTCTTAGCTTGCCTACAAATTATCAGGTCAAAATTCCAACGGTAGTGTGGTGAAAAACTCCCTTAGTTCTGAATTTGAAAAATTAAAAAAAAATGTAATCCGATGCTTATGAAATTTTGCAAAATCCATCTACGCATTGTTCTTACCATGCCTGCAAAAAATCAGGTGAAAATACCAAGTGTAGCGGTGAAAAACTCCCAAGTGTCAAATCCGGAAAATTAGAAAAAAAAATAACAAACGTTAACCGATAGCTCTGAAATTTTGCAGCATCCAGCTAAGCATTGTTCTTAGCTTGCCTGCATAATATCAGGTCAAAATTCCAAGCGTAGTGTAGTGAAAAATCACCAAGTGTCGAATTTGGAAAATTAAAAAAAAAATATCAAGCGTTATGCGATGTCTCTGAAATTTTGCAGAATCCATCTACGCGTCGTTCTTACCTTGCATACAAAAAATCAGATGAAAATTCTATGCGTAGCGTGCTGAAAAACTCCCCACGTGTGGAAAACGGAAAATTAAAAAAAAAATAAACGTTATCCGATGCCTCTGAAATTTTGCAGAATCCATATGGGCGTTGTTCTTAGCTTGCCTGTAAAATATCAGGTCAAAATTCCAAGGGTAGTGTGGTGAAAAACTCCCCATGTACCGAAGTCGGAAAATTAAAAAAAAATACCAACGTTATCCGATGCCTCTGAAATTTTGCAGAATCCATTGACGCATTGTTCTTACCTTGCCTGCAAAAAATTCAGGGGAAAATTCTAAGTGTACCATGGTGAAAATCTTCCCAAGGGCCGAATTCGGAAAATGAAAAAAAATAATACCAAACGTTATCCGATACCTCTGAAATTTTGCAGAATCTATCTGCACGTTGTTCTTAACTTGCCTGCCCAAAATCAAGTGAAATTCCAAGTATAGCATGGTGAAAATCTTCCCAAGTACCGAATTTGGAAAATTTAAAAAAATAATAACAAACATTAGCCGATGCCTCTGAAATTTTGCAGAATCTATCTATACGTCGATCTTAACTTGCCTGCCAAAAATCAACTGAAAATTCCATGTGTAGCGTGGTGAAAAACTCCCCAAGTGCCGAATCCAGAAAATTAGAAAAAAAATATAAAACGTTATCCGATGCCTCTGAAATTTTGCAGAATCCATCTACACGTTGTTCTTAACTTGCCTGCCAAAATTCAGGTGAAAATTCTAAGTGTAGCGAGGTGAAAATCTTCCCAAGTGCCGAATTCGAAAAATTAAAAAAAATAATACTAAACGTTATCCGATGCCTCTGAAATTTTGCAGAATCCATGTACACGTTGTTCTTAACTTGCCTACCAAAAATCAGGTGAAAAATTCCAAGTGTAGCATGGTAAAAAACTCCCCAAATGCCAAATTCAGAAAATTAAAAAAAATACTAAGCGTTATCCGATGCCTCTGAAATTTGGCAGAATACATCTGCACGTTTTTTTTACTATGCCTGCATAAAATCAGGTGAAAATTCTCTGTGTACCGTGGTTAAAAACTCCCCAAGTCCCGAATCTGAAAAATATAAAAAAAAAAAATAAAATCAAAATATCAAACGTTTTCCCGATGCCTCTGAAATTTTGCAGAATCCATCTAGCATTGTTCATGCTGCAAATGTAAGGTACTAGTGCCATTAGAATAACAAACGTTAACCGATAGCTCTGAAATTTTGCAGATCCATCTAGCGTTGTTCTTAGCTTGCTGCAAATATCAGGTCAAAATTCCAAGCGTAGTGTGTGAAAAATCACCAAGTGTCGAATGGAAAATTAAAAAAAAAATAAACGTTATCGATGTCTCTGAAATTTTGCAGAATCCATCTACGCGTGTTCTTACTTGCTACAAAAATCAGATAAAATTCCATGGTAGCGTGCTGAAAAACTCCCAGTGTGGAAACGGAAAATTAAAAAAAAAATAAACGTTATCCGATGCCTCTGCAGAATCCATATGCGTTGTTCTACCTGAATCAGATAAAATTCAAAGTAGGGGTGAAAACTCCAAGTCCGAATCGAAAATTAAAAAAAAATACAACGTTATCCGATGCCTCAGAAATTTTGCAGAATCCATCTAAGCGTTGTTCTTAGCTTGCCTGCATAATATCAGGTCAAAATTCCAAGGGTAGTATAGTGAAAAATCACCAAGTGTCGAATTTGAAAAATTAAAATAAAATAATACCAAACGTTATCCGATGTCTCTGAAATTTTGCAAAATCCATCTACGCGTTGTTCTTACCTTGCATGCAAAATATCAGATGAAAATTCCATGTGTACCGTGCTGAGAAACTCCCCAAGTGCGAAATACAAAAAATTAAAAAAAAAAACCAAACGTTATCCGATGCCTCTGAAATTTTGCAGAATCCATCTGGGTGTTGTTCTTAGCTTGCTTACAAAATATCAGGTTAAAATTCCAAGGGTAGTGTGGTGAAAAACTCCCCAAGTACCGAAGTCGGAAAATTAAAAAAAATACCAAACGTTATCCGATGCCTCTGAAATTTTGCAAAATCCATCTACGCGTTATTCTTACCATGAATCAGATGAAAATTTCAAGTGTAGTGGGGTGACAAACTCCCCAAGTGCAGAATTTAGAAAATTAAAAAAAAATAACAAACGTTATCCGATGCCTCAGAAATTTTGCAGAATCCATCTAAGCGTTGTTCTTAGCTTGCCTGCATAATATCAGGTCAAAATTCCAAGGGTGGTGTAGTGAAAAATCACCAAGTGTTGAATTTGGAAAATTAAAAAAAAAATACCAAACGTTATCCGATGTCTCTGAAATTTTGCAGAATCGATGTATTCGTCGTTCTTACCTTGCATGCAAAAATCAGGTGAAAATTTCATGTGTAGCGTGCTGAAAAACTCCCCAAGTGCGGAATACGGAAAATTAAAAAAAAATACTAAACGTGATCCGATGCCTTTAAAATTTTGCAGAATCCATCTGGGCGTTGTTTTTAGCTTACCTGCAAAATATCAGGTCAAAATTCCAAGTATAGCATGGTGAAAACTCCCCAAGTACCGAAGTCGAAAAATTAAAAAAAATACCAAGTGTTATCCGATGCCTCTGAAAGTTTGCAGAATCCATCTACGCGTTGTTCTTTTTATGAATTAGATGAAAATTTCAAGTGTAGCGGGGTGACAAACTCCGCAAGTGCAGAATTCAGAAAATAAAAAAAAATAATAACAAACGTTATCCGATGCCTCTGAAATTGTACAGAATCCATCTAAGCATTGTTCTTAGCTTGCTTGCAAAATATCAGGTCAAAATTCCAAGGGAAGTGTGGTGAAAAACTCCCCAAGTGCCGAATTCGGAAAATGAAAAAAAAAAAACAAAAGTTATCCGATGCCTTTGAGATTTTGTAGAATCCACCTAAGCATTGTTCTTAGCTTGCCTGCGAAATATCAGGTCAAAATTCTAAGGGAAGCGTGGTGAAAAACTCCCCAAGTGCCAAATTCGGAAAATGAAAAAAAAAAACTAAACGTTATCCGATGCCTCTGAAATTTTGAAGAATCCATCTACGCGTTGTTCTTACCTTGCCTACAAAAAATCAGGTGAAAATTCCAAGTGTAGCATGGTGAAAAACTCCCCAAGTACCGAATCTGGAAAATTAAAAAAAAAATACTAAACGTTATCTGATGCCTCTGAAATTTTGCAGAATCTATCTACACGTTGTGCTTAACTTGCCTGCCAAAAATCAGGTGAAATTCCAAGAATAGCATGGTGAAAATCTTCCCAAGTGCTGAATTCGGAAAATTAAAAAAAATATATCAAACACTATCCGATGCCTTTGAAATTTTGCAGAATCCATCTACACATTGTTCTTAACTTGTCTGCAAAAAATCAGATGAAAATTTGAAGTGTAGCGTGGTGAAACGCTCCCTAAGTGCCGAATTCAAAAAATTAAAAAAAAAATAACAAACGTTATCCGATACCTCAGAAATTTTGCAGAATCCATTTACGCATTGTTCTTACCTTGCCTGCAAAAAATTCAAGGGAAAATTCTAAGTGTACCATGGTGAAAATCTTCCCAAGTGCCGAATTCGGAAAATGAAAAAAAATAATACCAAACGTTGTCCGATACCTCTGAAATTTCGCAGAATCTATCTACACATTGTTCTTAACTTGCCTGCCCAAAATCAAGTGAAATTCCAAGTATAGCATGGTGAAAATCTTCCCAAGTGCCGAATTTGGAAAATTAAAAAAAATAATATCAAACATTATCCGATGCCTCAAAAATTTTGCAGAATCTATCTATACGTCGATCTTAACTTGCCTGCCAAAAATCAACGGAAAATTCCATGTGTAGCGTGGTGAAAAACTCCCCAAGTGCCGAATCCAGAAAATTTGAAAAAAAAAATATAAAACGTTATCCGATGCCTCTGAAATTTTGCAGAATCCATCTACACGTTGTTCTTAACTTGCCTGCCAAAATTCAGGTGAAAATTCTAAGTGTAGCGAGGTGAAAATCTTCCCAAGTGCCGAATTCGAAAAATTAAAAAAAATAATACTAAACGTTATCCGATGCCTCTGAAATTTTGCAGAATCCATCTACACGTTGTTCTTAACTTGCCTACCAAAAAATCAGGTGAAAAATTCCAAGTGTAGCATGGTAAAAAACTCCCCAAATGCCAAATTCGGAAAATTAAAAAAAATACTAAGCGTTATCCGATACCTCTGAAATTTGGCACAATACATCTACACGTTTTTTTTACTATGCCTGCATAAAATCAGGTGAAAATTCTCTGTGTACCGTGGTTAAAAACTCCCCAAGTCCCGAATCTGAAAAATATAGAAAAAAATATCAAACGTTTTCCGATGCCTCTGAAATTTTGCAGAATCCATCTAAGCATTGTTCTTAGCTTGCCTACAAATTATCAGGTCAAAATTCCAACGGTAGTGTGGTGAAAAACTCCCCAAGTTCTGAATTTGAAAAATTAAAAAAAAAATGTAATCCGATGCTTATGAAATTTTGCAGAATCCATCTACGCATTGTTCTTACCATGCCTGCAAAAAATCAGGTGAAAATTCCAAGTGCAGCGGTGAAAAACTCCCCAAGTGCCAAATCCGGAAAATCAGAAAAAAAAAATAACAAATGTTAACCCATAGCTCTGAAATTTTGCAGCATCCAGCTAAGCATTGTACTTAGCTTGCCTGCATAATATCAGGTCAAAATTCCAAGCGTAGTGTAGTGAAAAATCACCAAGTGTGAATTTGAAAAATTAAAAAAAAATATCAAACGTTATGCGATGTCTCTGAAATTTTGCAGAATCCATCTACGTGTCGTTCTTACCTCGCATACAAAAAATCAGATGAAAATTCCATGTGTAGCGTGCTGAAAAACTCCCCATGTGCGGAAAACGGAAAATTAAAAAAAAATAAACGTTATCCGATGCCTATGAAATTTTACAGAATCCATATGGGCGTTGTTCTTAGCTTGCCTGTAAAATATCAGGTCAAAATTCCAAGGGTAGTGTGGTGAAAAACTCCCCATGTACCGAAGTCGGAAAATTAAAAAAAAATACCAAACGTTATCCGATGCCTCTGAAATTTTACAGAATCCATCTACGCGTTGTTCTAACCATGAATCAGATGAAAATTTTAAATGTAGCGGGGTGACAAACTCCGCAAGTGCAGAATTCAGAAAATTAAAAAAAATAATAACAAACGTTATCCGATGCCTCAGAAATTTTGCAGAATCTATCTAAGCGTTGTTCTTAGCTTGCCTGCATAATATCAGGTCAAAATTCCAGGGGTAGTATAGTGAAAAATCACCAAGTGTCGAATTTGGAAAATTAAAATAAAATAATACCAAACGTTATCCGATGTCTCTGAAATTTTGCAAAATCCATCTACGCGTTGTTCTTACCTTGCATGCAAAAAATCAGATGAAAATTCCATGTATACCGTACTGAGAAACTCCCCAAGTGCGAAATACAAAAAATTAAAAAAAAAAAAACTAAACGTTATGCGATGTCTCTGAAATTTTGCAGAATCCATTACGTTGTTTTACTCGCATACAAAAATCAGATGAAAATTCCATGTGTAGCGTGCTGAAAACTCCCCACGTCGAAACGGAAATTAAAAAAAATAAACGTTATCCGATGCCTATGAAATTTACAGAATCCATATGGGCGTTGTTCTTAGCTTGCTGTAAAATATCAGGTCAAAATTCCAAGGGTAGTGTGGTGAAAAACTCCCCAAGTACCGAAGTCAGAAAATTAAAAAAAAATACCAAACGTTATCCGATGCCTCTGAAATTTTGCAAAATCCATCTACGCGTTATTCTTACCATGAATCAGATGAAAATTTCAAGTGTAGTGGGGTGACAAACTCCCCAAGTGCAGAATTTAGAAAATTAAAAAAAAATAACAAACTTTATCCGATGCCTCAGAAATTTTGCAGAATCCATCTAAGCGTTGTTCTTAGCTTGCCTACATAATATCAGGTCAAAATTCCAAGGGTAGTGTAGTGAAAAATCACCAAGTGTTGAATTTGGAAAATTCAAAAAAAAATACCAAACGTTATCCGATGTCTCTGAAATTTTGCAGAATCGATGTATTCGTCGTTCTTACCTTGCATGCAAAAATCAGGTGAAAATTTCATGTGTAGCGTGCTGAAAAACTCCCAAGTGCGGAATACGGAAAATTAAAAAAAAAATACTAAACGTGATCCGATGCCTTTAAAATTTTGCAGAATCCATCTGGGCGTTGTTTTTAGCTTGCCTGCAAAATATCAGGTCAAAATTCCAAGTATAGCATGGTGAAAACTCCCCAAGTACCGAAGTCGAAAAATTAAAAAAAATACCAAGCGTTATCCGATGCCTCTGAAATTTTGCAGAATCCATCTACGCGTTGTTCTTTTTATGAATCAGATGAAAATTTCAAGTGTAGCGGGGTGACAAACTCCGCAAGTGCAGAATTCAGAAAATTAAAAAAAATAATAACAAACGTTATCCAATGCCTCTGAAATTTTTCAGAATCCATCTAAGCATTGTTCTTAGCTTGTTTGCAAAATATCAGGTCAAAATTCCAAGGGAAGTGTGGTGAAAAACTCCCCAAGTGCCGAATTCGGAAAATTAAAAAAAAATATAAAACGTTATCCGATGCCTCTGAAATTTTGCAGAATCCATCTACACGTTGTTCTTAACTTGCCTGCCAAAATTCAGGTGAAAATTCTAAGTGTAGCGAGGTGAAAATCTTCCCAAGTGCCGAATTCGAAAAATTAAAAAAAATAATACTAAACGTTATCCGATGCCTCTGAAATTTTGCAGAATCCATCTACACATTGTTCTTAACTTGCCTACCAAAAATCAGGTGAAAAATTCCAAGTGTAGCATGGTAAAAAACTCCCCAAATGCCAAATTCGGAAAATTAAAAAAAATACTAAGCGTTAATCCGA
>CM046372.1:4063834-4156794 GCA_025413025.1 Ficus hispida | reverse complement strand
CTCCAACAGTAGTGACTCATGGACTCCTGGGGGTACGCATGCCAGTCCTTGACATAACTTAAATATCGCGTGCGCTGCATATCCCGATAAATCTCGGGGTTACGATACGGCTCACCGGCTTCCTCATCAGGCATCGGCCAATAACGCGCACTAATTAACGTACGAAAATGAGCCTATGAATGACTAGGCATTTGTCTCTCGCCCAGTGTCATCCACCAATGTCGTGCGTCAGCTATCAAGCACCAACTGGCTAGAGAAACCTACAAATGGTCCTCGACATGACAGATATGGAAAACCAACTCCATATCATATAGCCAAGCTGCTATTGATACCGACAGTCTCGCACCATCGAACAGTAGAGGATGTGATTCGTAAAATGATCTTATCGTGTCTCGATCCGCATTCATGCGAGCAGGATCCATAATGCCGCGTCTATCCTAACATAATCCCAGCATACATATTACATATACGTAAAATATAAATTCAACTTACAATGATGGTAGCGATGGCAGGCAGACTGTGAAATTGAATAGCAGGAAACCGCTCTGATACCAACTCTGTAACGACCCGCCTAGCACAGGCCGCTACCATACATACTGTAACGACCCGCCTAGCACAGGCCGTTACCGTATATACATACATACATACGTACTTACATGCATACATACTTATACGTATAATAGCGGAATAATTTTTTTTTATAAGCCGTATAAACGTATTTGCACATACGTAAATAATTATACTGATTAATTAAAACGTTGTGCAGGCATAAATAAAGCTTATAAAATAATCATATAACAAAACAAAACGCATGGCGGCATTGGTCCCACAATTCACAGTTCAGCACACCTCGCCCTCCATCTTGCATCACGGGTTGCTACTAGGCTGCTTACCTACAGCATAGACGTAAGACAATGAGCTAACGCTCAGCAAGTACAACTATTGAATACCGCAATAACATAAACACAACACAATCTAACCTAACATAACATTTCATGACATATCATAATATGACATTCCTTATCATAACTTATCATAACATAACATTTCTTATCATGTCTTATCATAACATAACATTTCTTATCATGACTTATCATAACATATGCATGAATCGTTTATGCTTTGTTATGCTTTCTTAACTTATCTTTACTTATGGGCCCCATAACATGAGTGTTCGTACCGGGCGCGCTCTATGGACTTGCTCTTGCCATAGCTCAACCCGACCTGACGCGGGTCGGTACGACACAGGCAATTGCTTGCCATCATAGCTTAACCTTTCTTTTGTTAATTAGTGAACATGCATCGTGATGTTTCACTCAATTAATCTTAACATGTCTTAATCCTAATCATACTCTTATAAATCATAACATACTTGACATTTCATACATCATGACATACATTCATAACATAAAATCATAGCACTTATCATTCATATAAAATCATAGCATTCCTAGGATATTCTATAGCACTTAACATGTAACATTCATAAATAGCAAACATACTTAGGCAAGTATTCACAACAAGCCTATGCTGTAGGCGGAGTTGTACTTACTTTGTTTGTAAAAGCTGTGTCCAACGTGGAGTTAATTTCCGCTGGGACACGTCCGCGTATAACGTTCTGAGATAAAATAAAAGTAAGGGTTAGAACTGTTGGTAGTATAACCAACATTCTTTCATAACCTTAGTTATAGGCCCTTACTCATTTTTACGTTATCCTAATTGGTTACTTTGGTAACCCTATTTGGTTTGTTTTTAACTTTGGTTTTTAAAATCTTATTCTTAGAAAAGAAAACCTTTATTTTTGGTATAAAAATCCTTTTTGTTTAACTTTAAAACTGAAAACCTTAAACTGAGATTTATAAAATTATTGACTATTAGAAACTGCCTTTGGAACAGTTTCACAATGTCAATTTGCAGTGAAATTGTGGAATTACATTTTTTTCTGTGTTAATTTATAAATCCTGTACAGAGTTTTCCATAATTCCTGTACAGTTTTCCGAAATCCATTTTCATCTTAAAATCAAAACTGATTCTGAAAAACTTGTCTTCACGAAAGTTTTAGACATTGAAAAGTTCTATAACTTTCGTGTTTTGGATAAAACTTAGTCCGGACGTTTTCGTGATCAAAAACCCTATGGAACTAGTCCTGGCCGTGCACGGGTCCTGGGCACTTTAGGCACGGGTCCTGGGCACTCAGGCACGGTTTTTGGTAAAAACCGAGGCCATTGGAAAACTGTCCACGCTGGTCTCTAGGAAAAACTCTACTTAAAAACTTTCATGTTTTGAGTTTCCCCTGATTCGGCCTCTAGAGGCCTCAAAAACTGTTTTCCCCGAAACTGGCCAATTTCTACCCGAGTTGGCAGTTTTCGGTTTAAAATTTCGTTTACGTCCTAAAACGTCCACCCTACCTCAACCGAACTCAGCGGGAGCCTAAATCAGTCATACATGACGTTTCTAACATTCAGATTTCAACATGCAAGTCAAATTAAACATCATTCATAATCCTACAAAACCCTAAACATTTAATCAAACACCTAACATACACAACATGCACAAAATTGAACCACGAAATCCTAAACCTAAACAAACCAAGCACATGCTCATAATTTACAAGCTAGGGCAGAACTTGAAAGTGGGCTTATACCCTTACAAACCATGGCTTAAATACATTTAAATTTCTCCATATGAAATTTAAATGAAACTTGATTGGTTAAGGTTTTTACCTTACTCGGTTTGGCTCGGTGAGCTCGGGTTTCCACTTCCTTCCTCCTCCTCAAATCACCGGCTATTTTGGTGATTGGCAAGTGCAAACTTGCTGCCTTTCTTGCCTTAACTTCAGCCACCAAATTGCACCAAATCCGGCTGCCTCCAACTCCAAAACCGGTTTGGATCAAGTTTGTTTCCTCCCCCCCTAGAACCGGCCTTGCTAGGGAAATGGGCACTAAATTTTTTTCCAACTTTTTGCTTGGTTTCTTACTTGAATCCGACCACCCCTAAGCCCTACACACTCTTGGTTTTGCAAATTTTTCTTGCCTTTCTCTTCCACTCAAAGTTCGGATTTTGTGGAGCAAAAATGCAAGAGTTTGGCTAACAATTGCCAAATGTGAACAATGCTCCCCCTATTTATAGAGTTTGTGAATTTCTTGTAATTGCACAATTTAGTCCTCAAAAAAATCAGAATTTGGACATTTAGGGGGGCATGTGGCCGGCCATCAAGCTAGGTGGAAGACAACTAATTACTTCCAAATTTCTTAAACCAACTTAATGATGTCAAAATTCAAAAAGGCAATGAGGTAAGCAAGGCTTAAGCTTGTTTGGCTTTTTTTTTCTTCTCTTTTTCTTGCTATTAAGCAGTCCATTTTTAAGTTATCACAGGTATTTTCAATACTGGATTCACTTATGCACAGTATTGGTTTACCGAACTGTAGTCCAAAATTCATCCGTGTAAAAATGGACGGTATGAAATTTTCCTTATTTCTTAAAATCCTTTTGCCCTATACTTCAACTTAATGTGCTTGATTTTCTAGGGTGGTTCTTATATCTTAAACATAACTTTTTATCTGTAAAAACACGGTTTTACCCGGTGTAATTTTATACAGATAAACGTTTAAACATACAGTCATTTTCTTGAACTTTTCGGGTCCACCATCGACTTTCTTGTCAATTAGTGACCTTCTTGTCAAGTTTTGACTTTCTTGGTCAACAGTTGACTTTTTGGTCAACCGTGACGTTTTTGGTCAAACTTTGACCATTTTACAAAATTTCATGATTTTGTTCCTTATTACCTAAAAGGTCATTTTCTTAAATACATAACCATTTTTGAGTCTTATAAAGCCATAAAACTCACAAAACATAATTAAAAACCCTTAACTGGGCTTTTTCCATAAATTCCTTTACGGTTCAATGTAAATTTATACATAGAATCTTTCAGACATGAAAATCAGGTATTACACATACATACATACGTAACATACTTCCTTACATATTTGGCGTAAACAGCGGAAACTTTTTTTTTTATAAGGCGCTTACGAGCGCATAACAATATAAAAAAACGATTTGTGAAAAACAATCATTATACATAAAAAGACAAAATGCGTAGCGGCTTTATTTCCCATATTTCACAGCTTGCCCTGCCACGCTCCCCCATCTTGTATCAACAATTGCCCGTAGGTTGCTTACCTACAGCATAGACGTAAGACAGTGAGCTTTCGCTCAGCAAGTACAACTACTAAACCGCGAAACAAAACAAACCTATGCTATCAAAGCGCGTATCATGGCATGACCTAACATAGCATCGTACCATAACGTATCGTGGCGTAACATAGCATAACCTAACATAGCATCGTAACATATACAATCATAACTTATCATAGCATCATAACATAACATAGTCTATCCTAATCATGCGTGAGCTATTTATGCTTGCTTGACTTTTCATAGTTTATCATGTCTTACTTGCTTATCATACTTATCTTACTTATCATGCTTATGGGCCCCATAAGTGTACGTACCGGGCACGCAACTATGGAGTGGTTGGGGCGGCCAGTCCATTTCTAACTCAAACCATAGTCCAACCCGACCTAACACGGGTCGGTACGACACAGGCAACTTGCTTGCCATCATACTTGTCTTTCATAATTCATGTTCGATCTTACTCTTATTTAGAATTAGTGAACATGCTTCGTGATGTCACATATTCATAACATAAAATCATATCATGCTTCATAATATAAGGCATCGTAAATGTATCATATCTCATGTCATATTGAAATCATAACACATAACGTCATTGCATCACATCACATAAACATTTCCTAATATCATGCATATCTAACATACAATCACATCCCATCTATATCATTCATAATTGGGCAAGTATACAACAAAAGCCTATGCTGTAGGCGGAGTTGTACTTACCTCGACTACTATGTCCAGTGAAGTGCTGCTCCACGTCCGGATACAGCTGCAGGCTACTTCCTGCTTGAATGAAGGACATAGGTAAGGGTCTATTACCGAAAAATGTTGGTGACCTAACCAACATGCATATATGGTCTTAGTTGTATGTCCCCTATGCCAGATATCTTACTTGGTTACAATAAGTAACCTCAGATATCTTACTTGGTTACAATAACTTATTCGGTTACACTGAGTAACCACATATGCTAAGCCCATATCCATACAGGTAGGGTGGGTTAGGTTATTATCCTAACCTTGGGCATAAGCTTTAATATTCTTGGTATATCATCCATTGAGTTATTTCAAATAACCCTAGACCTTAGCTTATCCTATTTTTTGGTATCTCGACGGGTTATGTTGGGTAACCCTTAAGGAAATAAGCCTTGGTCAAATCTGGTCAACCAAAGTCAACCTTATGTGGTCAAACTTGGGCTTTGGGGGTCAAGCCCAATAACTCGGGTATCCTTCCCGGTTACCATCTCTTACTATCTTGCTGCTTATCTACGCTTAAAAATCCGTTTTCCTTTTTCTTGGAAAACTTGGTGATTTTTATTTAAAAATCCATTGCTTAACTCATAAAAATACTTAATTCTTAAAATGGGGTCTTAAAATTTATTAAGGGCTGAAAACTGTCATTGGAACAGTTTTCACAGTAAAAACATTGGGGTTGATGAAAAATACAGTTTTTCTGCTTTGTTTTTAGAAAATCCTGTGCAGGAATTTCTTGTCTCCTACACAGTTTTTAAAATCCAATTTTTATTTAAAAGTACAAATCAAATCTGAAAAAGTTTTCTTCATGAAAGTTTCAGATCTCGAGAAACCCTAAAACTTTTGTGTTTTGAGAAAAACTCATTTCGGACTTTATCGTGCCCTAATTCCTTGTTAAACTTTCCTGACCCTGCATGAATCCTGGGTACGGCCAGGCTCGGATTTTCATAAAAACCGAGGCCGTCGGAGCCTCATTTTGGAAAACTGTTTGTGTTACTCCCTAGGAAAAATCATTCTCTACAACTTTCGTGTTTTACATTTTCTCAAATTCGGCCTTTAAAGGCCTCAAATTTCTTTTTCCAGAAAACTGGCCAGTTTATACCCGAACTGGTAGTTTTTGTTCTTAATTTCGTTTTACGTCCTAATTCGTGCACACTACCTCAACCGACCACAGCGGGAGCCTAATATCACACGTGCAAGTGTTTCTAACGTTCCAAACCAACCTTCATGTGATTCGATTACGCCCATGCAAACCAATACCGAAATTGCATCTCCTAAGGTTTGCATGATTCTAAATTCACCAATTCCAAATCATTCCATTCATGCTTATTTTCTAGCAACCTAACATACCATTCTAAATCATTCTTGCACATATTTAGGGGACATACAATTTATCAAACATCTAGCATGCAATCCTATTAATCAATCAAGCATAAGCATAATAATCAAATTAAAGCTCATAATCAACCACCCTTAGCCTAATCAAGCACAACCTAAACTAGGGCTATAAAATAAATTGAGCTTATGCTCTTACAATTGCTGACTGGTAATACAAATAAACTTCAAATTGAAATCAAATTGAGGAGAATAAGGCCATGGGAGAATTACCTTAGTGAACCCTAAGATTGGTTAGGGTTTGGTCCAAAATTTCTGCTCCCCCCTTGCTCCTAACACAACCGGCCACTCCCTAGGACTTGCCCAAAATTTTTCTGTCCTGTGGTTGCTACTCCTCACCAAGTCCAGCCACTAAATCCGGCCACTCCCCCTAGTTTCCAACCACTTTTCTCACCCTTTTTCAGCTCACCCACAACCGGCTCCCTTGGCCAAAAATGGGTCTCCAAAATTTTTCCAACTCTTTTTCTTGTGTTCAAGCTCAAAACCGAACACTATCCCTTGAATTTCCCTCTTGGATTTTGGGTTTTGCTCTAATCTCTCTTGGCTGCCTTTGGTCGGTTTTGGGAGCAGAAAAATGACCATAGTTTAGCTAGATTTTTCCAATTTTTTTGAATAAAAGAGTCACCTATTTATAGGCATTTGAAAACTTCCCAAACTTGCTAATAAGTCCTTGAAAAACTAACTTTTTGCACAAAAGGAGGGTGAGGTGGCCGGCCATTCCATTGGTGAACAAGGAAATATTATTTTCCTTAATTCCAAAATTCAATTATGATGTCATAATTTGTGGATAAGGTGATGTCATCACCATAAGGCCTTGTTTGGCTCTTTTCTTCAATATGCAGTCCATTTTTAAGCTACACAGATATTTCTAATACTGTGTTCACTAATACACAGTACTGCAATATATTCTGCAGTCTAAAATTCATCTGTGTAAAAATGGACGGTATAAAATTTTTCTTATTTCTTTAAGTCCTTTTTGCCCTTAGTATCTAACTTGGTGTGCTTGATTTTTCTATGGTGGTTTTAATCCTAATCATACTAGATTACCCGTAAAAATGGTTTTTCGCAGTATATTTCCATACTGCTTTGCCATAAAACTGTACACTCATTACTTTGACCATTTTAGTCAAACTTTGACTTTCTCAGTCAACTTTGACTTTTCTTGGTCAAACCTTGACCAACATATACCATAGAGTTTTTCATCCTTTTTCACTCAAAAGGTTGTATGCTAATCTAAGCAATCATTTTTGAGTCTTATAAAATCATAAGAACTCACAAATTCAATAAAAACCCTTAACTGGGCTCTTTCATGAATACCTTCATGGCACATAATTAATTCCTCTAAAAGGAATTAGTAATATCGAAAAATTAGGTATTACACAAGTGCACCTGTACTGATAATTCCTGATGTAAATGCAGGAAACTTCGTCATCTACAGCGATTGATCGAAAAGTAGTGGCTTACGCATCCCGTTAGCTGAAAATTCATGAAAGAAATTATCCCACTCATGATTTGGAGCTCGCATCGGTTGTTTTTGCGTTCAAGATCTGGAGGCACTATTTGTACGGAAACAAATGTGCAATCTATACTGACCATCAGAGTCTTAAGTACATCTTCACGCAGAAGGAGCACAACATGAGACAGCGCAGATGGTTAGAGCTCGTAAAGGATTATGATTGCGAGATCCTTTACCACCCAGGTAAGGCGAATAAAGTAGCAGACGCCTTAAGTAGGAAATCTGTAGGCATGTTGATGTCTATTGAAGCATTTCCTAAGCCTCTACAAAGGGAAATTTCTGAGTTTAACTTAGAGATAATCACGGGGAAATTATCTGTGATGACTGACTTTCTTACAAATTATGATTTTCTTGTTTCTCAAGGAATCAAAATTTGTATTATGTGAATAGTATATGTTCTGCCTAATCAGAATTAGGATTTATATTTGAATGAATTCCGGTCAAAGTATTGGCCAGAATGATCTGAGTTACGATAGAAATTTATGATTTTATGTTGGTCAACGTTTGACCAAAATAGTCAAAGTTTGATCAAAAAGTCAACGTATGATGGTTCTGTTGTATAACAGGCAGTATAGAGATTATACTGCGAAAAACCATCATTACAGACAGATAAGTAAGTTTAAGGTACGTAAGTATGTTAGAAAAATCAAGCACAATATTTAGGACAATAAGGACTAATGAGCTTTAAGCTATAAGAAAAACCTAAACACAGTCCATTTTTATGCAGATAAATTTTGGACTGCAGTTTAGTGGACAATATTATTTTTTATGGAAAACAGTACTTGTTATATATGTATTAGTATGAAAAGAAACTGTTTTTAAGATTTAAAGCCAAACAAAGCCCTAAGTATTGGACACCTTGTCCAATAGGAATTTAGCAAAATTTTGAATTATTGAAAAATTGGGAAAGTATTCAAGAACATTCTTGAACCTTATCTACATCAAATGGCCGGCCACCTCATGGGGAGTTTTCAGCAATTTAAATTTTTTAAGGGTTTGGAGAGCAATTTAAAGATTAAAAATAAATCAAGAAAGAAATTTATTTTTCACCTATAAATAGGTGTCATGGGTGGACAAATTTTTAGGCATTTTTATTCAAAAACCCACCCAAACTCTTGCCATTTCTCTCCTCCCTTTCTCTGCCCAAGCCGAACCCAAAAGACAGCAAAACCCTTGAGTGGTGGTCGGAAATTTTGGTGAGGGACAGCTAGAAAACCATTTTTCGGAACACAAACTAGCAAGTCCTCTTCGGTTTGGAGGTAATTTCTCAACCTCCTAAAGCCTCTAAATTCTGTTTTCAGCCATTTAAGTGTATTTTCCAGCAAGTTTGTAAGAGCTTAAGCTCATTTAATTATGTCCTTTTATTGCTTAAGTTGCCTAGAATGTGCTTGATTTATGTCTAGCATGTTTATGCTTCAATTTGGTGCATGATTGGTAATGTGTGCTTTAGAAATTAAGTAGATGCTATGTGTGACCATTAGGTGTTTGATGTATGTCCCCATAGGCTTATGTTCTGTGTTTAATGGCTGATTATGGTATTGAATGATGGTATGCTAAACTAGGGTTCAAGAAAACCCTATAGAAACTTAGAAAACCCAAGTTTGGTGAACTTCACCAAATGGGTTTGATTAAAAAAATTAAATGTATGAGATTGAATGAACGGATGTCAGAACATTAGATTATGCACTGCATGCTTGACGTAGGCTCACGGCTGAGACCGTTTGAGGTAGAGTGTGCGTAAAATTACGTGAGAGCGAACCGAAACCAAAAACTGTCAGTTCGGGTGAAAACTGGGCAATTAATTGGAAACGGTATTTTGAGGCCTTTAGAGGCGGAATTTGAGAAAACTCAAAACAGAAAAGTTGTAGGAAATTGAAAATTCTAGGGGTAACGCGGACAGTTTTTGAAAATAAGGCCCCAAAGGCCTTCGTTTTTACCAAAACCCGTGCCCAGACTGCCCAGACCTATATGCACGGCCAGGCAGCTTCAACAAGGAAAAAGTATAAGTTAAGTTCAGAACTGGGTTTTTGTCAAAACATAAAAGTTGTAGAGTTTTTCAGTATCTAAAACTTTATGAAGAAAAGTTTTCCAAAATCCAAACATATTTTAAAGTAAAACTGAATCAGTAGAGCAAGCTCTGATTCAGAAATTTGAAACAATGCATGCACAGGAAATTCCTGCACATGCACTGCCAAATTAACTGTTTTTACCAAATTTCTGCAAAACCAACACAGTTTTATTTAAAAGTAGTTTTAAATGATTAATTAAACTCAGTTTAGCAAGAAATAAATTAATTAAGCAAATTAAACAAGATAAGCCAATTGGTAACCTATTATAACCATATAGGTTACCTAAATTTAATTGGGCCTAGTTAATTAAGAACCAAAGGTTGTATCTTGGGCCTTAGGTCCAAGTTTGTATAAGGTAACCTTAAAGGATACCACCTTAATTGTTGGGCCTTATAAACCCAACAGGCTTTGTAAATTTTCACCCAAAATGGGCCTATATTTAAGGTTACTCATAGTAACCTAATAGTGTACCCATAACAAGATCATTGGGTCTTAAGCCCAAAGTTTATTAAGTAATCAAACAGGATACCGTTTGATTACCATTAGGGTTATGCCCTAGGGTTACACTTAGTAACCAACAAGAATATTGTTAAGCATATGAGGGGGCATATATCTAGGGTCACAGATAAATGTTGGTTAGGGTACCAACATTTAATTAAATAAGTTAAGGTAAGATAGGATGATTCTTATCTTACTTCCTTTTTGGAAACAGGAGGTAACCTTTTGAGGTAACTTGTCGGAATGACAAACCCCAGGACCTAGCGTTATCTGTAAGTACAACTCCGCCTACAGCATAGGCAAATGGTTTTATGAGTTTACATGTTTTTAAAATATCATGCATTTATGTGTTATGTATGATGTATGTTTATTATTGTGACATCATGAGGCATGTTCACAAATAATAAATCATATGGTAAGAAGAAGATTATGTTTTTAAGAAGGAAATGTTTTAAGAAAAGGTTTTTAAGTATGGTGTGTCGTACCGACCTGCTCTAGGTCAGGTTTGGTTCATGGTTTCAGTTGGACTGTGCTGGCCGCCCCAACCACTCCATGACTGCGCGCCACGGTACGTACACTTATAAGGGGCCCAAAACTATGAAAGCAAAAATGAAAGCATAATTGGTTCATGCATTGCTTTATTAAGTTGTTTTTGCGGGTTCAAGGTTGTACTTGCTGAGCGAAAGCTCACAACTTACGTTTATGCTGTAGGTAAGCTTCCTACTGGCAATTCTTGATAAAAGACGGGGAAGCTAGGCAGGGCTGTCTGTGAAACGTGGGAATGGAGACTGCTACGCGTTTTGAAATATATATGTACATGCTTTGTTTAGTACAAAGTTATTTTAAGATTACGATACTTTTGATAAGTAAATATTAGTTAAGTACAAGTTATTTTACGTCACTATTGTTTTGAAAAGTAAATACCAAATAAGTATTGTGTATGTTGTAAATAAGTAAGTAGTAAAGTTTTACTCAAATGGTTTTAAAAAAAATAAATAAATAAAAAAAAATATGTACGTTATTTCCGCATAAGTAAGTAAATATGTTATTCTAGTATGTATGATAAATACGGTAACGGCCTACATAAGAACGGGTCGTTATAGTATGTTAAGTTAATATGTAAGATAAGTAACTGTAACGGCCTACGTAAGGGCGGGTCGTTACAGAGTTGGTATCAGAGCGGGATCCTGCCTTCCAGTTTCACAGTCTGCCTGCCAGCGCCACGGTCATTGTAAGTAAGAGTTTTTTTTTTTTTAGTACATAGATAAGTAATTATTATGCACTCGTAACTTGATAGATTCGATTATCGAGATTCGAGTATGGATGAGGATCGAGATGCCGCTACGGTATTCCACAAGATGAAGCCCTATATTTTTGATCGGACTCAACAGACGATCTCGCTAACAGGATGGCTCTTCGATATGGAGGTGATTTTTAGGGTATGCCATATCGAAGCCCATCTTCAGGTTTTATTAGCAAGTAGATGTTTGATGGGAGAGGTTAGAGCCTGGTGGATGGCGCAGGGGGACCAGGCTATACACGGGATACCATGGGCAGATTTTCGTGCCCGTATGACAGCACGATATGGACCTCCACCTGATGAGGGGGCTAATGCGCCGTACCGCGACCCGGCTATTTACGGCGACATGAATAGGAGGCGATATCTCAACTTCGCCGCAGAATGACATGCTTATCCGGATGAGACCATGGGCCACTATTGCCGTAGGTTCCGCGAGGCAATGTTGCCCTATATACCTCAGGAGCTCGTGGATCCACAGTGGCGAGCGTTACAGCTTATCAGGGACGGCCTACCTCCGGCAGTTAAGTTTTATGTCCCCGCACCGGTTGTGGGAATATCCTTGGAGGATATGATTGATGCTATTATGGAGGCTGAGGTAATAGCATATATGGTACAGGAGGCCGACCCAGTGGATGTTTACCACGTCGATCCGGTTGACGACGCCGGCATTCCAGAGCCAGTTTTCGAGGGAGTTCCGATTATGCCCAAGGATCCAATTCCGGTGGTCCCACTTCAGCAGATACCTCCGCAAGAGGCGGAAGCAGGACCGGATGATGATGGTATGGATCCTGCGGAGGCTCCAGATAACCCAGGGGGCAATGCCGAAGATCTTCCAGTAATCCTCATTGAGAGTGATGATGAGGAACAAGAGGTGTGGGAAGAATGGGATGAGTTTGAGGATATAGAGGAGGAGTTAGATGATCCCGAGGAGCAGGAGGAAGATCCGGAGGAGATGCTATTTGACGACGAGGATCGAGACGTATTTTCCGACGTAACGACCGAGTAGATAGTTTTAGAACTAACTCCGACTTTTTGTTCTTTTGACGTTAGGGTTGTATATAGGATAGGAATGATGGTTAAGTGGTAGACACTTCCATCCTATTTTGACTATGTATATAGTAAAAATGATGTATTTTTGAAAAATGTATAAAACGATGTATTTTATATGAAACGAGTATTATGATAATTATGATGTCATGATAAACAGTTTCCATGATAAGTATACGATAAGTTTATAATAAGTTTATGATATGATACGTTATGAAGAAATCATGAAGGATTTCTGCATAATGTTTTATGATATGCTATGAAGAAATCCCGAAGGATTTCTATATGATAAGATTAAGTATGATATGATGATGTGTTTTTTAGGAAATAAATGAAAGGAAAGATTTTCGAAGAATAACGAAATCCTTTCTTGAAATGTATTAGGAGTGATAAGATGGTGCGTACGCGAAAGCAAGCTAACCAGAACGCGCAAGAGCCAGATCTTGCAAATGTTGTAGCCACGTTGCAACAGCAATTGCTACAACAACAGCAAGAAACAAATCGGCTACGTGAGCAGGTAGCCCGATTGAACCAGATACCCCACGCGAACGAAATTCCACCTCAGGATAACCCTGCACCCCCGGTAGTGCCCCAAGTACCGGAGGTTCGTCAGGAGGTTCCGCGGAATTTCGGAGTTCCTTTAGCACCCTTAGGGATGCAGGCGAACCCACCAGTAGTTCGGGAAGATTTACTGTACGAGCGTTTCAGGCGGATGAAAGCGCCTGAGTTTGAGGGTCTTACGGACCCAATAGAAGCCGATAACTGGCTTATGGACATCCAAGTTATCTTGGATTTCATGGGACTCACCGAGGAGGAGAAAGTGCTCTGTGCATCATTTGCACTGAAAAAGGATGCTAGGCATTGGTGGGTAACAGTGCAAATGCGTAGGAATATTGCAGCCATGAGTTGGCAAGATTTCGTAGCTGAGTTCAAGGCGATGTACTACAACCGGGAGCTCCTTGCCGCACAGCAGGACGAGTTCAATAGCCTAAAGCAAGGATCAATGTCAGTTATGGAAGCTGTTAAGAAGTTTGAACGGCTAGGTCGCCTATGTCCTGAACTCATACCGACCGAAACAGAAAAAGTAAGGCGAATGATGAAGATGTTTCGGACGGATATAGCTAAACAAGTGAGTGCGGGAAGCAGCCCTCCTACCCTAGTGTCTGACTGCATTAGTCGGGCAATTAGGGCTGAGTATTGGATTAATCAAGATAAGGAGGCGAGGGCGTAGATATTTAAGGCTAAGAAAGAGGAGAAGGCTACGGAGAAGCAACTGCAGCCTAGGCAGAATCAGGACGCATATGCAAGGGGCCAGACGAGTAATGCAATCCAGCATGCTAAGCAGTTTGGAAAGAACAAGAGAAAGGGAAATGCTGCTGGCCAGGGGCAGCAAAGAAATTACCCTCAGAAGAGCAGTAACCGAGGGAATGAGGGTAATAATAATAACTTCCCAGTGTGCGCTCAATGCGGGAAGAAGCACCTGGGAATATATAGATTGGGGACCAATGCTTGCTACCTTTGTGGCAAGGAAGGTCATTATGCGAGGAATTGTAACCTCAACAACCAGAATCAGAACCAGAACCCCAGTATCTGCAAAGGAATGCGAGCAGTCAACTGCATGCAATGCCAGTCAAAATCGAGGACACTTCGTACGAACCAAGGAGGATAGAGGCTCCTGAACCCCAAGCTAGGATTTACGCCTACACAAAAGGGGATGCCGAGGCTGGAACTTCTCACATAGTAACAAATTAGATTTTTATTTTTTATTTTTACACCGCTCATAACGCTATCACCATTTTTGATCCTGGTGCTACTCATTCCATTGTATCGATAGAGTTGCCCAGAAATTAGGATTAGGAGTTAGTAGTTTAAAGTAATTTATAAGAATATTTCTTCGATTGTAAGAAAATTTTCTGTATGACTACTGAATATGAAGTGCTTCAATAGTCATTTGTAATAGAAAATTTGTATGTGGATCTCGTTGCGAGCAAGCTTCAAGATTTTTATGTGATTCTAAGAACGGATTTCCTAGGCAAGTACAATGCTAAGATAAATGGTCGCAAGCGTTGTGTTATGTTTAGTTTGCATGATGAGGAGGAATTCAACTTTTACGGCCAGTCCCGTAACTCCTCAAGTAGGTTAGTATCGGCACTGAACGCGTGGAAAATGTTGGCTAACGGATGCCAAGGATACTTAGCCAACATGATGGACAAGGAGAAAGAGGTGGAACTGAAGCCGGAAGATGTTCCCATTATCAGGGAATATGTGGATGTCTTTCCAAAAGAATTGCCTAAACTTCTTTCCGAGCGGGAAATTTCTTTTGAGATAGACTTATTGCCCGGAGCTACCCCGGTATCCAAAGTGCCTTATCGCATGGCCCCGGCTGAACTCCTAGAATCCATTAAGTTGCATCAAGGAAAGAAATCCTTTTTGCAAAAAGACACAACTTTCGATGAAAAGAATAAGGAATTTAAGACCTCTAAGTATGAGGTAATTTATTTCAAAGAAGGGATTTGTGTTCTTAACTTTGAATTCCTTAAGAAATGGATTATGTTGAAAGTGCATTTAATGCCATACATAGTACATCCGGAGTTTCCAAGATGTACAAGGATATTAAGGAGAATTTGGGTGGCAAATATGAAGAATGAGACCACAAAATTCGTGACAAGATGCCTAACTTGTCAGAAAGTTAAGGCTAAATACCGCCATCTAGGTGGAGACATTCAGAAAAATTGAGCTCCCATAATGGGAATGGGAACAAACAACGATGGATTTAGTAGTATGATTGCTCAAAGTTGTAAGTGGAAGGATACGATTTGGGTTATTATCGATAGAATAACCAAATCAGCCCACTTTATTGCCATCAAAGCCACTTTTTCGTCAGAAAGGCTTACCGGAATTTATGTATTTCAGATTGTTAGGTTATATGAAGTGCCAAAAATCGATCATTTCGGATTGTGGTGGATGCTTGAACTCTCAAATGGGTCGAGTGTTCACACGGCAATGGGGTCGAAATTAAAGTTTAGTATAGCTTTTCACCCCAAATGGATGTTCAATCGGAACAAACCATCCAAACACTGGAAGATATGTTAAGATCATATGTTTTGGATTTCATAGGAAGCTGGGATCAGAAGCTACCTTTGATCAAGTTCCTTATGAGAATAGTTATCACGCCTCAATTGGTATGGTTCCATTTGAAGCATTTTATGAAAAAGAAACGTCGATTTTCCATTCATTGGCAAGAAGGGAAAACTTAGTCCTAGATACACAGGGCCATTCGAAATCTTGGAAAGGATTGGCAAAGTAGCTTACAAGCTTGCCGTGCCACTAGAATTAGCTTCGGTATACGACATTTTCCACGTTTCGATATTAAAGAAGTATGTACCTGATCCTTCCCATGTGCTAAGTCAAGAATCGATCGAGGTTCAATCCGACTTGACATACGAAGAGAAACCAGTTCGGATCATGGATCGGGAAGAGAAGATCTTACGAAATAGGACAATTCCCATGGTAAAAGTATTGTGGCGGAATCACAATGTTGAGGAAGCAACATGGGAATTAGAAGAGGATATGAGAGCGAATTATCCCCATTTGTTCTAATTTTCGAGGACGAAAATTTTTACGGGGGGAAGATTGTGATGACTGACTTTCTTACAAATTATGATTTTCTTGTTTCTCAAGGAATCAAAATTTGTATTATGTGAATAGTATATGTTCTGCCTAATCAGAATTAGGATTTATGTTTGAATGAATTCTGGTCAAAGTATTGGCCAGAATGATCTGAGTTACGATAGAAATTTATGATTTTATGTTGGTCAACGTTTGACCAAAATAGTCAAAGTTTGATCAAAAAGTCAACGTATGATGGTTCTGTTGTATAACAGGCAGTATAGAGATTATACTGCGAAAAACCATCATTACATACAGATAAGTAAGTTTAAGGTACGGAAGTATGTTAGAAAAATCAAGCACAATATTTAGGACAGTAAGGACTAATGAGCTTTAAGTTATAAGAAAAACCTAAACACAGTCCATATTTATGCAGATAAATTTTGGACTGCAGTTTAGTGGACAGTATTATTTTTTATGGAAAACAGTACTTGTTATATATGTATTAGTATGAAAAGAAACTGTTTTTAAGATTTAAAGCCAAACAAAGCCCTAAGTATTGGACACCTTGTCCAATAGGAATTTAGCAAAATTTTGAATTATTGAAAAATTGGGAAAGTATTCAAGAACATTCTTGAACCTTATCTATATCAAATGGCCGGCCACCTCATGGGGAGTTTTCAGCAATTTAAATTTTTTAAGGGTTTGGAGAGCAATTTAAAGATTAAAAATAAATCAAGAAAGAAATTTATTTTTCACCTATAAATAGGTGTCATGGGTGGACAAATTTTTAGGCATTTTTATTCAAAAGCCCACCCAAACTCTTGCCATTTCTCTCCTCCTTTTCTCTGCCCAAGCCGAACCCAAAAGACAGCAAAACCCTTGAGTGGTGGTCGGAAATTTTGGTGAGGGACAGCTAGGAAACCATTTTTCGGAACACAAACTAGCAAGTCCTCTTCGGTTTGGAGGTAATTTCTCAACCTCCTAAAGCCTCTAAATTCTGTTTTCAGCCATTTAAGTGTATTTTCCAGCAAGTTTGTAAGAGCTTAAGCTCATTTAATTATGTCCTTTTATTGCTTAAGTTGCCTAGAATGTGCTTGATTTATGTCTAGCATGTTTATGCTTCAATTTGGTGCATGATTGGTAATGTGTGCTTTAGAAATTAAGTAGATGCTATGTGTGACCATTAGGTGTTTGATGTATGTCCCCATAGGCTTATGTTCTGTGTTTAATGGCTGATTATGGTATTGAATGATGGTATGCTAAACTAGGGTTCAAGAAAACCCTATAGAAACTTAGAAAACCCAAGTTTGGTGAACTTCACCAAATGGGATTGATTAAAAAAATTAAATGTATGAGATTGAATGAACGGATGTCAGAACATTAGATTATGCACTGCATGCTTGACGTAGGCTCACGGCTGAGACCGTTTGAGGTAGTGTGTGCGTAAAATTACGTGAGAGCGAACCGAAACCAAAAACTGCCAGTTCGGGTGAAAACTGGGCAGTTAATTGGAAACGGTATTTTGAGGCCTTTAAAGGCCGAATTTGAGAAAACTCAAAACAGAAAAGTTGTAGGAAATTGAAAATTCTAGGGGCAGCGCGGACAGTTTTTGAAAATAAGGCTCCAAAGGCCTTCGTTTTTACCAAAACCCGTGCCCAGACTGCCCAGACCTATATGCACGGCCAGGCAGCTTCAACAAGGAAAAAGTATAAGTTAAGTTCAGAACTAGGTTTTTGTCAAAACATAAAAGTTGTAGAGCTTTTCAGTATCTAAAACTTTTATGAAGAAAAGTTTCCCAAAATCCAAACAGATTTTAAAGTAAAACTGAATCAGTAGAGCAAGCTCTGATTCAGAAATTTGAAACAATGCATGCACAGGAAATTCCTGCACATGCACTGCCAAATTAACTGTTTTTACCAAATTTCTGCAAAACCAACACAGTTTTATTTAAAAGCAGTTTTAAATGACTAATTAAACTCAGTTTAGCAAGAAATAAATTAATTAAGCAAATTAAACAAGGTAAGCCAATTGGTAACCTATTATAACCATATAGGTTACCTAAATTTAATTGGGCCTAGTTAATTAAGAACCAAAGGTTGTATGTTGGGCCTTAGGTCCAAGTTTGTATAAGGTAACCTTAAAGGATACCACCTTAATTGTTGGGCCTTATAAGCCCAACAGGCTTTGTAAATTTTCACCCAAGATGGGCCTACATTTAAGGTTACTCATAGTAACCTAATAGTGTACCCATAACAAGATCATTGGGTCTTAAGCCCAAAGTTTATTAAGTAATCAAACAGGATACCGTTTGATTACCATTAGGGCTTATGCCCTAGGGTTACACTTAGTAACCAACAAGAATATTGTTAAGCATATGAGGGGGACATATATCTAGGGTCACAGATAAATGTTGGTTAGGGTACCAACATTTAATTAAATAAGTTAAGGTAAGATAGGATGATTCTTATCTTACTTCCTTTTTGGAAACAGGAGGTAACCTTTTGAGGTAACTTGTCGGAACGACAAACCCCAGGACCTAGCGTTACCTGTAAGTACAACTCCGCCTACAGCATAGGCAAATGGTTTTATGAGTTTACATGTTTTTAAAATATCATGCATTTATGTGTTATGTATGATGTATGTTTATTATTGTGACATCATGAGGCATGTTCACAAATAATAAATCATATGGTAAGAAGAATATTATGTTTTTAAGAAGGAAATGTTTTAAGAAAAGGTTTTTAAGTATGGTGTGTCGTACCGACCTGCTCTAGGTCAGGTTTGGTTCATGGTTTCAGTTGGACTGGGCTGGCCGCCCCAACCACTCCATGACTGCGCGCCACGGTACGTACACTTATAAGGGGCCCAAAACTATGAAAGCAAAAATGAAAGCATAATTGGTTCATGCATTGCTTTATTAAGTTGTTTTTGCGGGTTCAAGGTTGTACTTGCTGAGCGAAAGCTCACAACTTACGTTTATGCTGTAGGTAAGCTTCCTACTGGCAATTCTTGATACAAGACGGGGAAGCTAGGCAGGGCTGTCTGTGAAACGTGGGAATGGAGACTGCTACGCGTTTTGAAATATATATGTACATGCTTTGTTTAGTACAAAGTTATTTTAAGATTACGATACTTTTGATAAGTAAATATTAGTTAAGTACAAGTTATTTTACGTCACTATAGTTTTGAAAAGTAAATACTAAATAAGTATTGTGTATGTTGTAAATAAGTAAGTAGTAAAGTTTTACTCAAATGGTTTTAAAAAAAATAAAAATAAAAAAATAAAAAATATGTACGTTATTTCCGCATAAGTAAGTAAATATGTTATTCTAGTATGTATGATAAATACGGTAACGGCCTACATAAGAACGGGTCGTTATAGTATGTTAAGTTAATATGTAAGATAAGTAATTGTAACGGCCTACGTAAGGGCGGGTCGTTACATTATCTTCCCTGACCCTTAAGTCCAATTTGTTGGAATCCGTTAAGTTACATCAAGAAAAAGATTCCTTTTTAATGAAAACTCAACTTTTTGGTAGAAAAAGCGATGAGTTTAAGACCTCTGCCGATGACGTCGTCTACTTCAAGGAGAGGATTTGCGTTCCCAACTTCGAGGTCTTGAAGAATCAGATTTTATCCGAAGCGCATATGACGCCATACTCAGTACATCCAGGAGCTTTCAAGATGTACAAAGACCTCCGCGAGAATTATTGGTGGCCCAGTATGAAGAATAAGATAGCAGAATTCGTGTCGAAATGCCTAACTTGTCAGAAAGTTAAGGCTGAGCATCGACATCCTGGTGGAAAACTGCAGAAGATAGAGCTTCCTGAATGGAAATGGGAGCAAATTACTATGGATTTCATAGTAGGATTACCCAGGACGACAAGTGGGAATGACATGATTTGGGTTATCGTGGATAGGTTAACCAAATCAGCCCACTTTATTGCCATTAAGGCCACCTTTTCAGTGGAGAAGTTAGCTGAGATCTTCATTTTCCAGATCGTCAGATTCCATGGAGTTCCAAAATCGATCATTTCAGATCGTGATGGACGTTTCACCTCTCGATTTTGGAACAGTGTTCACAATGCTATGGGGACAAAATTGAAGTTCAGTGCTGCATTTCACCCCCAAACTGACGGTCAATCGGAGCAAACTATCCAAACACTGGAAGACATGCTGAGGTCATGTGTGCTAGATTTCAAGGGCAATTGGGACCAGAAGCTGCCTTTGATCGAATTCTCCTATAACAACAGCTATCATGCTTCGATCGGTATGGCTCCATTCGAAGCATTGTATGGAAGGAAATGCCGATCGCCTATCCATTGGCAGGAGGTTGGTCAAAAACAGCTACAAACCACGGACTTCATCAGAAAGACCTCCGAGGATATCAAGAAGATCAAGCAAAGGCTCGACATAGCTTTTAGCAGACAGAAAAGCTATGCCGATAAACGTAGGAGGCCTTTAGAATTTCAAGTTGGAGATGCTGTTTTCATCAAGATTGCTCCTATGAAAGGAGTAATGCGGTTTGGAAAGAAAGGGAAGCTTAGTCCAAGATATACGGGACCATTTGAGATCCTTGAGAGGATTGGAAAAGTAGCCTACAAGCTTGCCCTGCCGCCAGAACTAGCATCGATACATAATGTTTTTCACGTTTCGATGCTAAAAAGGTATATATCGGACCCTTCCCATGTGCTTAGTCAAGAACCAGTGGAGGTTCAGATGGACTTGACTTATGAGGAGAAGCCAGTTCGAATTCTGGATCGGGAAGAGAAGATCCCACGGAATAAAACCATTTCCATGGTCAAGGTATTGTGGCGAAACCACAAGGTTGAGGAAGCAACCTGGGAATTGGAAGACGATATGAGAAAGAACTACACCGATTTGTTCTAATTTTCGAGGACGAAAATTTATAAGGGGGGTAGATTGTAAGATCTAGAAATTTCAACGTTATGATTTCTCGTATAGAAATGTAATTTGTACCATAATGTTAATTATGAAAAAGCCCGGCTTAGGGTTTTTATTAAATTTCATGAGTTCTTATGGCTTCGTAAGACTCAAATATGATTGTTTAGTCAAGCCCATGATCTTTTGTGTTCTAAAGATAGAAAAATTCTATGATTTATAGAAAGTCAACATTGATAAAAAAAAGTCAAAGTTGACCATGAAAGTCAAAGTTGACCCGAGAAGTCAAAGATTGACTAAAAAGGTCAACTATATGACGGAACTTAAGTATGTTAAGCAGTATAGGTCATATACTGAGAAAAACCATTTTTACGGATAAAATAGTTAGAATTAAATCTAAAACCACCATAGAAAAATCAAGCACATTAAATAGGTTTTTAAGGGCCAAAGGACTCGAATCAAAAAGAGAAGTTTTCGTACAGTCCATTTTAAGACAGATAAATTTTGGACTGTAATTAAATATATAATACTATGTATTAGGTAACACAGTATTAGTAATATCTGTTTTGGAGAACAATGGACTGATTTTTAAGGAATTAAGGCAAACAAGCCTTAAATAAGGATGACATCATCTAAGCTCCTAATTATGACATCATTTTGGATTGAATTAAAATTTGGAAAGAATTATTTCCTTGTTCACCAAGGATGGCCGGCCACCTAGCATGCAAAAAGTGCAAAAAGTTGGTTTTTGGAGGACTATTTTGCAATTAAGCAAAGTCCAAAAACCTCTATAAATAGGTGCTGATTTTATTTAAAAAAAATCAGAAAACCAAGCCAAATTCTGCCCATTTCTCTGCCTAAAACCGAACCCAAAGCTGCCAAAGAAAAGCAAGAACCAAAAACAAAAATCCAAGAGACAATCCCTTAGGGAGAGTTCGGATTTCAACTAGGAGGAAAAAAAAGGTGCTGGAAAATTTGGAACCCCTTTGTTTGGCATGTTGGCCGGTTGTGGGTGAGCTGAAAAGGAAGAGAAAAAGCTGAAGAGTTAGGGGGTTGGAGGCCGGACTTGGTGAGGAGTAGCAACCAAAGGACAGAAAAATTTTGGAACCAAAGTCCTAGGGCGTGGCCGGTTGTGTTAGGAGCAAGGGAGGAGCAGATTTTTGGAACCACACCCTAACCAATCTTAGGGTTTATTAAGGTAATCCTCCCAAAGCTTTAAACTCCGTAATTTGATTTCAATTTGGAGTTTATATGTATTTCAAGTTGATGGTTGTAAGAGCATAAGCTCTAAGTTTATTTTTGGCCTAGTTAGACTATGTGCTTGATTAGGAATTTAAGGGTGGTTTGATGTTTTTAAGTATGTATGATTTTATTATGCTTGCTTATGTTGATTGTATGTGTAACGCCCCGACCGTCCACGTAGGGGCGTACTACGTAAACGTGGGCCGTTACCATGCTTGCTTAACTTAAACCTTATTCTTAACCTTACAGAAAATTTCAGAACTGTAACGCCCCGACCGTCCACATAGGGGCGTACTACGTAAACGTGGGCCGTTACCATGCTTGCTTTGTAAGATCTAGAATTTTCATCGCTAAGATTTCTTGTATAGAAATTAAATTGTACCGTAATGGTATCTATGAAAAATCCCGGCTCAGGGTTTTTGATTAAATTTCATGAGTTCTTATGGATTCGTAAGACTCAAATACGATCGCTTAGTCAAGCCCATGATCTTTTGTGTCCAAAAGATAGAAAATTCTATGATTTTATTGAAAGTCAACGTTTGACCGAAAAAGTCAAAGTTGACCATGAAGGTCAAAGTGGACCATGAAAGTCAAAGTTGACCCGATGAGTCAAAGATTGACTGGAAAGACCAAATTTATGACGGAATTTAAGTATGTTGAACATTATAGGTTTTGAACTGCGAAAATCATTTTCTACGGACAAAATAGCTAGAATTAAACCTAAAACCGCCATAGAAAAACCAAGCGCATTAAATAGATTATTAAGGGCCAAAGGACTTGAAGCGAAAAGAAAAGTTTTTCGTACCGTCCATTTTATGACAGATAAATTTTGGAATGAAATTTAATTTATGATACTGTGTATTAAGTAACACAGTATTAACAATGCCTGTTTGGCTAAAAATGGACTACTTATCAAGGTTTAAAGCCAAACAAGCCTTAAGAGATATGACATCACCTTATCTATTATTTATGACATCATTTGTATTTAAGCTAAATTAGGAAAGTATTAGGTTGGTTCTAGACCACATGATGGCCGGCCAACTCACCCCCCCCCCCTTGGTGTAAAATGCTAATTTTTGAGGGACTAAAATTGCAATTAAGCAAAGCTCCAAAACCTCTATAAATAGGTGGCCATTCTATTCAAAAAAATCAGAAAAACCCAGCCATACTCTGCCCATTTTTCTCTGCCTAAAACCGACCCTTAGCAGCCAAGAAAGGAACAAGAACAAAAGCAGAAATCCAAGAGAGAATCCACTAGGGTGAGTTCGGTTTTCAGCTAGGAGGAAAGAAAAGAGTGCTGAAAATTTTGGAGCCTTGTTTGGCAAGCTGGCCGTGTGTGTGTGTGCTGGAAAAAGGGTGAGAAAAATTGTTGGAAGGCCTTAGGGAGTGCTGGAATTAGTGGCTGGTCTTGGTGGGCAGCAGCAGCCAAAGACAGAAAATTTGTGGGTGAGCTTAGGGAGGAGGCCGGTGGTGTCTAGGAGCCAAGGGGGAAGAAAATTTGGACCAAACCCTAACCAACTTTAGGGTATATTAAGGTAAAATCTCTCCTAAGTTTCAGCTTTCAATTTGGTGCAATTTGGAGGTTATCTTGTATTTCAAGTCATTGGTTGTATGAGCTTAAGCTCAAATTTTATTTTCAGCACTAGTTAGGTTATGTGCTTGATTTAATTTTAGGGTGGTTTGGTTTAATTAGTATGCTATGCTTTTAAAATGCTTGCTTGTTTGTATGCTAGTTGAATGGTTAAGTTATATGCCCCTAATAAGTTAAGTTATGAGTTAGAATGCATGATTAGGTAAATTGGCAGATTTGGTGTATGTTAGTTAAGCTGGATTTTTTTTCAGCAAACCTTAATTTTTGGGATAAGATAATGGTTTGCTTGGCTGAGTTTTTAATTTGTGTTTGAAGAGAATTTGACGTTAGAAAGGCGCTGTATGTTTGATTTAGGCTCCCGCTGGTTCGGTTGAGGTAGTGTGCACGTTTTTAGGGCGAGTAACGAATGAAAACACAAAAACTGCCAATTCGGGTGTATGTTGCCCTGTTTTCTGGAAAGTAAATTTTGAGGCCCTTAGAGGCCGATTTTTGAAAAACGTAAAACATGAAAGTTGTTCAGAACAGTTCTTCCTATAATACAACGTGGACAGTTTTTAAAAATAAGGCTCCAACGGCCTTCGTTTTCATGGAAATCCGAGTCTGACCGTGCCAGTTTCTATGCACGGCCAGGTGAAATAAAAAAGGGAAAACGAGTGAGTTTGAGTCCGAACTGGGTTTTGTATAAAACAGTGAAGTTTTAGGATTTTCCAAGATCTAAAACTTCTATGAAGAAAAGTTTTTCAGATTCGATCTAGATTTCTAAATAAAAATTATATTTCAAAAACTGTGCAGTGATCGAGAGGTTGCTGCTCAAGGTATTTAAAGACAGTGTTGGAATTGGACATTCCTGCACGTACATTAGCAAGTTTTCAAAAAGAAACTGCTCCAAAGGCAGTTTTGACTTTAGATGATTTTTATAAAGAACCCACTCATAAGGATTTTAAAGAAAACCTTAAATTTTCAAAAGCGGTTTTAAACTAAGTTCGGTGAGCAATAACCGGGAAAAGACACCAAGTTATTGGTTTGGGCCCGAAGCCCAAGGGTTATCCAACGTAACCCAATAATAAACTAAGATTAAGGAATAGGGCCCTTATCTCGAGGGTTACCTACAGGGTTAGTTATAGTAACCCGTTCCAAATGTTTACGAATTTGTTATATGGGGGCATATAACGCAGAATAAAATGAATGTTGGTTGGGATAACCAACAGATTAAAAAGTAGGATTTTCAGAAATCCTTACGCTATGTCCTTTGTAATAATAGGTGATAATCTGTTATTGCGACCTGTTCAGGAGCGGCATAGCATCGGACTTAGAGTTCGAGGTAAGTACAACTCCGCCTACAGCATAGGCTTTAGTTGAATACTTGCCTAAGTATGAATGATGAATGCTATAGTATGTGTTATGATATGATTTATACTAGATTATGCTTACGAAATGTTGTGTGAATATTTTATGATTTGATTATGCTATGATTATGTTTTATGAATATGAGACATTCACGAAGCATGTTCACAAATTCTAAACAAGAATAATTAAGAAATTATGAAAGACAAGTATGAAGGCAAGCAAGTTGCCTGTGTCGTACCGACCCGCTCGCAGGTCGGGTTGGACTATGGATTGAGTTGGAAATGGACTGGCCGCCCCAACCACTCCATAGTTGCGCGCCCGGTACGTACACTTATGGGGCCCATAAGCATGATAAACATGATAAGCAAGATAAGTATGTTTAGTACGATAAGTATGATACGCTATGAAATACCAAGCAAGCATAATCAAACATAATTGGCTCATGCATGATTAGAGTAGAATGTGTTATGTTAGAATTGTGTTACGTTTTGTATTATTAATTGTTGCGGATAATTATGTTGTACTTGCTGAGCGAAAGCTCACGTCTTACGTCTATGCTGTAGGTAAGCAACCTGTCAGCAAATTTTGATACGAGATGGCGAGCGGGGCAGGGTGAACTGTGAAGTGAGTGGGATATTCTGCCGCTACGTGTTTTATCTTTTATGAACATTATATATTATCCGGTGATCGAATATCGCTTTTTGTTTTGTTCATACATTTGCTATTTATATATCGTTATTGTTCATACACCCTGTATAAAAAATATATATATATTTCCGCTGTGTACGTTAAGTATGTATGTATGAATGTATGTACGGTAACGGCCTGTGCTAGGCGGGTCGTTACATGCTTAACTTAAACCTTATTCTTAACCTTACAGAAAATTTCAGAATAAATTTTCTTTTCTTCTTTAAACTTTATTTTAAGATCACAACTTAAAAACATCACATATGTAACATGGTACATATTTCTTAAAACATACATATACAACTTGATAATTTAAATAGTTTGCGGAAAAACTTGCGTAGTGGTATCCCATACCGCCCTTCACTTGCTGCATTGTTTCTATGGCCCACCAAGTAAAGCTGCAGGCATTTACCTACAGTATGGAATATACTGATGAGCTTTCGCCCAGCAAGTACAAACATAATCCTCACAAAACTTAACAAATATCGTGCAACTTATGCATGAACCAATTATGATCAATTATGTATCTTTTACGATCACTTATTGATTTGAACTTATTATCTTGCTTACATGTGGGCCTTTAGTGTACGTACCAAAAGCTTGCCAGCCTCAGAATGTCAGGGTTTGCAAGGCCCTTAACAATTCTGGAAAACATGAACATAACCCTTCACGCATCAACGGAAGGTTGATTATCACTTTACCCTCACGCATCAACGAGAGGTTGATAATCACATACTTGAACTTGTAACATACATGATCCTCCTGCATCAACAGGAGGTTGGTACGACACCTTACTTGTCTTGGTTTAGTCTTAGTCTGGTTACATTCCCAAGACTAAGAATCTTTACGTGTGATCTTATTAGTGAACATGCCTCATGATGTCACTATCTCATACTGTATATCAACCATAGTATATACATACACATGACATATCTTATCATAACCTATCATAGCTTGACGTAACATAACATACATGACTTGTCATAACATGGCATAACATGACAAAACATGGCTTAACATGGCAACATATAAATCATAGCATATACATGAAAACAATCATACTTGAAAATAGTATTTACTATTTTCCATACTGTAGGTGAGGTTTGAACTTACCAATCGTCCTATGCTCTTGGTTTATTGTCCATACATGGCATGACTACAGTTCATACTCCTGTTTCCGAACAGGGTGCAAGATAAGAGTTATTCCTATTCTATCTTACCATAAATCATAATCATTAAATGTTGGTATCCTAACCAACATTCATGAATAACCCTAGTTATTAACTTATCTTAGTACAAGGGTATCAAAAACATAACATAAACTTTAAAACTTACTATCTTTTAAAACCCTTGAATTCTGAAAACTGTACTTGAAATCAGTCCTTAAATTTGATCCTTTTCTAACAGATCTGTTTCGAATTTGAAAACATTTCCTTCATGAAAGTTGTAGACCTTGAAGGTTCCTACAACTTCTCTTTTTAACTCAAAACTCAAATCTGACTTAAACATGCTTGTTTCTGCTTTTGAAAATTCTTCGACCATTTTCATTACCCTAAAATTTGGTCTCGGGTTTTTGTAAAAACAAAGGTCTTAGAGGCCTTATTTTAAAAAACTGTCCGTGTTGCCCCTAGAATTTTCCCTTCTCTACGACTTTGTAGTTTTGACGTTTCCATGATTCGGCCTCTAAGGGCCTCAAAATTCACTTTCTAAAATACTGTCCAGTTTGATCCGAAACTGGCAGTTTTCATTCGGTTTGGTTTTTAGGTAAACTAACGTGCACACTACCTCAAACGGATATCCCGGGAGCCTATAGCAAGCATGCAGGCGTTACCTAACCATTTCATACTCATACAATCAGATCTTACTCATATAATTTTTGTAAAACAAAAATCCTAAACTTGCATAAAAATCCTATTTCGAAACTAGCATATCGAAACCGAAAACTATCAACTACACATAAAGCATAGTACTTGAATTTACTTTTCATAAACTCATGCTTATACATAACATCACACTCATAATCTTCTTATCAAAAACGTGAATGAAAACTAGAGGTTAAAGAGTTTACCTCAAGCTTCACAAAACAATTCTAGCTTAAGGTTTTGGAGGTTTTCTTTCTCACTAGACCCACACCAACCGAAACTGATTTCAGCTTCCTCTCAATTTTTTTTTTCGGCTTTTAAGGGGTAGGAGATATACTTGATGGCTGAGAGGTGGACTAAAAGAAACTTACAGCTTTTGCCCTTACTTATTTATAGATAAACTTTTGTTCTTGCCTTGCTAATTGGTCCTCCAAAAACCTTCATTTTGCACACAAAACCTTGTGTGTTGGCCGGCCATCCTTGGCCTTAGAGATTGAGTAAGCACAGCTAAGGTGACTTATTCACCAAAGCTACTATGCTATGTGGCATGTTCTCAAGATGGCTGGCCATTAGGTGATGGTGTGTCAAAATTCTAGCTAATCTAGGAGGCAAAACTTGATTGGTTAATGCCTAAACCAAGCCATGGTGTGTCTTACATTCATTGGCCGGTTTTTGGTGCAGATTTTGCAAGCCTTGGCTTGCCAAAGAAGAAAGCTAAATGGATGACTCATCAAGGCTAATAAGGCTTAGTCATCAAAGCTAGAAATTTGATGTGTTTTCTCCTTGTGATGGCCGGCCATATGTGGCAACATAAGCTTGGTTTTATCAAGCCAAGCAAGCAAGGCTATAAGCTTGCTCACCAAAGCTATAAACTTCACTTGTCATTTTCTCTAAAACTTTGAGAAATTATGACTTCTAAACTGCATATTAATCCCCAAGAGTAACATATTTACTCAATGGAATCATGTGGTGGCCGGCTATGGAGAATCCAAATGGAAGAAAATAGTTAGACTAACTAAGTTAACAAACCTAGTTACTTTCTTGGTTTTAACATAACTATGGTAACTAAATTTTGTAACCAATCCTTGGCTTAGTTGAATTTGAATGCTTAGTAAGAAAATCTATCATAATTTTCTTGTGACTTACAAGAGGTGGCCGGCCATACAATGCTAGGTCTAGGGTTTGCAACATAGCTTAGTAGGCAAAGCTACCAAGCTTACTAAGCAAAGCTAAAATTGTGAAGTGTCAATCTCTAATGAACTTCAAATTTTTCATACCTTGCCTATTGGTCCTTAAGAGCAAAATATCAGCTCATTAACCCTTGATGTGGCCGGTTCCCTTAAGTACAAGTATAGGCAAATGATTGGTCAATTTTGAACCAATCCAAACCTAACTTGATTCCTTGGTTTCCAACTAGGTTAACCAAATTTAAAAAAATCATCATAAACTAAATTTGTAACCACCCGCCTAGCACAGGCCGTTACCATACATACATACTTATCTTCCCTTACATACTTACATACTTATGAAAACACAGCGGAAATTTTTTTTTTTTTTTTTTTTTTTTTTTTATATATGGCATACTAGTGCAACATATAAAAGTGTCTTTATGAAAATATTTACCATAACATAAATACGTAAAAAGCAAAACGCGTAGCGGCTACATTTCCCACATTTCACAGTTTGCCCCGCCATGCCCTTCCATCTTGTATCAACCATTGCTGACGGTTTCTTACCTACAGCATAAACGTAAGACAGTGAGCTTTCGCTCAGCAAGCACAACCTCCTATACCGCGACATAAACAAACATGATCTAATCTTTCACATACTAACCTAACTTACCATAGCATATCGTACATATCATGACTTCATTTATCATAGCATAGCATACATCATCATATTATGACTTCCTTTTCATAGCATAACATACATCATAATGCATGGTTCATTTATGTTTATTTATGCTCAATTCATGCTTAACTTACTTTCATTTCTTATCTTACTTATGGGCCCCTTACTTGTGTGTATGTACCGGGCGCGCGACTATGGAGTGGTTGGGGCGGCTAAACCATTTCCAACTCAAACCATAGTCCAACCCGACCTTACTCGGGTCGGTACAACACAGAAAACTTGCTCGCCATCTTAATTTCCTTTCATCTTATCATGTCATACTTGATCTTATTTTATAAGATTTTGTGAACATGCTTCGTGTCTTAACACATCATAACATAGCATTCATCAATAGCATACCTTAACCTATCATACAACATAACCCAACATAGCATAACAACAATAACATCACATAGCATCAACATTATAACCTATCATCACATCCTAACATAGCATCAACATCATAACCTAGCATCAACATCCTAACATAGCATCAACATCATAACCTAGCATCAACATCCTAACATAGCATACATCTATCATACTTAGGCAAGTACCACAACAAAGCCTATGCTGTAGGCGGTGGTTGTACTTACCTCTCTTGCTATGTCCTGCGTTAAGCTGCTTCTCCTCCGAGTACAGCTGCAGGTTCCCTCCTGCTCGTTGAAGGACATAGGTGAGGTTCTAATTAGTTTTGCGGAAATGTTGATAATCTAATCAACATGCTTACATAATCCTAATTGTATGTCCCCATACTAAATATGAATTAATTCTTTAAGAGGTTACGTTGGATAACCTCATGTGCTAAACCCTATACATACCGTTAGGGTTAGGTTACCTTCCTAACCTTGGGCTTTATTATACTTATTGGGTTTTCTTAATTAACCCTATATCTTAGCCCAATTTATTAATCTTAGTCTCCTTTAGGGTTTTCTTGTTTAACCCTTAAGGTTAATTCTTAATCAACCAAGTTAACCCTATATGGGTCAAACTTGCGTTCTAGGCCTTGGCCTAGTAACTCAGACATTATTTCCGGTTATTACTTGTAAACGTCTTGCTTACCCAATTTGGTTTTAAAAAATCCATGTTCCATTTCTTTGGAAACTTGGGTGAATTAACCTTAAAAATCTTTTACATAACTCATAAAAATTCATATCCTTGAAATAGGTTTTTATAAAATCATTTAAGGCTGGAAACTGCCTTTGGAACAGTTTCCTTAGTCAAAACAGTGATTTTAGGAAAAGATATGATTTTTTTCGGAACTTGTTTTTAGAAAATCCTGTACATGAATTTCTCATTCCCTGCACAGTCTTTATAAAACCATTCCATTTTAAAGATCCATTCCGATTTTGAAAATGTTGTCTTCACGAAAGTTGTAGCTCTTGAAAAATCATAAAACTTTCGTGTTTTGAGAAAAATCCATTTCGGCCTGTATTCGTACCAGTTTTTGTTTGAAACTGGCTGATCCTGTAAACTGGGTCTGGGCAGGCTAGCCACGGGTTTTTGTAAAAACGGAGACCATTGGAGCCTCAATTTGGAAAACTGTCTGAGTTGGCCCCTAGGAAAACTCGTTCTGAACAACTTTTATGTTTTACGTTTTACCCAGTTCGGCCTCTAAAGGCCTCAAATTCCACTTTTCCCGAAACTGGGCAGTTCACATCCGAACTGGCAGTTTTCGGTTTTAAGTTTGTTTTACGTCCTATTTCGCGGATTCTAACTCGACCGATCACGCGGGAGCCTAGATAACATACATGCAGCGTTTTCTAACGTCCCACATGAATCAACATGTAATTCAAACATGTCCATGCAAACCAAAACCCGTATTAACTTAACCTAGGTTTGCATGGTTCTAACTTTTTGCATACAACACATACAAACACTAAACTTTGCTCCCTAAGCTAGCATGCTTCAAGCACTGCCTAAGGGCAGATTTTCGGACCAAACCAGGGACACACAACCCTAAGCATTAGGCATGAAAATCAATCATACACAAGCACAACTTATGCAAGAAATCAAGCCATACACCCTTAGATCTACAAATCAAGCACATACAACTATTAGGGCAAAAATTGGAAGATGGACTTATGTCCTTACAACCAAATTGAACTACCTTAAATCTTAAAATTTGAACTCAAATAAAAGAGTTAGGGTTCTAGATTTTTACCTTGGACCAAAGTCAAGTTTTGGTCACAAAATTTCTGCCTTCCCTAGCTCCAAAACCGTGGCTGCCCTAGACCAAGAAAATGGTCTCAAAAAAACTTGGTTTCGGTTGATGAAACAAACCCGAATTCTTTCCCTTAAAATTTTTGGATTCCCTCTTGGTTTCCCTGCACCCTAACAGTCGGCTGCAAGCCTAGAACAAGGCTGGAAAATTTCTCAAACTCTCCCCTTAGCTTTCCCTTGCAAACCGAAAACTAGCCTAAGCTTGGTTTAGGCAAAAATTCAGTTTTTTCTCTTGGCTCCCTCTCACCTTCTCTCACGGTTTTGATGGCAGAAAATGGCAAGAGTTTGGCTAAGTTTTTCATTAAAAATGAATATGGGTCACTCCTATTTATAGGCAAAGGGGAACTTTCAAAAATTCAACTTTGACCCCTAAATTTATTGAAAATTTGGAGAATTCCCCATGAGGTGGCCGGCCATCCCCCTTGGTGAGCAAGGCAAAATTGTTCTAGAACAAGACACATGGCATCTAATGGTTGGTTCATGGAATTATGATGTCATAATTCCAAATAAGGATGATGTCATAATTATGATGTCATCCTAAGGCCTTGTTTGGCTACTTTTCTCTAAAATAACCCATTTTTGAGCTACACAGATATTTCTAATACTGTGTTTACTAATACACAGTACAATTCAGTACTGTTTTACTTGACTGCAGTTCAAAATTTATCTGCATAAAAATGGACTGTAAAAACTTTTTCTAATTTTTTCGAGCCCTTTTGGTCTTTAATCCTACTTGGTGTGCTTGATTTTCTAAGCTAGTTTTCAAAGCCTATTCATACTATTTCAACCGTAAAGACGGTTTTCGCAGTATACTTTATTTTACTATACTGCAAAGTCAATCCTTTAACCGTTCTTGGTCAAACTCTGACTTTCGTTAAAATCATGTACTTTTCGTCCCTTTTTTACTCAAAAGGTACGTTGCTAATCTACATAGTTCATTTTGAGTTTTATTAATCTAAAAAACTCATAAAATGTAAGAGAACTCTTAACCGAGCTTCTCTTTCAATAATACCTCTATGGTATTCATTTAATTCCTTTAAAAAGAATAGTAACATCGAAAAATCTAGGTATTACAAAATTGAACTAGGAAATCTAACTAGAAATATCCATAGTTCCATAAATTTACAAATTTATTCATCAAACCATAATTTTCACAAAATTGCACTTTGGCCCCTAAAGGCAAAACATTTGCACTTTAGTCCCTATAGGGTGGCCGGCTACGGTGATAGCATTTGGCCTCCAATTCTTGCTTAATCAATCACCTAACACTATCTTAACTTTTTTAAAATCCATAACCATTCACTTTTCTTAGAATTACATATTGGCCCCCTATAGAAAAAATATTTACATTTTAGTCCTTAAAGGGTGACCGATTCTCAAAGTGACATTTGTCATTCTTTTTAGGACAAGGTGTCACCTATAAGGTCCCATAAGCTATCCTCTTAAATACAGTCCATTTCAAATACTGTTTTCATCTAACAAAAGTATAATTGTACTGGACCACTGTCCAGAATTTATCTATACTTAACTGGACTGTGTATAGGATTTTCTTAAGACTTGAAACTACTTAGTCAAACATTGACTGGCATAAATTCCTATTTTACCCTTTTTCTCAAAAGGCTTCACGCTTGACTAAAGCAAGCTATTACTGAGTCTCGTAAATACTTAAATGAGAACTCAAACATAAACTGATATTTAACTCAGATCATGAGTTTCATATCGACATACTAGATTCAAACTTGTGATTTTCCTTATCTAAAAGGAAATCATAGGTTCATCAAAATTTCGGGTATTACAGTATGCTAGCTGAATTATAAGATTATATGCCCTCTAATAGGTTAAGGTATGAGCTACAATGTTTGTTTAGGATTAAATGGTTAAATGGGTAGAATTATGCAAGATGAAAAATTCTGCAAACCCTATTCATTGGAGAAAAGAATAATGGGTTGCATGGCTGTATTTTAATTTGAGTTTAAAGAAAAATTTACGTTAGAAAGGCGCTGTATGACTGGCTTAGGCTCCCGCTGTGGTCGGTTGAGGTAGTGTGCTCGTTTTAGGACCGGAAATGATTAAGAGATAGAAAACTGCCAATTCGGGTTCAATCTGGCCAGTTTTCTGGAAGGTCAGTTTTGAGGCCCTTAGAGGCTGATTTTCGTAAAACTCAAAACATGAAAGTTTTAGAGTAAGGTTTTTCCTAGAGGGTTGCGTGGACAGTTTTCAAAAATAAGGCTCCAAAGGCCTTTGTTTTTATGGAAACCCGAGCCTGACTGTGCCCAATTTTTTATGCACGACCAGGAGACTTAAACCGGGTAAATGAATGAGTTAAGTTCCGAACTGGGTTTTCAAAAAAACATGAAAGTTTTAGGATTTTCTAATATCTAAAACTTTCATGAAGAAAAGTTTTTCAGATTCGGTCTGGATTTCTAATTAAAAATTGGAGTTTTAAAACTGTGTAGGAAACCGGAAATTCCTGCACAGGATTTTCTAAAACAAAACAGAAAAACTGTTCCAAAGGCAGTTATTAGTGTTTAATCATTTTTGTAGTTTAAAACCCAATGTTTTGAACACTAAAACTGTTTCAATGACAGTTTTCAGCCTTTAACTTTTTATAAAACCTAATCATATGATTTCAAGGATTTTTAAAGAAAAACCCTAAGTTTTCAAAAGTAGTTTTAAAAACAAAATTTGGTGAGCAATAACCGGAAAAAGATGCCGAGTTATTGGTTTGGGCCCGAAGCCCAAGGTTTATCCAACGTAACCCAATAAGAGATTAAGACTACGAATCAGGGCCCTTGGCTCAAGGGTTACCTATGGGGTTATTTTTAATAACCCATTAATAATGTTTCAAGACAGTTAGGTGGGGGCATATAACGAAGAATAAAAGGAATATTGGTAAAGGTTACCAACAATTTAAAAGTTAGGATTTTCAGAATCATGACACTATGTCCTTTGTCATAGCAGGAAGTAATCTGCTATCTCGCCCCGATCAGGAGCAGTTTATTAGTGGACATTTAGTTTGAGGTAAGTACAACTTCGCCTACAGCATAGGCTTTTGTTGAATACTTACCCAAGTATGATCGATGATTGTTATATTATGTGTTATGATTTATATTAGGTTATGTCTATGAGATGTCATGTGAATGTCTTACGATTTGGTTATGTTATGATGTATGATTTGTCTATGATGCATGAAGTTAGGATATGAAGTATGATATGATTTATATCTTATGAATGTGTGACATCATGAAGGATGTTCACCAAGTCTAAATAAGAGTAAGAATGATTAAAAAATTATGAAAGATAAGTATGAAGGCAACCAAGTTACCTGTGTCGTACCGACCCGCTCATAGGTCGGATTGGACTATGGTTTGAGTTGGAAATGGACTGGCCGCCCCAACCAAATCATAGTTGCGCGCCTGGTACATACACTTATGGAGCCCATAAGCAAGATAAGTAAGATAAGTAAGATAAGCATGTATGATAAGATAAGTTATGAATGAAATAAGCAAGCATAATGAAGCATAATTGGCTCATGCATGATTAAGATAGAATCTGCTATGTTAGATAGAATATGTTATATAGGATATGTTATGTTATGATTGAATGTGTTATGTTAGATTAAATACGTTAAGTTGAATTGATTTTGTTATGCTTGATTGAATTCTGTTTTGTATTGTTATTTGTTGCAGATAATTATATTGTACTTGCTGAGCGAAAGCTCACGTCTTACGTCTATGTTGTAGGTAAGAAACCTGTCAGCAATTTTTGATATAAGATGGCGAGCGGGGCAGGGTGAACTGTGGAGTGAGTGGGATGTTGTTGCCGCTACGCGTTTCGTTTTTTTTATGAACATTATTTAATATCCAATATTCGTACATCATCTTTGTGTATGGCTTTTATGTATCGCTTTTCGTTTCATTAATACGCTCACAGTTATATATCGTTTCTCGTTCATACAACCCGTATATAAAAAAAAAAAAAATTTCCGCTGTTTATGCAAAGTATGTATGTACGGTAATGGCCTGTGCTAGGCGGGTCGATACATAGGCAAATCATGGATAACCTGGAGGAGATATTTGGTGAACAAACTATCCAAGCTAAGACCGATGCTATCAAAGGTCTCATGAACTGCAAGCAGAAGGTTGGAACTCCCATCAAGGAGCACATGATGAAAGTCATGGCTTATTTGTCTGAGGCTCAGACAAATGGGGCTGAGATCGATGCTGCAACTCAATTGGTTATGGTTTTCCAAACCTTATCCAAGGATGTCGATTTGTTTCAGTCATCCTACAACCTTAACCGGAAGAAGATGTCTTTAACGGAATTGATGAAAGAGTTCCAAATCTTTGAGAACATTTTTAAGGGTTCTGGATCTAAGGCTGTGACAAATATGGCTGAACCTAGTTCGCCTACTCCTAATCCCGAAAGGAAGAAGGAAAAGGGGAAGAACAAGGGAAACAAGCCTATGGTCGATGCACCAGTTTCTAAGAAGTCTACCAAGACTAAGAAGCGAAAGGTGGATCCTAAAAAGGCTAAGTATTTTCACTGTGGGAAGAAAGGACATTTCAAGAAAGATTGCCGAGAATACCTGGCTTTGAAAAAGCAGAAAGGTAATTTCATTGTCCTATATCTTGAGGGTTGTTTAGTGGAAGAATCTAAGGACAATTGGGTTATATATTCTGGAGCCACTAACCATGTTTGTATTTCTCTACAAGGGTTCAAGGTAACGAGAAGTCTGCTTGAGGAGAACTTCACGTTAAGAACCGGTGATGGGACGTTGGTGCAAGCTGAAGCAGTGGGAGAAGTGCATCTTTATTTTGATGAATTTAGGTTTTTTGTTTTGAGACATTGTTTTATGTTCCTAGTTTTAAGAGGAACCTAATTTCGGTAGCTTGTTTGATTAAAGATTCTTATTTAGTTTCTTTTAATAATAAAGTTGTTATTAGGAAAAACAATTCTCTTATCTGTAATGGATGGATGCATGGAAATCTTTATTTTATCAAACCTAAGATGCACTCACTGCTTGATACATAATTGAAAAGGAACTCTAAAAGACACAAGTCTTCTCACTCTAACAAATCATATCATTGGCATTTACGACTTGGTCACATAAGCCTTAACAGAATTCAAAGGATGGTAAAGGAGGAAAGCCTTGACTTGTATGAGGTTGAACCTTGGCCACAATGTGAATCTTGTTTGGAGGGCAAGATGACTAAACGGCACTTTGCTGCTAAGGATAGTCGTGTCGAGGAACTTTTAGAACTTGTGCATATGGATGTTTGTGGTCCCATGAACATAGAAGCACGTGGTGGGTATGAGTATTATATCACTTTTATTGATGATTACCCAAGGTATGGATATGTCTATTTGATGACCCACAAAAGCAAAGCCTTTGACAATTTCAAAGAGTTTCGGGCTGAAGTGGAGAAACAATTAGGTAAGTCCAATAAGACACTTCGATCGGATCGAGGTGGGGAATACCTATCGGATGAGTTCTTAGGATATTTGATAGAGAACGGGATACAATCCCAGTTGACTGCACCTGGTACTCCTCAACAGAATGGTGTAGCTGAGAGAAGAAATAGGACCCTATTGGATATGATCCGGTCTATGATGAGTTATTCCACATTACCTTTGTCATTTTGGGGGCACGCCATACAAACTGCGTGCTATCTTCTGAATAACGTTCCCTCCAAATCGGTTCCTAAAACTCCTTACGAGTTATGGATGAGTAGGAAACCTAATTTGAATCATATTCGAATTTGGGGTTTTCCGGCACACGTTCTAGATAAGGAAGCGAAGAAGTTGGAGTCACGATCAGAAGTGTGCTTGTTTGTTGGCTATCCAAAAGGGACAAAAGGTGGTCTGTTCTATAATCCGAAGCAAAATAAAGTCTTCGTTTCTACACATGCAACATTCCTAGAGGAAAGTTATATGGAAGACTTTAAACCTCGTAGCAAAGTAGTACTTGAGGAGATGACTTCGGGTTTGGAAATTCCTAAAGTCTCAAAAAACACTGTGGAAAAACCACTAGAGAATCAACAACCACGGGAGCTTCGTCGTAGTGGGAGGATTATCAGGGAACCTGAAAAGTACATGTTCAATGGTGAAATCTTTGAAGCAGAATCCATAGAACATGTTGATGATCCGGCTACGTACAAAGAAGCTATAGAGGATGTTGATTCTAATCTTTGGCAAAAGGCTATGAACACCGAGATGGAATCTATGGATTCCAATGGGGTCTGGAATCTTGTAGACTTACCCCAAGGCATAAAACCGATTGGGTGTAAGTGGGTATACAAGAGGAAAAGAGGTGTGGATTGGAAAGTGGAAACTTTCAAGGCAAGACTTGTAGCAAAGGGCTATACGCAAAAGGAAGGAATCGACTATGAAGAAACCTTCTCGCCCGTAGCAATGCTCAAGTCAATCTGCATTCTTTTATCCATTGCCGCTGCTCTCGATTATGAGATCTGACAAATGGATGTCAAGACAGCTTTCTTGAATGGCTCTCTTGAGGAAGATATCTATATGATACAACCAGACGGATTCAAGACAAAGGGCCAAGAAGACAAGGTGTGCAAGTTGCTTAAATCCATTTATGGATTAAAGCAAGCATCTCGTTCTTGGAATATTAGGTTTGATCAAGCAATCAAAACCTATGGATTCGAACAAAACATTGATAAGCCATGTGTTTATAAATGCATCAAGAACGAGAAAGTGGTTTTCCTAGTACTTTATGTAGATGATATATTGCTTATTGGAAATGATATTACAATGTTATCATCAGTCAAAGTTTGGTTAGCCGAACAGTTTGACATGAAGGACTTAGGAGAAGCTAGTTATGTTCTTGGAATTCAACTCTTTAGAGATTGAAAGAACAAAACGATAGCACTCTCCCAAGCTTCATACATTGATAAAGTACTTGAAAAGTTTTCTATGAAAGATTCCAAGAAAGGTGCCCAACCTTTCAGGATTGGAATCAAGCTTTCTAGAGATGACTGACCTAAGACATCGAAAGAAATGGAGCGTATGAAAAGTGTACCTTATGTATCAGCAGTAGGTAGTCTTATGTACGCTATGTTATGCACAAGGCCTGACATTTGTTTTGCGGTCGAATCCAGGACCGAACCATTGGGCTGCGGTCAAGCATATACTCAAGTATCTACGGAGAACGAGGGATTATATGCTAGTGTATTCCGGTCAGGACCTTGTTCCTATAGGATACACAGATTCTGATTTTCAATCATATCAGGATTCAAGGAAATCGACTTTAGGATCTGTCTTTACCCTTGGAGGTGGTGCAGTTGTGTGGAGGAGTATTAAGCAATCTTGCATTGCTGACTCGACCATGGAAGCCTAGTATGTGGCAGCCAGTGAGGCATCAAAGGAAGCGGTATGGCTCCACAGGTTCCTTAGTGACCTTGAGGTCGTTCCTGGTATGGATAAAGCTATGGTGCTTTACTGTGATAACAGTGCAGCAGTAGCTAATACTGTAACGCCCTGATCGTCCACGTAGGGCCGACTACGCAGACGTGGGCCGTTACTCTACTTACTTAACTTAATTCTCCGTTTAAAAAGTTTAAACTTGCTTAAAATTCGGAGTAAAATTTTTTTCTTCTTCTTCTCTTACTTTACTTGGAACTTAACTCATCCTCATGCATATTCATATGTACTCGTTTGAGTACTGAGCTTTCATAATCATATTGAAAGCTAACATATTCATACCGTGGACCAAACCCAACCTAGTGTGGGTCGGTACAACACGAGGCAACTTATTGCCATCATCCTTAAAAACCATTCCCTTAACTCGTTCTTGAAAACAATTTCTTAAAAATAGTTTTCTTCTTGAAAACAGTTCCTTATCCATACAATCACATAACATAAAACACATCATTCAAATATATTTTTCAAAACATATTTTACATAGCATAAATTCAAAACCCGTGGCGGTGTCCTTGTAAGAACTAGAATTTTACAACATCACAATTTCTTGTATAGAAATTTAAACTGTACCATGAAGGTATTTATGAAAAGCCCGGTTTAGGGTTTTTATTCAGAATTGTGAGTTCTTATGCTTTTATAAGACTCAAAAATGATTGCTTAGTTGAGCATACGACCTTTTGAGGAAAAAGGTATGAAAACGCCATGATTTTTACAAAAGTCAAAGTTTGACCCGAGAGTCAAAGTTTGACCAGAAAGTCAAAGTTTGACCAGAAACCGTCAAAGTAAACCAAGAGAGTCCACGTTGTCAGAATAGGCAACATTGACCTAAGAAAGTCAAAGATTGGCTAGAAAGATCAATTCTTTGACGATATCGAAAAATGGTGAGCAGTATAGGAAGTATACTGCGGAAAACCAAATTTTTCAGATAAAATGGTTTAAGTTAGATTCAAAACCACCATAGAAAAATCAAGCACACTAAGTAGGAGATTAAAGGCCAAAAGGCTAGAAACGAAAAGAGAAATTTTCGTATAGTCCATTATTAGACAGATAAATTTTGGACTGCATTTTAATAGCTGGTACTGTGAATCAAAGACCACAGTATCAACTATATCTGTTTAGTATTGAGTTATACTGTCTAATGAAGAATTAGGCCAAATAAGGCCTTAATGGTGATGTCACATTACTTTTGGATTATGACATCATTATATGGATTTAGTGAAAAATTGGAAAGAATTTGGTTGGTTCTAGAACAACCATGGCCGGCCACCTCACCCTCTTTTTGTGCAAATTGGCTAACTTTGAAGGACTATTTTGCAATTTTGAAAAGTTCAAATTTGCCTATAAATAGGAGTGCATTCTATTCACAAAAATGTGAAAATTTAGGCAAACTTTGGCCAAATTTCAGCACAAAATCCGACCATATTAGGAGCTGCCAAAGAGAAAGAAAAAGTTTGGGGAACCAAGAATTTAGTCCTAGGAGGGTTCGGTTTGCACTAGGAATCAAGCTAGAAAGCTGAAAAAAAATTTTGGAGCCAAACTAGCCATAGTGGCCGGTTGTGTGGCTGCTGCAAGGGGGGCGAAATTTTGAGGTGGAAAACTAGTGAGGAAGTGGCTGATTGCTGTGAAACTTGGCTGGAAACTTGGTTGGTGCATGCACTAGGAGGCTGGAAAATTTCAAGCTCATTAGGTGGAGCTAGGGCCGGCTGCACCAAGGAGAAAGGAAGGGAGAAAGATCGAGCCAACCAAACCCATTTCCACTCGGATTAAGGTAAAATTCGTTTGGCACTTAAATCTCTCAATTCAAGTTCTAAATTGGAGATTTAAATGTATTACAAGCTATTTTGTAATGAGCATAAGCTCAATTTAATTTTCTGATTTAGGTCAGATTTTTAAGTGTGCTTGATTAGGTATTAAGGGTGGTTGATTTAGTAGTTTAGGCAATGTTTTGATTATGTTTATGATTGTTAATGATTAGGGTTGCATGATAGAAAGTTTAGTAAGTTATATGTTTCCCCAAAATCTGATTATGCTTGCTGTAAAAATTTAGTTAGGATGCTAGAATGAACATGCATACAAATGGTTTGATGATTAGCCAAAACCATGCAAACCCTAAAACCTATAAGCTGCCATTTTGTGATTGACTTGCATGGACGGGTTTAAATTGCATGCAAGTTAAATTGGGATGTTAGAAAAACGCTGAATGTTGATTCTAGGCTCCCGCTGAGTTGGTTGAGGTAGTGTGCACGAATTAGGACGAGAAACCAAGAAAATACCGAAAACTGCCAATTCGGGTTAGATCTGCCCAGTTTTCTGGAAACCGAAATTTGAGGCCCTTAGAGGCTGATTTTGGAAAAACGTAAAACACAAAAGTTGTAGACTAGGGTTTTTACTGTGGGAAACGCGGACAGTTTTTAAAAATAAGGCTCCAATGGCCTTTGTTTTTAAGAAAAACCGAGCCTGACCATGCCCAGACCCTAAGCACGGCCAGGTGAGTTTAACAGGGCAAACGAACGGGTTAGAGACCGATTTGGGTCTCGAGTTCAAAACAAAGTTTTAGGATTTTTAATGCTTTAAAACTTTCATGAAGAAAACTTTTTCAAATTCGGCTTTGATTTTTAAATAGAAAATTGGATTTCAAAACTGTGCAGTGAACAAGAAATTCCTGCACAGGAATGTTTAAAACAGTGCAGGAAAAGGAAGTTTCTGCATATCCACTGACAAATTCTCAGTGAAAAACTGTTCCAAAGGCAGTTTCTGCTTTTAATAATTTTTACAAAGACCCGTTCTACGTTTTGTAACAAATGCTCTTAAAACCCTAAGTTTTTCCAAAGAAAAGGAAGAGTTTTTTTTAAGCACGTTTAAATGAACCATAATCGGAAAAGGTTCCGCGTTATTGGTTTGGGCCCTAAGCCCAAGGGTTATCCAACGTAACCCAATATAATAGTAAAAAAGGACTAGTCGGGCCTAAAAACTCAGGTTATCGGAAATAACCCTTTGAGTTGTGTATTGGAAGGCATAGGCCCAAGATTTAAAAACAGTAGTCCAACACTACTAAAGATGGCTGTTTAGCCAAGGTTACTTGGTGTAACCAATCAAAGTACACGTTAAGTGTAGTAAACCCTAAACCTTAGGGGTATCCGCGATACAGAGGAAGTATCCGGGTTTGTTTAAGAAAAGGGGGAAACATATAACTATGACTAGGCATGAATGTTGGTTTGATTACCAACATTCCGTAAGAACTAAATTCTTACCCTGTGTCCTCTGATGTAGCAGGAGATAGCCTGCTGAGGCATCCTGAATTGGATCAACATACCTCGGGACATAGTACTAAAGGTAAGTACAACTCCGCCTACAGCATAGGCTTTTGTTGTATACTTGCCAAGTATGTTTGATGTTTATGATGAAATGATGTTATGTTTACAATATGATTATGAGCATGAGATTATGGCATGATATTAAGATATGAGCATAATTATGAATAGTGACATCACGAAGCATGTTCACTAATAAGAACAAGTATGAGTTCATAAAAAGTAAGTATGATGGCAAGCAAGCTTGCCTGTGTCGTACCGACCCGCGTCAGGTCGGGTTGAGCTATGGCAAGAGTAAGTCCATAGAGCGCGCCCGGTACGTACACTCATAATAAGGGGCCCATAAGTAAGATAAGTTAAGAATGAATACGATGGCATAATAAGAGCATAATTGGTTCATGCATATATTATGCGATGATGTGACATGATATGTATGAGTTAAGTATGATGTGTATGCTATGAAAAGTTATGTATGATGAATTATGTTTATGTTTAATTGTCGCGGATATGTATGTTGTACTTGCTGAGCGAAAGCTCACGTGACTTACGTCTATGCTGTAGGTAAGCAACCTACTGGCAACTGATGGTGCAAGGTGGCGAGCGAGGCAGGGCGAGCTGTGGAATGTGGGGATGATAACCGCTTCGCGTTTTGATTTTTATTATGTAAATTAAATCGTATGCAAACATACTTACATATGTTATACATTTCACGTATCCGCATTATAAAAAAAAAAATTTCCGCTGCTTACGTTACGCCTATTAATTAAGTATGCATGTATGTATGTATGGTAACGGCCTGTGATGGGCGGGTCGTTACAGAGTTGGTATCAGAGCGGTTCCCTGCTACCCAATTTCACAGTATGCCTGCCGTCGCTGCCACCATTGTAAGTAATTTTATTTTATGAGTAAATAAATAATTATTACGTGATTATGTTATGATAGATATGATATTATGGATCCCGCTGGAGCGGATGGGGATCGACGTGCTGTTGCATCTTTTCATGAGGCGCACCCGATGATTTTTGACGGGACGAGACGTACGGTGTCGTTAGCTGCCTGGCTATATGACATGGAGTTGATATTCAGATTATGTCATATAGAGAAGAGATTACAGGTTTCGTTAGCCAGTCGGTGTCTTTCTGTAGACGCTCGATTATGGTGGATGACGATAGGTGAGAGAGCGATGCCGAGTCGCACTTGGGCACATTTTCGTGCGTTGATAGTCGCCCGTTTCGGACCGCTACCAGACGAGGGTGTACCTCCTCGTGACCCGGTGATGTATCGGGAGATGTATCATGCCCGATACCTCAGTTTTTCAGCAGTATGGCACGCCTACCCACAGGAGCCCATGAGCCATTACTGCAGGCGGTTTCAGGAGGAGCTGTTGCCTTACGTCCCCCGGGACTTGGCTAACCCTGGGATGATTTCACTACAGACTTTCCGAGACGGTTTGCCTCCGCAGATCCGCCAGTACGTTCCCATGCCGTTGCCTGAGACGACGGTGGGGAACATGATTGAGGATATTATGGCGGCCGAGGCTGTAGTACAGGCTATGCAGGCCGCTGGGGTCGCAGAGGAGCATCAGGCACCGGTCGACGACGCTGGGATGGGAGAGCCGTTTTTAGGGCCTGGTCCAGTTTTTCCCGAGGACCCGATTCCAGCTGAGCCAGTACAGGCAGTGCCGCCCGAGGACGTCGAGGCTGAGGGGTAGGGGACGATTTCGACCCTGATGATTTTATTGTTGCTCCAGAGGATCAGCCAGCAGACCCTCCGATCATTGATATTCCTAGCGATGATGAGGAGGATATGGAGCCGGAGCCGGAGCCAGAGCAGGAGGACTGGTTCGCGGACGATGAGGAGGAGGATATGGAGCCCGGGCCAGAGTTTGAGCCTGAGGACTGGCAGGAGGAGGATTTTGATGAGGACCCTGAGGAGTTTCCATTGCACGATGGAGATGACGATGCAGACTCCGACGCGGCCTCAGTAGTTACGGACGAGCATATAGATTAGGCTAATTTTGTATATTTTTTTGACGTTAGGACTGATATGTACTAGCTTATATTTTTGGATGATAGGCTTGTACTGATGTATGATGGGAAAGTGTTAGACACTTCCATCCGAAATTTTGGCCCTATATGTACAGAAATCGTATCAAGATGTAATTACGAAATTGTGAATATAATGTACTTTTTGTAAGAATACAAAAAGGAAGTTCAGTTATGAAATATTATGATACGATGATGAAAGGCATGTTACGAGTTGTTATGTGCCATGATACGATGAATAAGTTATGATATGAAGAATTATGTTATGTATGACGATAAATGTATGAAAGAAGGGATATTTCCAGTATGATAATATCTTTTCTTATGTTTTAATAGGATCGAGAAAATGGTTCGTCCACGACGAGCAGTGCCTGAAAATCCGCCTGAGCCGGATCTCGCAACCATTGTTGCAAACTTGCAACGGCAGCTGCTGGAACAGCAGCAAGAGACAAATAGACTGCGAGAGCAGTTAATTGAGCTGAACCAAAGGCCCAGGGGAGATGAAGTTCCCCCACACCCCGAGAGAGTAGACCCGGTAGCACCTCAGGCACCGGAGATTCCACCAGGATCCCTCGGAATGTTGAGATTCCGGTAGCACCTGCTGGAGTTCCAGTAAACTTACCGCCAGTACGGGAAGATTTACTGTATGAGAGATTCAGGAGGATGAAGGCACCTGAATTTGAGGGAGTAATGGATCCGATAGCTGCGGATAATTGGTTAATTGATGTCCAAGTCATCCTGGACTTTATGAGGCTATCTGAGCAGGAAAAGGTTCTCTGTGCTTCCTTCGCTCTCAAGAAAGACGCCAGACACTGGTGGATGACTGTACAGATGCGGCGAGATGTTACCGCCATGAGCTGGCAAGATTTTGTGACAGAGTTCCGCACCATGTACTACAATAGGGAGATTCTGGCAGCCCAGCAGGATGAGTTCGCCAGTTTGAAACAGGGATCAATGACGGTAATGGAGGCTGTCAAGAAATTTGAACAGTTGGCCCGGTTGTGTCCGGAACTGGTTCCCAACGAAACAGAAAAAGTTAGAAGGATGATGAAGATGTTCCGGACAGATATCGCCAAGCAAGTTAGCGCTGGCAGTAGCCCACCTACCCTGGTATCCGACTGCGTGAGTCGTGCGATAAGGGCCGAATACTGGATTAACCAGGATAGAGAAGCAAGGGCTCAGATCTTCAGGGCAAAAAGGGATGAAAAAGCCGTGGCAAAGCCGACGCAGCCCCGCCAAAACTTAGAAACGCCCCCGAAAGGACAAGTCAGTAACCCTGCCCAAGGTTCCAAACAGTTTGGGAGGAACAAGAGAAAGGGAAATTTCTCGGGTCAGGGACAACAAAAGAATTACCCTCAGAAGAGGAATAATAGAGGGAATGAGGGTAATAACACTGACTACCCGGTATGCGCCAAGTGTGGGAGAAAACATCCGGGAATCTGTAGAATGGGGTCGAATGCCTGCTATTTGTGTGGCAAGGAGGGGCATTATGCAAAGAATTGCCATCTAAATAACCAAGGCCAGAACCCTCAGTACCCGAGTCGGAACACCAACAGCCAGTTGCATGCTGTCCAAACTAGGCTTGAAGGACCCTCAATCACCCAAGGCAGATTAGAGGCTCCTGAACCTCAAGCCAGGATATATGCTTACACCAGAGGTGATGCAGAAGCTGGGACTTCACATGTGGTGACAGGTCAGATCTCTATCGCCACTTATGATGCTATCGCCTTGTTTGATTCTGGAGCTACTCACTCATTTATATCCCTGGAGTTCGCCCAGAAGTTAGGAAGAGGTGTGAATAGTTTAGATCAGCCCTTCAAAACCTCTTTGCCGTCCGGAGAGATTTTGTGGTCCAATTCTTGGATACGAAATGCTTCCGTAGCTATCTGTGGCCGAGAATTGCTTGTAGATCTCATCGCGATCAAGTTACAGGATTTCGATGTGATCTTAGGAATGGATTTCTTAGGTAAATACGACGCCAGGATCGACTGCCGAAAGCGCTGTGTAACATTCAATCCATACGGAAAGGAGGAGTTCAATTTCTACGGACAATCTCGGAATTCAGCAACTAAATTGGTTTCAGCAATGAAGGCCTGGAAAATGTTAGCTAATGGCTGTCAAGGATATTTAGCTAACATGGTGGATAAAGATTGTGAGGTGGAATTGACACCGGAAGATGTTCCCATTATAAAGGAATATGTGGATATCTTTCCGAAAGACTTACCAGGACTTCCGCCGGATCGTGAGATTTCGTTCGAAATCGAATTGCTACCTGGAGCTGCACCGATATCAAAAGCGCCTTATCGTATGGCACCTGCCGAGCTTAGAGAACTACAAGTGCAGTTACAAGAATTGCTAGACAAGGGATTCATCCGACAAAGTTACTCTCCATGGGGAGCACCAGTATTGTTCGTAAAGAAAAAGGATGGATCACTACGAATGTGTATCGACTACCGTGAGCTTAACAAGATTACGATCAAGAACAAGTATCCCCTTCCGAGGATTGACGATCTTTTTGATCAACTTAGGGGAGCGGTAGTATTCTCGAAAGTCGATCTACGATCAGGCTACCATCAGCTCAGGATCAAGGAGTCAGATATCTCCAAGACGGCTTTTCGAACGCGTTACGGGCACTACGAGTTTTTGGTTATGCCATTTGGGCTAACCAATGCCCCAGCTGCATTCATGGACCTTATGAACAGAGTCTTCAAAGAGTACCTGGATAAGTTCGTCATTGTTTTTATTGATGACATCTTGATCTACTCAAGGTCCAAAGAAGAGCATGAGCGTCATCTTAGATTGGTGATGGAGACGCTTAGACGAAACCAGCTGTATGCCAAATTTACAAAATGTGAATTTTGGCTGGAAAAAGTTCACTTTTTGGGTCATGTAGTATCAAAAGAAGGAATTTCAGTGGACCCTGCTAAGATTGAGGCGGTTAGTGCGTGGCCAGCACCCAAGAATGTTACGGAAATAAGGAGTTTCCTTGGATTAGCTGGCTACTACCGACGGTTCGTCGAGGGATTTTCCAAGATCGCTACACCCCTCACCGCTCTTACCCGTAAAGAAAAGAAATTTGAATGGACTCAGAAATGTGAGGAGAATTTTCAAGAGCTCAAGAAGAGATTGACAAGTGCACCTGTGTTGATAATTCCTGATGTAGATGCAGGAAATTTCGTGATCTATAGTGACGCTTCTAAAAATGGATTAGGAGCCGTCTTGATGCAGAATGGGAAGGTAGTTGCTTACGCATCCCGACAGCTGAAGATTCACGAAAGGAATTATCCCACGCATGACTTGGAGCTCGCGGCAGTAGTTTTCGCACTTAAGATCTGGAGACACTACTTGTACGGGAACAAGTGTGAAATCTACACCGATCACCAGAGCCTCAAGTATATTTTCACTCAGAAGGAGCTCAACATGAGACAACGTAGATGGCTGGAACTTGTGAAGGATTATGATTGTGAGATCCTTTACCATCCTGGAAAGGCGAACAAGGTAGCAGATGCCTTAAGCAGAAAATCCGTAGGCATGCTGATGTCTATTGGAATGTTTCCTAGACCACTACAAAAGGAGATTTCCGAGTTCAATTTGGAATTGATAACGGGAAGATTGTCTGTTCTATCCCTCCAGTCCAATCTTATGGAAACCATCAAGTCACATCAAAGGAAAGATTCTTCTTTGCTGAAAGCACAACTCTTTGATGAGAAAAACAAGGAGTTTAGAGTCTCCGAAGATGGTGCTATGTACTTCAAAGGAAGGATTTGTGTTCCTAACTTTGAATTTCTTAAGGACCAGATCTTGTCAGAAGCACACAAGACGCCATATTCAGTACATCCAGGAGCTTCCAAGATGTATAAAGACCTTCGACTGAGTTATTGGTGGCCCAATATGAAGAATGAGGTAGCAGAATATGTATCGAAATGCCTAACTTGTCAGAAAGTTAAGGCTGAACATCGACATCCAGGTGGAGAGCTACAGAAGATAGAGCTTCCTGAATGGAAATGGGAGCAAATTACTATGGATTTCGTAGTAGGGCTACCCAGAACTTCAAGTGGGAATGACTCGATTTGGGTTATTGTGGATAGATTAACCAAATCAGCCCACTTTATTGCGATTAAGGTCACCTTCTCAGTGGAGAAATTGGCTGAAATTTACGTATCCCAGATAGTCAGATTCCATGGAGTACCAAAATCGATCATCTCAGACCGTGATGGACGTTTCACTTCTCGATTTTGGACTAGTGTTCACAATGCTATGGGGTCGAAGTTGAAGTTCAGTACGGCATTTCACCCCCAAACTGACGGTCAATCGGAACGGACCATCCAGACACTGGAAGATATGCTCAGATCATGTGTGCTGGATTTCAAAGGAAACTGGGATCAGAAGCTGCCATTGATCGAATTCTCCTACAACAACAGTTATCATGCTTCGATTGGTATGGCTCCATTTGAAGCATTGTATGGAAGAAAATGTCGATCGCCTATCCACTGGCAGGAAGTGGGGCAGAAGCAGCTGCACACCACAGACTTCATCAAGAAGACCTCTGAGGATATTCAGATGATCAAGCAGAGGCTCGACATAGCTTTTAGCAGACAGAAAAGTTATGCCAATAAACGTAGGAGGCCCTTGGAATTTCAGGTGGGAGATGCGGTGTTCATCAAGATCACTCCTATGAAAGGAGTGATGCGATTTGGTAAAAAGGGAAAGCTTAGTCCGAGGTATACAGGACCATTTGAGATTCTCGAACGAATTGGAAAAGTCGCCTATAAGCTTGCCCTACCGCCTGAGTTAGCTTCGATGCATAATGTTTTCCATGTGTCGATGCTCAAGAAGTATGTGTCAGACCCTTCCCATGTGCTTAGTCAGGAACCAGTGGAGGTTCATACGGACTTAACCTATGAAGAAAAGCCAGTTCGAGTTCTGGATCAGGAAGAGAAGGTCTTAAGGAACAAAACCATTCCCATGGTTAAAATATTGTGGCGGAACCACATGGTTGAAGAAGCAACCTGGGAGTTGGAAGATGAGATGAGAAAGAACTACCCTGATTTGTTCTAATTTTCGAGGACGAAAATTTTTAAGGGGGGTAGATTGTAAGAACTAGAATTTTACAACATCACAATTTCTTGTATAGAAATTTAAACTGTACCATGAAGGTTATGGTTTTCCAAACCTTATCCAAGGATGTCGATTTGTTTCAGTCATCCTACAACCTTAACCGGAAGAAGATGTCTTTAACGGAATTGATGAAAGAGTTCCAAATCTTTGAGAACATTTTTAAGGGTTCTGGATCTAAGGCTGTGACAAATATGGCTGAACCTAGTTCGCCTACTCCTAATCCCGAAAGGAAGAAGGAAAAGGGGAAGAACAAGGGAAACAAGCCTATGGTCGATGCACCAGTTTCTAAGAAGTCTACCAAGACTAAGAAGCGAAAGGTGGATCCTAAAAAGGCTTAGTATTTTCACTGTGGGAAGAAAGGACATTTCAAGAAAGATTGCCGAGAATACCTGGCTTTGAAAAAGCAGAAAGGTAATTTCATTGTCCTATATCTTGAGGGTTGTTTAGTGGAAGAATCTAAGGACAATTGGGTTATATATTCTGGAGCCACTAACCATGTTTGTATTTCTCTACAAGGGTTCAAGGTAACGAGAAGTCTGCTTGAGGAGAACTTCACGTTAAGAACCGGTGATGGGACGTTGGTGCAAGCTGAAGCAGTGGGAGAAGTGCATCTTTATTTTGATGAATTTAGGTTTTTTGTTTTGAGACATTGTTTTATGTTCCTAGTTTTAAGAGGAACCTAATTTCGGTAGCTTGTTTGATTAAAGATTCTTATTTAGTTTCTTTTAATAATAAAGTTGTTATTAGGAAAAACAATTCTCTTATCTGTAATGGATGGATGCATGGAAATCTTTATTTTATCAAACCTAAGATGCACTCACTGCTTGATACATAATTGAAAAGGAACTCTAAAAGACACAAGTCTTCTCACTCTAACAAATCATATCATTGGCATTTACGACTTGGTCACATAAGCCTTAACAGAATTCAAAGGATGGTAAAGGAGGAAAGCCTTGACTTGTATGAGGTTGAACCTTGGCCACAATGTGAATCTTGTTTGGAGGGCAAGATGACTAAACGGCACTTTGCTGCTAAGGATAGTCGTGTCGAGGAACTTTTAGAACTTGTGCATATGGATGTTTGTGGTCCCATGAACATAGAAGCACGTGGTGGGTATGAGTATTATATCACTTTTATTGATGATTACCCAAGGTATGGATATGTCTATTTGATGACCCACAAAAGCAAAGCCTTTGACAATTTCAAAGAGTTTCGGGCTGAAGTGGAGAAACAATTAGGTAAGTCCAATAAGACACTTCGATCGGATCGAGGTGGGGAATACCTATCGGATGAGTTCTTAGGATATTTGATAGAGAACGGGATACAATCCCAGTTGACTGCACCTGGTACTCCTCAACAGAATGGTGTAGCTGAGAGAAGAAATAGGACCCTATTGGATATGATCCGGTCTATGATGAGTTATTCCACATTACCTTTGTCATTTTGGGGGCACGCCATACAAACTGCGTGCTATCTTCTGAATAACGTTCCCTCCAAATCGGTTCCTAAAACTCCTTACGAGTTATGGATGAGTAGGAAACCTAATTTGAATCATATTCGAATTTGGGGTTTTCCGGCACACGTTCTAGATAAGGAAGCGAAGAAGTTGGAGTCACGATCAGAAGTGTGCTTGTTTGTTGGCTATCCAAAAGGGACAAAAGGTGGTCTGTTCTATAATCCGAAGCAAAATAAAGTCTTCGTTTCTACACATGCAACATTCCTAGAGGAAAGTTATATGGAAGACTTTAAACCTCGTAGCAAAGTAGTACTTGAGGAGATGACTTCGGGTTTGGAAATTCCTAAAGTCTCAAAAAACCCTGTGGAAAAACCACTAGAGAATCAACAACCACGGGAGCTTCGTCGTAGTGGGAGGATTATCAGGGAACCTGAAAAGTACATGTTCAATGGTGAAATCTTTGAAGCAGAATCCATAAAACATGTTGATGATCCGGCTACGTACAAAGAAGCTATAGAGGATGTTGATTCTAATCTTTGGCAAAAGGCTATGAACACCGAGATGGAATCTATGGATTCCAATAGGGTCTGGAATCTTGTAGACTTACCCCAAGGCATAAAACCGATTGGGTGTAAGTGGGTATACAAGAGGAAAAGAGGTGTGGATTGGAAAGTGGAAACTTTCAAGGCAAGACTTGTAGCAAAGGGCTATACGCAAAAGGAAGGAATCGACTATGAAGAAACCTTCTCGCCCGTAGCAATGCTCAAGTCAATCTGCATTCTTTTATCCATTGCCGCTGCTCTCGATTATGAGATCTGACAAATGGATGTCAAGACAGCTTTCTTAAATGGCTCTCTTGAGGAAGATATCTATATGATACAACCAGACGGATTCAAGACAAAGGGCCAAGAAGACAAGGTGTGCAAGTTGCTTAAATCCATTTATGGATTAAAGCAAGCATCTCGTTCTTGGAATATTAGGTTTGATCAAGCAATCAAAACCTATGGATTCGAACAAAACATTGATAAGCCATGTGTTTATAAATGCATCAAGAACGAGAAAGTGGTTTTCCTAGTACTTTATGTAGATGATATATTGCTTATTGGAAATGATATTACAATGTTATCATCAGTCAAAGTTTGGTTAGCCGAACAGTTTGACATGAAGGACTTAGGAGAAGCTAGTTATGTTCTTGGAATTCAACTCTTTAGAGATTGAAAGAACAAAACGATAGCACTCTCCCAAGCTTCATACATTGATAAAGTACTTGAAAAGCTTTCTATGAAAGATTCCAAGAAAGGTGCCCAACCTTTCAGGATTGGAATCAAGCTTTCTAGAGATGACTGACCTAAGACATCGAAAGAAATGGAGCGTATGAAAAGTGTACCTTATGTATCAGCAGTAGGTAGTCTTATGTACGCTATGTTATGCACAAGGCCTGACATTTGTTTTGCGGTCGAATCCAGGACCGAACCATTGGGCTGCGGTCAAGCATATACTCAAGTATCTACGGAGAACGAGGGATTATATGCTAGTGTATTCCGGTCAGGACCTTGTTCCTATAGGATACACAGATTCTGATTTTCAATCATATCAGGATTCAAGGAAATCGACTTTAGGATCTGTCTTTACCCTTGGAGGTGGTGCAGTTGTGTGGAGGAGTATTAAGCAATCTTGCATTGCTGACTCGACCATGGAAGCCTAGTATGTGGCAGCCAGTGAGGCATCAAAGGAAGCGGTATGGCTCCACAGGTTCCTTAGTGACCTTGAGGTCGTTCCTGGTATGGATAAAGCTATGGTGCTTTACTGTGATAACAGTGCAGCAGTAGCTAATACTGTAACGCCCTGATCGTCCACGTAGGGCCGACTACGCAGACGTGGGCCGTTACTCTACTTACTTAACTTAATTCTCCGTTTAAAAAGTTTAAACTTGCTTAAAATTCGGAGTAAAATTTTTTTCTTCTTCTTCTCTTACTTTACTTGGAACTTAACTCATCCTCATGCATATTCATATGTACTCGTTCGAGTACTGAGCTTTCATAATCATATTGAAAGCTAACATATTCATACCGTGGACCAAACCCAACCTAGTGTGGGTCGGTACAACACGAGGCAACTTATTGCCATCATCCTTAAAAACCATTCCCTTAACTCGTTCTTGAAAACAATTTCTTAAAAATAGTTTTCTTCTTGAAAACAGTTCCTTATCCATACAATCACATAACATAAAACACATCTTTCAAATATATTTTTCAAAACATATTTTACATAGCATAAATTCAAAACCCGTGGTTGTGTCCATGTAAGAACTAGAATTTTACAACATCACAATTTCTTGTATAGAAATTTAAACTGTACCATGAAGGTATTTATGAAAAGCCCGGTTTAGGGTTTTTATTCAGAATTGTGAGTTCTTATGCTTTTATAAGACTCAAAAATGATTGCTTAGTTGAGCATACGACCTTTTGAGGAAAAAGGTATGAAAACGCCATGATTTTTACAAAAGTCAAAGTTTGACCCGAGAGTCAAAGTTTGACCAGAAAGTCAAAGTTTGACCAGAAACCGTCAAAGTAAACCAAGAGAGTCCACGTTGTCAGAATAGGCAACATTGACCTAAGAAAGTCAAAGATTGGCTAGAAAGATCAATTCTTTGACGATATCGAAAAATGGTGAGCAGTATAGGAAGTATATTGCGGAAAACCAAATTTTTCAGATAAAATGGTTTAAGTTAGATTCAAAACCACCATAGAAAAATCAAGCACACTAAGTAGGAGATTAAAGGCCAAAAGGCTAGAAACGAAAAGAGAAATTTTCGTATAGTCCATTATTAGACAGATAAATTTTGGACTGCATTTTAATAGCTGGTACTGTGAATCAAAGACCACAGTATCAACTATATCTGTTTAGTATTGAGTTATACTGTCTAATGAAGAATTAGGCCAAATAAGGCCTTAATGGTGATGTCACATTACTTTTGGATTATGACATCATTATATGGATTTAGTGAAAAATTGGAAAGAATTTGGTTGGTTCTAGAACAACCATGGCCGGCCACCTCACCCTCTTTTTGTGCAAATTGGCTAACTTTGAAGGACTATTTTGCAATTTTGAAAAGTTCAAATTTGCCTATAAATAGGAGTGCATTCTATTCACAAAAATGTGAAAACTTAGGCAAACTTTGGCCAAATTTCAGCACAAAATCCGACCATATTAGGAGCTGCCAAAGAGAAAGAAAAAGTTTGGGGAACCAAGAATTTAGTCCTAGGAGGGTTCGGTTTGCACTAGGAATCAAGCTAGAAAGCTGAAAAAAAATTTTGGAGCCAAACTAGCCATAGTGGCCGGTTGTGTGGCTGCTGCAAGGGGGGCGAAATTTTGAGGTGGAAAACTAGTGAGGAAGTGGCTGATTGCTGTGAAACTTGGCTGGAAACTTGGTTGGTGCATGCACTAGGAGGCTGGAAAATTTCAAGCTCATTAGGTGGAGCTAGGGCCGGCTGCACCAAGGAGAAAGGAAGGGAGAAAGATCGAGCCAACCAAACCCATTTCCACTCGGATTAAGGTAAAATTCGTTTGGCACTTAAATCTCTCAATTCAAGTTCTAAATTGGAGATTTAAATGTATTACAAGCTATTTTGTAATGAGCATAAGCTCAATTTAATTTTCTGATTTAGGTCAGATTTTTAAGTGTGCTTGATTAGGTATTAAGGGTGGTTGATTTAGTAGTTTAGGCAATGTTTTGATTATGTTTATGATTGTTAATGATTAGGGTTGCATGATAGAAAGTTTAGTAAGTTATATGTTTCCCCAAAATCTGATTATGCTTGCTGTAAAAATTTAGTTAGGATGCTAGAATGAACATGCATACAAATGGTTTGATGATTAGCCAAAACCATGCAAACCCTAAAACCTATAAGCTGCCATTTTGTGATTGACTTGCATGGACGGGTTTAAATTGCATGCAAGTTAAATTGGGACGTTAGAAAAATGCTGAATGTTGATTCTAGGCTCCCGCTGAGTTCGGTTGAGGTAGTGTGCACGAATTAGGACGAGAAACCAAGAAAATACCGAAAACTGCCAATTCGGGTTAGATCTGCCCAGTTTTCTGGAAACCGAAATTTGAGGCCCTTAGAGGCTGATTTTGGAAAAACGTAAAACACAAAAGTTGTAGAGTAGGGTTTTTACTGTGGGACAGCGTGGACAGTTTTTAAAAATAAGGCTCCAATGGCCTTTGTTTTTAAGAAAAACCGAGCCTGACCATGCCCAGACCCTAAGCACGGCCAGGTGAGTTTAACAGGGAAAACGAACGGGTTAGAGACCGATTTGGGTCTCGAGTTCAAAACGAAAGTTTTAGGATTTTTAATGCTTTAAAACTTTCATGAAGAAAACTTTTTCAAATTCGGCTTTGATTTTTAAATAGAAAATTGGATTTCAAAACTGTGCAGTGAACAAGAAATTCCTGCACAGGAATGTTTAAAACAGTGCAGGAAAAGGAAGTTTCTGCATATCCACTGACAAATTCTCAGTGAAAAACTGTTCCAAAGGCAGTTTCTGCTTTTAATAATTTTTACAAAGACCCGTTCTACGTTTTGTAACAAATGCTCTTAAAACCCTAAGTTTTTCCAAAGAAAAGGAAGAGTTTTTTTTTAAGCACGTTTAAATGAACCATAATCGGAAAAGGTTCCGCGTTATTGGTTTGGGCCCTAAGCCCAAGGGTTATCCAACGTAACCCAATATAATAGTAAAAAAGGACTAGTCGGGCCTAAAAACTCAGGTTATCGGAAATAACCCTTTGAGTTGTGTATTGGAAGGCATAGGCCCAAGATTTAAAAACAGTAGTCCAACACTACTAAAGATGGCTGTTTAGCCAAGGTTACTTGGTGTAACCAATCAAAGTACACGTTAAGTGTAGTAAACCCTAAACCTTAGGGGTATCCGCGATACAGAGGAAGTATCCGGGTTTGTTTAAGAAAAGGGGGAAACATATAACTATGACTAGGCATGAATGTTGGTTTGATTACCAACATTCCGTAAGAACTAAATTCTTACCCTGTGTCCTCTGATGTAGCAGGAGATAGCCTGCTGAGGCATCCTGAATTGGATCAACATACCTCGGGACATAGTACTAAAGGTAAGTACAACTCCGCCTACAGCATAGGCTTTTGTTGTATACTTGCCAAGTATGTTTGATGTTTATGATGAAATGATGTTATGTTTACAATATGATTATGAGCATGAGATTATGGCATGATATTAAGATATGAGCATAATTATGAATAGTGACATCACGAAGCATGTTCACTAATAAGAACAAGTATGAGTTCATAAAAAGTAAGTATGATGGCAAGCAAGCTTGCCTGTGTCGTACCGACCCGCGTCAGGTCGGGTTGAGCTATGGCAAGAGTAAGTCCATAGAGCGCGCCCGGTACGTACACTCATAATAAGGGGCCCATAAGTAAGATAAGTTAAGAATGAATACGATGGCATAATAAGAGCATAATTGGTTCATGCATATATTATGCGATGATGTGACATGATATGTATGAGTTAAGTATGATGTGTATGCTATGAAAAGTTATGTATGATGAATTATGTTTATGTTTAATTGTCGCGGATATGTATGTTGTACTTGCTGAGCGAAAGCTCACGTGACTTACGTCTATGCTGTAGGTAAGCAACCTACTGGCAACTGATGGTGCAAGGTGGCGAGCGAGGCAGGGCGAGCTGTGGAATGTGGGGATGATAACCGCTTCGCGTTTTGATTTTTATTATGTAAATTAAATCGTATGCAAACATACTTACATATGTTATACATTTCACGTATCCGCATTATAAAAAAAAAAATTTCCGCTGCTTACGTTACGCCTATTAATTAAGTATGCATGTATGTATGTATGGTAACGGCCTGTGATGGGCGGGTCGTTACAGTCCATCTCACATTTCGCAGTCTGTAGCACCAGCCTCCACAGCTGTAACGCCCCGACCGTCCACATAGGGGCCGACTACGCAGACGGGGGCCGTTACAATACTTGCTTAACTTACTTCTTAATTTAAAAAGCTTAAACTTGCTGAAAATTCCGGAGTAAATTTTTTTTTTTTTTTTTACTTACATAAAACTTAACTTATCCTCATACATATTCATAAGTACTCACTCGAGTACCGAGCTTTCATAATCATATTGAAAACTAATATAATCATACCGTGGACCAATCCGACCTAATGCAGTTCGGTACAACACGAGGCAACTTGTTGCCATCATTCTTGAAAACCATTCCTTAACTCGTTATTGAAAACAATTTCTTAAAAATAGTTTTCTTCTTGAAAACAGTTCCTTATCCATACTATCACATAACATAAAACACATCTTTCAAATATATTCTTCAAAACATATTTTACATAGCATAAATTCAAAACCCGTGGTGGTGTCCATCCCACATTTCACAGTCTGTAGCACCAGCCTTCACAGATTTGCATCACGTATCGCTGGTAGGTTGCTAACCTACAGTATGAACGTAAGTAATGAGCTTATGCCCAGTAAGTACAACGTGCAATCCGCAAAACATTTTAATAAAAGAATGCATTGACCGATTATGCTTTCTTGTGAATCAATTAAACTTTCATATATTATCTTGATTATATTTCCTTACATGTCATGTGTGCACGTACCGTGGTTCATAGCTATGGAGTGGCAGGAGGCAGCCAATCCAAATCCAACTCAAACCATAAACAAACTGTTTAACATGGAGTGATTGTGATCGGGGCAGCCAATCCAATTCAACCCAAACCATAGACTAAACCATTTAGACTTGCCATTATGGCAAGTCGGTACGACACAATGACCTTAGCTTGTCTTAAACTGTGTTCTTACCATGTAGTTAAATATTTGTGAGCATGCTACATGATGTCACTATATTAAAACATAACATAACATAATCCATAACATAATCACCTTAACATAATCTTCATACATAGACTTCGTATCATAACATAACCATCGTAACGTAACTTCATGTCATCGTAACATAATCATCATAACGTAATCATCGTATAATAACATCATACCATCATAACATAATCATCATAACGTAATCATCGTAACATAACATCATACCATCATAACATAATCATCATAACGTAATCATCGTAACATATCATACGTAAGCATCGTAATATAAATCATGCATATCAATTCATGATTTCTTGAAAAAAAACATGTTACAAAAACATTTTTGCCCATGCTGTAGGCGAAGTTATACTTACTTGTCGTCCTATGCTCTTGGTTAATCGTCCGAATCATGGCACGACAACAGTTCATACTCCTGTTTCCAAACAGGGTGTAAGATAAGAGCTATACACATTCTATCTTATCATAATTCATAATCATTAAATATTGGTATCCTAACCAATATTCATGAATAACCCTAGTTATTAACTTATCTTAGTACAAGGGTATCAAAAACATAATATAAACTTTAAAACTTACTATCTTTTAAAACCCTTGAATTCTGAAAACTGTACTTGAAATCAGTACTTAAATTTGATCCTTTTCTAACAGATCTGTTTCGAATTTGAAAACATTTCCTTCATGAAAGTTGTAGACCTTGAAGGTTCCTACAACTTCTCTTTTTAACTCAAAACTCAAATCTGACTTAAACATGCTTGTTTCTGCCTTTGAAAATTCTTCGACCATTTTCATTACCCTAAAATTTGGTCTCGGTTTTTTGTAAAAACGAAGGTCTTAGAGGCCTTATTTTCAAAAACTGTCCGCGTTGGCCCTAGGATTTTTCCTTTATACAACTTTGTAGTTTTGACTTTTTCATGATTCGGCCTCTAAGGGCCTCAAATTATCATTTCCAGAAAGCTGCCCAGTCTTGACCCGAGACTGGCAGTTTCGGTTCTTACTTTCGTTTTACGTCCTAAAACGCGTACACTACCTCAAACGGGTACCCCGTGAGCCTATATCAAGCATGCAGGCATTACCTAACCATTTCATAATCACACTTTCAGTTCTTACTCATATAACTTTTAAAACAAAAATCTTAAACTTTCATAAAAACCCTATTTCGAAACTAGCATATCAAACCGAATGCTATCAACTATATATAAAACATGGTACTTGAATCTGCTTATCATAAACTCATACATAATCTCATACACTTAATCCTCTTAACAAAAACGTGAATGAAAACTAGAGGTTAAAGGATTTACCTCAAGCTTCCCAAAACAAATTCCAGCTTATGGTTTTGGAGGTTTTCTTTTTCACTAGTCCAACCAAGACCGAACAAAACTGAACCTGTCTTTCACCTTTCTCTCTTATTTGGCTTCGTCTCTTAAGGGAAAAAAGAGGTGATTGTTGGCTGCAAGGTTAACTAAAAGAAGTTTATAGATTTTGCCTTCACCTATTTATAGGTGAAGACTTGTTCTTGCTTTGCCAATTAGTCCTCCAAGAATTTTTATTTTTTTCCAGCAATCCTAGTGTGCTGGCCGGCCATGGCTGGCCCTAGAAAATGAGTAAGCAAGGCTAAAATGACTCACCAAGGCTACTAGGTGATGTGCCTTGCCCTTAGGATGGCTGGTCATTAGAGTGATGATGTGTCAAAATCTTAGCTAGCCATGGAGGCAAAGCTAGATTGGCTTATTCACCTAAGCTAAGCCATAATGTGTCATTCTCCAAATGGCCAGTTTTTGGTGCTGATTTGGCAAGGCCTTGGCTGGCCAAAGAAGCAAGCTAAAAGGGTGACTCATCAAGGCTAGGCCATGAGGTGTTTCTTCCTCCAAATGGCCGGTTTTGGTGCTGATTTGGCAAGAGCTTGGCTTGCCAAAATAAGCAAGCTAAAAGGGTGATTCACCAAGGCTAGGCCATTAGGTGTCTAAACCTTATGGTAGCCGGCCTTAGGTGGCTTGGTGTGCTTGCCTTTGCTAGCCAAATAAGCAAGGCTAGAGTGCTTGCTTACCAAGGCTATTTCATGATGTGTCTAGCCAAGGTGGTGGCCGGTTCCTTAGTGTGCCACAAGGACAAATTTTTGCTTAATGATACATCACAATTAGCCAAGTAAGCATGGCTAAAATGCTTACTAAGCAAGGCTAGGTTTTAGGTGTCAAACTCATAAAGAAACACCTAATTCCCTATCTACTAATCAGCCCTTAAAATCATAAAATTTTCTTGCAATTCTTCATAAGGTGGCCGGCCATTACTTGCTAGGTGTAGGGTTTGCAACATAGCTTAGTAGGCAATGTTGGAAAAAACGGATCTGATTTCGGAGTTACGGCGCAGCGGAAGTTTTAAAATTTTTATGCCGTTTCGAAAAGAATCTCATGATGCATATAACAATAAATTAAATTCATGATGAAGCGTACCTTATTTCTCGGATTCCGGAATCACTAGAGCGTTTGACCAACGTGTCTTCTCTACTATTCTCAAGTTCCACGTCTCAGAGTGTGTGTGGGCACACGTGCTATGAATCCAAGCTACCGGTAATGCTTTCCGAAGTCTAGATCCCTCCTTCTCAATCCGATGTTCCTCGTTGAGAATTTGATCCAACTTCTTTCTTCAAAACTACAAAACAGGAACCGGTTAACCTCCTATGAAAATTATCACTTGGTTTAACCTTCCTCACAGTTTTGATTCAATGGAATTTTCTCTCTTTTTCTTTCTCACAAGATAACCGAATTTTATGAAGTAGAAGAAACCCAAATTATTTTTTCTTCTCTCCCAAAAAACGTTTTCCCCTTTTGAAAATTATCAAAAATTAGTTTCTCAAGAATTCCTAGCCTTTATATAGAAGTCTAATCCTTTTCAAAATTTAATTCCTTCTTGAAAAATAATTAATAATTATTTTTCTGGATAAATTTTGAACCAAAAGATCATACAACTTTAGGGCTAGATTCATTGAACCTAGAAACGTTTTTTCAAGAGGAAATCTCCTCCAAAAAATTCGGCCACTTTAGAATAAATCTAGATTGGTGGTTCAAATTTTAAATCAAGAATCTAGACTAGTGAAAAGATCCTAGTCCTATCTAGATTCAAATTTCTTTTAAACCCTTTTTGAATTTAAATAAGATTCACTCATTTGAATTAATATTTTCCACAAACATCAACCATATTAATTAATTTAAATAAATGGAATATTTGAATTTTTTCTTCCTCAAAAATCCGTGCACCATATATAAAAAAAAAATTTCATCAAATAATCTCCATTATTTAAATCAATTAATAATTTAATGTTAGGAATATATTTGAACAATTTTGAAACAAAATTTTCTTCTCTCCACCTATCTAAAACCGTGCACCTCTTTTAGATTAGGAGAGAAAAATTTTGTTTTTCAAAATTAAATAATTCAAACACAATCTTATTTCCAAAATTCAAGTTAACCAATCACGTGTTGACAAATCATATTATTTGTCTACACAAATCCTACATGTCCAATCCTTTTTCGGATTGCATGTTAGAGAGTACCATGTCTTAATAGACATTACAAAATTCCATTTAAATTTACCGATCTCTTTAGGAACAAATCCCGAGACGCTATTTAGAACTATATGAGCTAGTAGAGGGACCCGATGGAAATATGTAAAGAGGCTCCTATAATTGTGAAAAATTAATCCCAGACTAATTATTCATCAATTATCAACTTCAAAACTATTCCACTAAAAGTTTGAAGCTGAACTCCTGTTTACATACCGTATTACGAAAGCTCTCTCACGCAGTGCTTCTTCCATGATTTATTCATCGCTTGTTTAATTCCCATATGTTATCCATGATTGAATTAAGGACTTTTTCCGTTTTACCTTTTCAATCATTTTAACTTAAAGTTCCATTATTCTCCATTGAAAGAACCACCAATTGTAAAACCATACAATTGGTAAACCATCAGAGAACACAAAGTAAACCGATGGCCAAGATCTTGTTATACTATCTTTCAATCCCCGAATAATGCCTTTTAAGTAGATAACATGTACTATCGTTAAGATAGCTATGGATTCCATATCTATGAATCTTGATTTCTCTATCCATAAGTCATGCACCCAAAACACAAGTATATTGACCAGAAATTAACAGTGTCTCACCTGTAGTGCATTAAAGTACATAAGTCATGGATACAAACTCAAGTAATCATTTCAGGATTAAGATTAATACAGAATGATAATCAAAGGTTCATTGATTCTTATAAACGGAATTATTAAACCGAATCAATTAACACTTTAGGTCCAATCCAATGTCATACCTCAATACTGGTATACATTAAAGTTTCCACTCGGAACCAATCCGATGGTCAAGACAAACCATCCCTCCAAGGAAGTAGACAACTTGTACAATCTTATCATGAATAAGATCCCCAAATCTTATTCCATCGATTGCGGACTATTTATTTTGACTGTTATCAAATTACCATGTCTTCTATGTATACCCCGTATACATATGGTAATCCGATATATTTCCAACAGTCAAGGAGTATTTTATGTTTGCTCAACCATACAATCAACAAATGAAAGTAAATAGGACACAACTTATTAAACATGAATAACCTCATCATATTAATATCAAAATGTCATATTTACAGAAAATCCCTAATATTGATTTTCTATCCTTAGGGCACATATAGATCCCAACAATCTCCCACTTGCCCTAAGCGAGTAAATGTGACATATTACGCATCCCCATGCCTTCGACGTGTTCTTCGAATCTTCTGGCCACCAAAGTCTTCGTGAACGGGTCAGCAAGATTGTCCTCTGATGCGATTTTGCAAACCGTCACATTTCCACTCTCAACAAAGCCTCTGATGATGTGATATTTTCTGTCTATGTGCTTACTCCTCTTATGATGCCTAGGATCCTTGGTATTAGCTACTGCTGCACTGTTATCACAGTGAAGCACCATAGCTTTATCCATACCAGGAACGACCTCAAGGTCATTAAGGAACCTGCGAAGCCATACCGCTTCCTTTGATGCCTCACTGGCTGCCACATACTCGGCTTCCATGGTCGAGTCAGCAATGCAAGATTGCTTAATACTCCTCCACACAACGGCACCACCTCCAAGGGTAAAGACAGAACCTGAAGTCGATTTCCTTGAATCTTGATCTGATTGAAAATCAGAATCTGTGTATCCTATAGGAACAAGGTCCTGACCGGAATACACTAGCATATAATCCCTCGTTCTCCGTAGATACTTGAGTATATGCTTGACCGCAGCCCAATGGTTCGGTCCTGGATTCGACTGATATCGACTTACCATACCAACTGCAAAACAAATGTCAGGCCTTGTGCATAACATAGCGTACATTAGACTACCTACCGCAGATGCATAAGGTACATTTTTCATACGCTCCCTTTCTTCCGATGTCTTGGGACAGTCATCTCTAGAAAGCTTGATTCCAATCCTGAAAGGTTGGGCAACTTTCTTGGAATTTTCATAGAAAACTTTTCAAGTACTTTATCAATGTATGAAGCTTGGGAGAGTGCTATCGTTTTGTTCTTTCTATCTCTAAAGAGTTGAATTCGAAGAACATAACTAGCTTCTCCTAAGTCCTTCATGTCAAACTGTTTGGCTAACCAAACTTTGACAGATGATAACATTGCCACATCGTTTCCAATAAGCAATATATCATCCATATAAAGTACTAGGAAAACCACTTTCTCGTTCTTGATACATTTATAAACACATGGTTCATCAATGTTTTGTTCGAATCCATAGGTTTTGATTGCTTGACCAAACCTAATATTCCAAGAACGAGATGCTTGCTTTAATCCATAAATGGATTTAAGCAACTTGCATACCTTATCTTCTTGGCCCTTTGCCTTGAACCCGTCTGGTTGTATCATATAGATATCTTCCTCAAGAGAGCCATTCAAGAAAGCTGTCTTGACATCCATTTGCCAGATCTCATAATCGAGAGCAGCCGCAATGGATAAAAGAATGCGGATTGACTTGAGCATTGCTACAGGTGAGAAGGTTTCTTCATAATCGATTCCTTCTTTCTGCGTATAGCCCTTTGCTACAAGTCTTGCCTTGAAAGTTTCCACTTTCCCATCCACACCTCTTTTCCTCTTGTATACCCACTTACACCCAATCGGTTTTATGCCTTGGGGTAAGTCTACAAGTTTCCAGACCCCATTGGAATCCATAGATTCCATCTCGGTGTTCATAGCCTTTTGCCAAAGACTAGAATCAACATCCTCCATAGCTTCTTTGTACGTAGCCGGATCATCAACATGTTCTATGGATTCTGCTTCAAAAACTTCACCATTGAACATGTACCTTTCAGGTTCCCTGATAATCCTCCCACTACGACGAAGCTCCCGTGGTTGTTGATTCTCTAGTGTTTTTTTTTCACAGGGTTTTCTGTGACTTTAGGAATTTCCAAATCCGAAGTCATCTCCTCAAGCACCACTTTGCTACGAGGTTTAAAGTCTTCCATATAACTTTCCTCCAGGAATGTTGCATGTGTAGAAACAAAGACTTTATTTTGCTTCGGATTATAGAACAGACCACCTTTTGTCCCTTTTGGATAGCCAACAAACAAGCATACTTCTGATCGTGACTCCAATTTCTTCGCTTCCTTATCCAGGACGTGTGCCGGACAACCCCAAATTCGAATATGATTCAAATTAGGTTTCCTACTCATCCATAACTCGTAAGGAGTTTTAGGAACCGATTTGGAGGGAACGTTATTCAGAAGATAGCATGCAGTTTGTATGACGTGCCCCCAAAATGACAAAGGTAATGTGGAATAACTCATCATAGACCGGACCATATCCAATAGGGTCCTATTTCTTCTCTCAGCTACACCATTCTGTTGAGGAGTACCAGGTGTAGTTAACTGGGATTGTATCCCATTCTCTATCAAATATCCTAAGAACTCATCCGATAGGTATTCCCCACCTCATCCGATCGAAGTGTCTTAATGGACTTTCCTAATTGTTCTCCGCTTCAGCCCGAAATTCTTTGAACTTGTCAAAGGCTTCGCTTTTGCGGGTCATTAAATAGACATATCCATACCTTGAGTAATCATCAATAAAAGTGATATAATACTCATACCCACCACGTGCTTCTATGTTCATGGGACCACAAACATCCGTATGCACAAGTTCTAAAAGTTCCTCGACACGACTATCCTTAGCAGCAAAGTGCCGTTTAGTCATCTTACCCTCCAAACAGGATTCACATTGTGGCCAAGGTTCAACCTCATACAAGTCAAGGCTTTCCTCCTTTACCATCCTTTGAATTCTGTTAAGGCTTATGTGACCAAGTCGTAAATGCCAAAGATATGATTTGTTAGAGTGAGAAGACTTAAGTCTTTTAGAGTTCTTTTCCAATTCTGTATCAAGCAGTGAGTGCATCTTAGGTTTGATAAAATAAGATTTCCATGCATCCATCCATTGCAGATAAGAGAATTGTTTTTCCTAATAACAACTTTATTATTAAAAGAAACTGAATAAGAATTTTAATCAAACAAGCTACCGAAATTAGGTTCCTCTTAAAACTAGGAACATAAAAACAATGTCTCAAAACAATAAACCTAAATTCATCAAAATAAAGATGCACTTCTCCCACTGCTTCAGCTTGCACCAACGTCCCATCACCGGTTCTTAACGTGAAGTTCTCCTCACGCAGACTTCTCGTTACCTTGAACCCCTGCAGAGAAATACAAACATGGTTAGTGGCTCCAGAATCTATAACCCAATTGTCCTTAGATTCTTCCACTAAACAACCTTCAAGATACAGGACATTAAAATTACCTTTCTGCTTTTTCAAAGCCAGGTATTCTCGGCAATCCTTCTTGAAATGTCCTTTCTTCCCACAGTGAAAGCACTTAACCTTTTTGGGATCCACCTTTCGCTTCTTAGTCTTGGTAGACTTCTTAGAAACAGGTGCATTTCCCTTGTTCTTCCCCTTTTCCTTCTTCCTTTTAGGATTAGGAGCAGGCGAACTAGGTTCAGCCACATTTGCCTCAGCCTTAGATCCAGAACCCTTAAAAATGTTCTCAAAAGCTTGCAACTCTTTCATCAATTCCGTTAAAGACATCTCCTTCCGGTTAAGGTTGTACGATGCCTGAAACAAATCGAAATCCTTGGATAAGGTTTGGAAAACCATAACCAATTGAGTTGCAGCATCGATCTCAGCCCCATTTGTCTGAGCCTCAGACAAATAAGCCATGACTTTCATCATGTGCTCCTTAATGGGAGTTCCAACCTTCTGCCTACAGTTCATGAGACCTTTGATAGCATCGGTCTTAGCCTGGATAGTTTGTTCACCAAACATCTCCTCCAAGTTATCCATGATCTGCCTAGCAGTTTGATGTTCCTCATGCTGTTTCTGGAGCACGTTAGACATGCTCGCCCGAATATAGCACATAGCACTTAGGTTGGAATTGTCCCAGCGCTCAAGCGCTACAAATTCCCTATCAGGAGCATCGATCGCAGGCGTAGGTGGTCTTGGTTGGGTTAGGACAAAACTGTGTTTCTCAAAGTTTAGGACGATAAGCAAGTTCCTTTTCCAGTCATTAAAATTTTCGCCAGTTAATTTGTTTTGCGTAAGTATCACAGATAAAGGGCTCGACATTTTGATCTATAATAAGAAAACATGTAATAAGTACAAGCAAACATCCTATCAATTTATAAAATATGATTTTGTAATGAAACATAAAGATCTAAATGCAATCTAAATGTTCATGTGTAAAACCCTTAAAACACATACCTTACAACGATAATTCCTAGCTTCTGCTTTCTAAGCTACCGAGGGGTAGTCATAGAATAACTAGCTAAGAACACGGATCCCATCCGATTAATACATATTCGTCCATGGAGCAAACTCCATTAAATATATATTAACTATCGTTTATTTGGCCACTACTTTATATATCAGAGCCTCGAGGGAGGATTAATAAATAAAGTAGCATGAGTGTATAACCATCGTTTCCAATTTTGAATCCATATTTTACATCCGCCACCGAGGGGTGATCTAAACATAAAATATGCCCAAAATTGTTATCCTCTCAGAAATCCAAATCAGTGTGCGCTCTAGGTAAGATACCTATCCGAAGGGAATTCCCGGGTCAAAACCGAGTAGTAGGCACTACCATGCGTAACTATTGGACCAACGATGGAGACCGTAGGTCTTAGTATATAAAACCTTCTCCCACTCAATCTTTTAAATTTGGGTTTTTGTTTTTCATGCATAAACAATATTTATTGAGTGGCACTCCCTAGTCTATATGGCATGTTATCAATACATCACGAAATAGTATAACATATTAATCTAGCAACACATCATCCATGGTTTGCAAAATATGTAAATAGCCGTGGATCATGATTCCATCCTAGAGAAAAGAAAATTGCAAAATTTACAAAAATTAACCGAAACATATATCGGCCTTCATTTGTAGATCCATGCCTTGTATCCTTCTTCAATGTGTCTTCTTTCTCCAATGTCACATCTTTTTCAATTTAAATTTAAAATTCAAATCTCAAAAAGATTATATGTGATTTTTAATTTTAATCAAAATTACAAAATATCAAAATTTAAATAAAAATCCGGTTTATTAAATTTTAAAATTAAAAAAGTTTGAAATTTCAAATTTCAAATTTAAATCTCAAAATTTTAAAATTCATAATAATATCCATTAAATTTAAATTAAATTTTTAATTTTGATTTTCAAATTATCAAGATCACATATCATTGGAAAATTAAATTTTCAAAAAGATTTTGTGATTTTTTTTATTAAAAAAAGTTTTTTTTTATTGAAAATAACAAAAAACACAAAATCACATCCTTTGAAAATTTACATACCTTCGTTCATCTTCAATCTCCTCGAATCCATTGTATCCCGAATTTTACAAAAAAATTCCTATGCCGTTTCCGGCTTACAAAAATTCTAGGAATTGAAAGAACGACCTAGCGGTGATAATAGACCGCATCTATTACACTTGAAAAACTTAGATACAAATTCTAACCTCTATGGAATCATGACCGGCAAAATTGAACAAGCATCATATATTATAAAAATAATATAAAGCATTCAATCATACATCCATTCATAATATATTTAACATACACAAAATAAAACCTAGAGTGCCAACTCTCTAAAATATTTCATTAATGCATAGAGAGAAATTTATTTGATCAAATAATTTATGTTATATGCATAATCATGAGTAGGCTCTGATACCAATTGTTGGAAAAAACGGATCCGATATCAGAGTTACGGCGCAGCGGAAGTTTTAAAATTTTTATGCCGTTTCGAAAAGAATCTCATGATGCATATAACAATAAATTAAATTCATGATCAAGCGTACCTTATTTCTCGGATTCCGGAATCACTAGAGCGTTTGACCAACGTGTCTTCTCTACTATTCTCGAGTTCCACGTCTCAGAGTGTGTGTGGGCACACGTTCTATGAATCCAATAGACCGGTAATGCTTTCCGAAGTCTAGATCCCTCCTTCTCAATTCCGATGTTCCTCGTTGAGAATACGATCCAACTTCTTTCTTCAAAACTACAAAACAGGAACCGGTTAACCTCCTATGAAAATTATCACTCGGTTTAACCTTCCTCACAATTTTGAATCAATGGAATTTTCTCTCTTTTTCTTTCTCACAAGATAGCCGAATTTTGTGAAGTAGAAGAAACCCAAATTATTTTTTCTTTCACTCACAAAAATGTTTTCCCCTTTTGAAAATTATCAAAAATTAGTTTCTCAAGAATTCCTAGCCTTTATATAGAAGTCTAATCCTTTTTAAAATTTAATTCCTTCTTGAAAAATAATTAATAATTATTTTTCTGGATAAATTTTGAACCAAAAGATCATACAACTTTAGGGCTAGATTTATTGAACCTAGAAACGTTTTTCAAGAGGAAATCTCCTCCAAAAAATTCGGCCACTTTAAGATAAATCTAGATTGGTGGTTCAAATTTTAAATCAAGAATCTAGACTAGTGAAAAGATCCTAGTCCTATCTAGATTCAAATTTCTTTTAAACCCTTTTTGAATTTAAATAAGATTCACTCATTTGAATTAATATTTCCACAAACATCAACCATATTAATTAATTTAAATAAATGGAATATTTGAATTTTTCTTCCTCAAAAATCCGTGCACCATATTTAAAGAAAAAAAATCATCAAATAATCTCCATTATTTAAATCAATTAATAATTTAATGTTAGGAATATATTTGAACAATTTTGAAACAAAATTTTCTTCTCTCCACCTATCTAAAACCGTGCACCTCTTTTAGATTAGGAGAGAAAAATTTTGTTTTCCAAAATTAAATAATTCAAACACAATCTTATTTCCAAAATTCAAGTTAACCAATCACGTGTTGACAAATCATATTATTTGTCTACACAAATCCTACATGTCCAATCCTTTTCCGGATTGCATGTTAGAGAGTACCATGTCTTAATAGACATTACAAAATTCCATTTAAATTTACCGATCTCTTTAGGAACAAATCCCGAGACGCTATTTAGAACTATATGAGCTAGTAGAGGGACCCGATGGAAATATGTAAAGAGGCTCCTATAATTGTGAAAAATTAATCCCAGACTAATTATTCATCAATTATTAACTTCAAAACTATTCCACTAAAAGTTTGAAGCTGAACTCCTGTTTACATACCGTATTACGAAAGCTCTCTCACGCAGTGCTTCTTCCATGATTTATTCATCGCTTGTTTAATCCCCATATGTTATCTATGATTGAATTTAGGACTTTTTCCGTTTTACCTTTTCAATCATTTTAACTTAAAGTTCCATTATTCTCCATTGAAAGATCCACCAATTGTAAAACCATACAATTGGTAAACCATCAGAGAACACAAAGTAAACCGATGGCCAAGATCTTGTTATACTTTCTTTCAATCCCCGAATAATGCCTTTAAGTAGATAACATATACTATCGTTAAGATAGCTATGGATTCCATATCTATGAATCTTGATTTCTCTATCCATAAGTCATGCACCCAAAACACAAGTATATTGACCATAAATTAACAGTGTCTCACCTGTAGTGCATTAAAGTACATAAGTCATGGATACGAACTCAAGTAATCATTTCAGAATTAAGATTAATACAGAATGATAATCAAAGCTTCATTGATTCTTATAAACGGAATTATTAAACCGAATCAATTAACACTTTAGGTCCAATCCAATGTCATACCTCAATACTGGTATACATTAAAGTTTCCACTCGGAACCAATCCGATGGTCAAGACAAACCATCCCTCCAAGGAAGTAGACAACTTGTACAATCTTATCATGAATAAGATCCCCAAATCTTATTCCATCGATTGCGGACTATTTATTTTGACTGTTATCAAATTACCATGTCTTCTATGTATACCCCGTATACATATGGTAATCCGATATATTTCCAACAGTCAAGGAGTATTTTATGTTTGCTCAACCATACAATCAACAAATGAAAGTAAATAGGACACAACTTATTAAACATGAATAACCTCCTCTTATTAATATCAAAATGTCATATTTACAGAAAATCCCTAATATTGATTTTCTATCCTTAGGGCACATATAGATCCCAACATGGTGTGCTTGCCTTTGCTAGCCAAATAAGCAAGGCTAGAGTGCTTGCTTACCAAGGCTAGTTTCATGATGTGTCTAGCCAAGGTGGTGGCCAGTTCCTTAGTGTGCCACAAGGAGAAATTTTTTTGCTTAATGATACATCACAATTAGCCAAGTAAGCATGGCTAAAATGCTTACTAAGCAAAGCTAGGTTTTTAGGTGTCAAACTCATAAAGAAACACCTAATTCCCTATCTACTAATCAGCCCTTAAAATCATAAAATTTTCTTGCAATTCTTCATAAGGTGGCCGGCCATACAATGCTAGGTGTAGGGTTTGCAACATAGCTTAGTAGGCAAAGCTACCAAGCTTACTAAGCAAAGCTAAAATTGTGAAGTGTCAATCTCTAATGAACTTCAAATTTTTCATACCTTGCCTATTGGTTCTTAAGAGCAAAATATCTGCTCATTAACCCTTGAGGTGGCCGGTTATAGAGCCATATGGAAGCTTGAGAAGAAAATACAATTTTCAAGCCTATCTTTAACTTGTTTTCCTTGGTTTCCAATGTAACCGAGCTTGTAACCGATCATTGGCCCAGTTAGATTTGGAGACTTAGATAAGAAAATCCATAATTTACATACTTATCCATCATCACTTATTTTTCTCAAAATTACACTTTAGTCCCTAAAGAACAAACTATTTGCACTTTAGCCCCTAAAGGCAAAAACATTTGCACTTTAGTCCTTAAAGGTGGTCGGCTTTGAAACTTGGCTTCCAATTCTTGCTTAGTCATCCATTTAAGGACGAGGTGTCAACCGATAAAGCTCCATAGGCTATCCTCTTAAATACAGTACATTTCAAATACTGTTTTCAACTAACAACAGTATAATTGTACTGGACCACTGTCCAGAATTTATCTATACTTAACTGGACTGTGTATAGGATTTTCTTTAGACTTGAAACTACTTAGTCAAACATTGACTGGCATAAATTCCTATTTTGCCCTTTTTCCTCAAAAGGCTTCACGCTTGACTAAAGCAAGCTATTATTGAGTCTCGTAGCTACTTAAACGAGAACTCGAACATTTACTGATTTTCAACTCAGATCATGAGTTTCATATCGACATACTAGATTCAAACTTGTGATTTTCCTTATCTAAAAGGAAATCATAGGTTCATCAAAATTCTGGGTATTACATTCTACCCTCCTTAAAGAAATTTTCGTCCTCGAAAATTCGGATACTTCTAGTGGCTTTCCTTCAAATCCACTATTGATCCATCGTAACTTATTCATGTTCCCATTTTTATACTTTAATGGGATCATGTTTCTTGTCTAGAACCATACTCTTACTTTCATATCATGTTATCATACTTTCATTCATTCTTACTTCATACTATCTTACTTTCATACTGCATACTTTCTTACTTACATACGTTCATACTTACATACTTGCTTACTTTCATGCTATCATATTCTCCTTTCATATTGCATCACAAGAACTATCTTCATAAAAATTTGAGCAAGTATTTCATATAACTTGCCATGTTTGAAAAACATATCTTAGCATATAACTTTTCGTACATGAAAAGCGTTTCATACTTTATAATTTTTTTTTCCACACTTGGAAAACATATCTTAAAATAGCTTATTTCTTGAACCTTGATCTTATGCTATTAGAACCCTTTAATTTTCATAATGGCCCCTTTCTTGGAACTCATCCCTTCTTGGAACTTGTCCCTCAAGGATTCAGCCTATGACCCCTATCTTGGGACTTGTCCCTCAAGGATTCGGTCATTTAACGAACATAATGGCTCCTATCTTGGAACCTTTACTGTTCATAACAGCCCCTATCTTGGAATTTCCTCCTCAAGGATTCGGCTGTATTTTATAAAATGAGGGATTCTATTAAGCATGATCTCAAGATTTAAGCATCGTTTATAAAAATATTTCCTTTGAATACTTTCAAAATCAATAATAAAAAAAGCTTAATATCGTTCGAGTGATGCAATACTCATATCGTATCGACTAGCTGCTTGCTAGATTGTAAAATGGTAGAAGCTTCTCTCATTGCTTCTAACATTTTCTTCATAACGTCAAAATCATTATCTTAGGAATGTCTAAAACTTCCCATTATTTCATAATTTCCCTTACTAAGGAATCATATCCTTAATTTCATCATCATACTGATAGCCATCATCCAACTTATTGTTTGTGCATTGCCTTGATATTACCACCGAGTCAAGGCACTACCAAACATTTCTTATTGCTGCTCTAGCACTTATCATCATAACTTAGCTATCATAGTTGGAAGATGAGGCTCTTGCAGAATTTGGTTCGGTTGCACATGCAACAAACCATCTTCTAATTTCTAATTCTAATTCTCGACATGTCTAACACTCATTTCGTCATTCATATCTTATCATGTCCTATCTTAGAAACATCATAACTTATCATGATCTCTTCATATCACATCATAAACTTATCCATCACATACACATCATGGAAATTTTAGGATAGCGGCAATGCATCCCATAAAATTAAAAGTATCATTGGTATCATTCTTCGTATGCCATTGATGAGATATGCTCATTATAAAAGCAATATCTTGACTAATTCTAAAAAATAACTTAACTTACTTGGGCACTTGCAGAAACGATATGAAGCAGAGTGAAGTAGGCTGGCAGAATACCGCTCTGATACCAAACTGTAACGCCCCGACCGTCCACATAGGGGCGTACTACGTAAACGTGGGCCGTTACCATGCTTGCTTAACTTAAACCATATTCTTAACCTTACAGAAAATTTCAGAATAAATTTTTTTCTTTTCTTCTTTAAACTTTTTTTTAAAATCACAACTTAAAAACATCACATATGTAACATGGTACATATTCCTTAAAACATACATATACAACTTGATAATTTAAATAGTTTGCGGAAAAACTTGCGTAGTGGTATCCCATACTGCCCTTCACTTGCTGCATTGTTTCCATGGCCCACCAAGTAAAGCTGCAGGTATTTACCTACAGTATGAAATATACTGATGAGCTTTCGCCCAGCAAGTACAAACATAATCTCACAAAACATAATCAACATTGTGTAACTTATGCATGAACCAATTATGATCAATTACGTATCTTTTATGCACTTGAACTTATTATCTTGCTTAACATTTGGGCCCCTTGTGTACATACCAAAAGCTTGCCAGCCTCAGAACGTCAGGGTTTGCAAGGCCCTTAACAATTCTGGAAAACATGAACATAACCCTTCACGCATCAACGGAAGGTTGATTATCACTTTACCCTCACGCATCAACGAGAGGTTGATAATCATAAACTTGAACTTATAACATACATGATTCTCCTGCATCAACAGGAGGTTGGTACGACACCTTACTTGTCTCGGTTTAGTCTTAGTCTGGTTACATTCCCAAGACTAAGAATCTTTACGTGTGATCTTATTAGTGAACATGCCTCATGATGTCACTATCTCATAATGTATATCAACCATAGTATATACATACACATGGCATATCTTATCATAACATATCATAGCTTGACATAACATACATGACTTGTCATAACATGGCATAACATGACAAAACATGGCTTAACATGGCAACATATAAATCATAGCATATACATGAAAACAGTCATACTTGAAAATAGTATTTACTATTTTCCATACTGTAGGTGAGGTTTGAACTTACCAGTCGTCCTATGCTCTTGGTTTATTGTCCATACCTGGCATGACTACAGTTCATACTCCTATTTCCGAACAGGGTGCAAGATAAGAGTTATTCCTATTTTATCTTACCATAAATCATAATCATTAAATGTTGGTATCCTAACCAACATTCAAGAATAACCCTAGTTATGAACTTATCTTAGTACAAGGGTATCAAAAATATAACATAAACTTTAAAACTTACTATCTTTTAAAACCCTTGAATTCTGAAAACTGTACTTGAAATCAGACCTTAAATTTGATCCTTTTCTAACAGATCTGTTTCGAATTTGAAAACATTTCCTTCATGAAAGTTGTAGACCTTTAAGGTTCCTACAACTTCTCTTTTTAACTCAAAACTCAAATATGACTTAAACATGCTTGTTTCTGCCTTTGAAAATTCTTCGACCATTTTCATTACCCTAAAATTTGGTCTCGGGTTTTTGTAAAAACGAAGGTTTTAGAGGCCTTATTTTCAAAAACTGTCCATGTAGGCCCCTAGGATTTTCCCTTATGTACAACTTTGTAGTTTTGACTTTTTCATGATTCGGCCTCTAAGGGCCTCAAAATTCATTTTCCAAAATACTGTCCAGTTTGACCCGAAACTGGCAGTTTTCATTCGGTATGGTTTATAAATCTAAACAACAACATCAAACTCTTAATTCTCTTAACTAAAACGTAAATAAACAGCTAGAGGTTAAAAGATTTACCTCAAGCTTCACGAAAAAGGTTCTAGCTTAGGTTTTCGAAGTTTTCCTTTTCACTAGTCCAACCAAGACCGAACAAAACTGAATCTGTCTTTCACCTTTCTCTCTTATTTGGCTTCGGTTCTTAAGGGGAAAAAGAGGTGATTGTTGGCTGCAAGGTTAACTAAAAGAAGTTACAGATTTTGCCTTCACCTATTTATAGGTGAAGACTTGTTCTTGCTTTGCCAATTAGTCCTCTAAAAAATTTCATTTTGCTCACAACACCTTGTGTGTTGGCCGGCCATGATTGGCCCTAGAAAATGAGTAAGCACAGCTAAGGTGACTTACTCACCAAGGCTACTAGGTTATGTGGCATGTTCTCAAGATGGCTGGCCATTAGGTGATGATGTGTCAAAATCTTAGCTAGCCATGGAGGCAAAGCTAGATTGGCTTATTCACCTAAGCTAAGCCATAATGTGTCATTCTCCAAATGGCTGGTTTTTGGTGCTGATTTGGCAAGGCCTTGGCTGGCCAAAGAAGCAAGCTAAAAGGGTGACTCATCAAGGCTAGGCCATGAGGTGTCTCTTCCTCCAAATGGCCGGTTTTGGTGCTGATTTGGCAAGAGCTTGGCTTGCCAAATAAGCAAGTTAGAAGGGTGATTCACCAAGGATAGGCCATTAGGTGTCTAAACCTTATGGTGGCCGGCCTTAGGTGGCTTGGTGTGCTTGCCTTTGCTAGCCAAATAAGCAAGGCTAGAGTGCTTGCTTACCAAGGCTAGTTTCATGATGTGTCTAGCCAAGGTGGTGGCCGGTTCCTTAGTGTGCCACAAGGACAAATTTTTTTGCTTAATGATACATCACAATTAGCCAAGTAAGCATGGCTAAAATGCTTACTAAGCAAAGCTAGGTTTTTAGGTGTCAAACTCATAAAGAAACACCTAATTCCCTATCTACTAATCAGCCCTTAAAATCATAAAATTTTCTTGCAATTCTTCATAAGGTGGCCGGCCATACAATGCTAGGTGTAGGGTTTGCAACATAGCTTAGTAGGCAAAGCTACCAAGCTTACTAAGCAAAGCTAAAATTGTGAAGTGTCAATCTCTAATGAACTTCAAATTTTTCGTACCTTGCCTATTGGTTCTTAAGAGCAAAACATCTACTCATTAACCCTTGAGGTGGCCGGTTATAGAGCCATATGGAAGCTTGAGAAGAAAATACAATTTTCAAGCCTATCTTTAACTTGTTTTCCTTGGTTTCCAATGTAACCGAGCTTGTAACCGATCATTGGCCCAGTTAGATTTGGAGACTTAGATAAGAAAATCCATAATTTACATACTTATCCATCATTACTTATTTTTCTCAAAATTACACTTTAGTCCCTAAAGAACAAACTATTTGTACTTTAGCCCCTAAAGACAAAAACATTTGCACTTTAGTCCTTAAAGGTGGTCGGCTTTGAAACTTGGCTTCCAATTCTTGCTTAGTCATCCATTTAAGGACGAGGTGTCAACCGATAAAGCTCCATAGGCTATCCTCTTAAATACAGTACATTTCAAATACTGTTTTCAACTAACAACAGTATAATTGTGTTTAAAAGATAAGCCAAGCAAGGTCTTAAAAGGTGACACCTTGTCTTAAAAAGAATGACAAATGTCACTATGAAAACTGGCCACCCTATAGGGACTAAAGTGCAAATGTTTTTGCCTTTAGGGGCCAAAGTGCAATTTTATGAAAATTATGGTTTGATAGATAAATTTGTAAATTTATGGAACTATGGATATTTCTAGTTAGATTTCGTAGTTGAATTAAGCTTATGATGATTTTTAAATGTGGTTAACCTAGTTGGAAATCAAGGAATCAAGTTAAGTTTGATTGGTTCAAAATTGACCAATCATTTGCTTAACTTGTACACAAAGGGACCGGCCACCTCAAGGGTTAATGAGCAAATATTTTGCTCTTAAGGACCAATAGGTAAAGTATCAAAATTTGAGGTTCACTAGAAATTGACACCTCACAATTTTAGCTTTGCTTAGTAAGCTTAGTAGCTTTGCTTACTTAGCTATGTTGCAAATTGCCATCTATACACCTAGCATGGAATGGCTGGCCACCTTATGAGATTTACAAGCAAATATGATGTTTTTAAGGACTGATAAGCAAATAAGGAAATAGGTATTTCCTTGTTAGTTTAACACCTAAAAACCTAGCTTTGCTTAGTAAGCATTCTAGCCTTGCTTACTTGGCTATGTGTGATCATCAACAAGCAAAGATTTTCCATGTGGCACACTAAGGAACCGGCCATCACCTTGGCTAGACACATCATGAACTAGCCTTAGTGAGTAAGCACCATAGCCTCGCTCCTGTGGCTAGCAATGGCAAGCACACCAAATCACTCAAGGCCGGCCACCATGAGGTCAAGACGCCTCATGGATTAGCTAAGGTGAGTAAGCCACCCTAGCTGCACTTACTTGGCAAACCAAAACTCTCACACCTCATCATTCAATGATCGGATACTATGAGGAAGTGACTGTAACGCCCCGACTTCCTACGCCGGGTCGTCACCTTACTTACATACTTAAATTAAAACTCAATCTTAAATACTTAACCTTATAGAAAATTTCAGAATAAATTTTTTTTTTTATTCTTTTCTTTTCTTCAAACTTTAAACTTGATTTTAAAAACTATTTTACTTTCAAACTTAAACTTAACTTATCATCATGCATATTCGTATGTACTCACACGAGTACTAATATCGTGGACCAGACCCGACTTAGCGCGGATCGGTACAACACGAGGCAACTTGCTTGCCATACATACTTGAAACTTTTCTTAAACATAACAAAACACATTTTTACAAACGTATTTTATAAAAACATATTTTCCAAACCCGTGGCGGTGTCCATTCCACATTTCACAGTCCGCAGCACCAACTCTCCACAGTATTGCATCAAGTACTACTGTTAGGTCGCTTACCTACAGCATGAACGTAAGTAATGAGCTAATTGCCCAGTAAGTACAATATTCAATCCACAAAAATATTTTGACGTGCAAGAATGCGTGAACCGATTATGTTTTCTTATAAGTCAATTATGCTTTCATTAACTTGGTTATATACCTTTACATGTCATACATGCACGTACCGAGGTACATATCCATGGAGTGGTTGGAGGCGGCCAGTCCAAACTAAGTCAAACCATGAAACTAATCGTTTACATAGAGTGATTGGGACAGCCAGTCCAATCCAATTCAAACCATAGACCAAACCGTTTAAACCCGCCCTCGTGGCAAGTCGGTACGACACAATAACATTAACAGGTCTTATCTTATCTCCTGACTTAACTTATTCTTACCATGTGATTTAATAATCGTGAACATGCTTCATGATGTCACGTAGCCAAACATACAACATAAAATAATCACAATCATAATATATCATAACATAACTTACCGTAACATAACATACCATAGCATAATATCATAACATAAACTTATCATGACATAAACTTAAACTTATCATAACATAACTTAAACTTATCATAACATAAACTTATCATAACATAACTTAAACTTATCATAACATAACTTAAACTTATCATAACATAAACATAGGTAAATCATGTAAATCAATACATGATTTCTTAAAAACATAACATGCAACAAAAATGTTTTGTCCATGCTGTAGGTGGAGTTGTACTTACCTTTAGTCCTATGCTCTTGGTTCATCGTCCAAACGTGGCACGACAACAGTTCCTACTCCTGTTTCCAAACAGGACGTAAGATAAGAGCCATACACATTCTAGCTTACCATAAATCATGATCATTAAATGTTGGTATCCTAACCAACATTTATGAGTAGCCTTGGTTATATTGTATGTTCCCCCTAACATCACATGATAACTTGCTCGGTTACTTTCCGTAACCCTAGGGCCCAAGGCCCAACATACTTAAACAATAACTAATTAGGTTACTTCAGGTAACCTTGGGTACTAAGCCCAACCATACATGAATAATATTAGGTTGCTAATGTTATTAAGGCCCAACCCGCTATCTCGGGTATCTCAAGTGGTTACTATGAGTAACCTTACTTATTGGCCCAATAAAATTAGGTAACCTTCCGGGTTACTATTTGTCCTATAGTTGTTTACCATAGGACCCTGCGTATTTCAATTATTTCTTGACAAACCTTTGTCAAGTTTTTCTTAATGAAAACCGTATTTTCATCAAATCTTAACATTTAAGCAAAGACAGTTAAAAACTGTCAAGCTCTGAAAAAAATCTTTAAACACAGTTTCTTAAACTTTGGTTATCAGTGCATGTGTAAGAATTTCCTGCTTATGCACTGTTTTTCTGAAAATCCTGTGCTGGAATTTCTGTTTCCTGCACAGTTTTGGGAATCAAATTGTACTTTAAAATCTGTTCGTAATTTGATAAAACTTTCTTCATAAAAGTTGTAGATCTCGGATAATACTACAACTTTCATGTTTTGAGGAAAACCCAGTTCTGCTTGGATTCTTGTCAGTTTTAATTTGAAACTTACTGGACGTGTAGACTAGGTCTGGGCAGATTAGCCTCGGATTTTCATAAAAACGAAGGCCATTGGAGCCTTATTTTGAAAAACGGTCCGCGTTACCCTCTAGGAAAACCCCTTATCTACAACTTTGTAGTTTTGAGTTTCTTCAAATTCGGCCTCTAAGGGCCTCAAAATACCATTTCCAGAACACTGCCCAGTCTTGACCCGAGACTGGCAGTTTCGGTTCTAAAATTTGTTTCTCGTCCTAAAACGTACACACTACCTCAACCGACCACAGCGGGAGCCTAAAGTCATACATGCAATCGTTTCTAACGTTCCAATCCATCATACACATAATCATACATTCGTTCTAAATTCTATGGGAACATACAACAAACATGTGATAGGCAAACTCAAACCCATAAGCACATCATCAAACATGCATCAAAAATGTAAACTAGAGACCACCACCTAATCAAGCATAATCAAGCAAACTTAATCTAGAGCATAGACATAAAATAGGTGAGCTTATGCTCTTACAAAACCCACTGAAAATACACATAAAACCTTGAATCAAAACTTAATAAAAAGGCTTAGGGATTTGAGAAGATTACCCCTTAAATCTTAGAGATGAAATCTCAACTTGGATCCGAATTTTCCCTACCTATTCTTCTCTAAAATCCGGCCAACCTCTCTCTTTTTTTTTCTCCATGGGTTCGGCCTTTAGGTGAGGGGGAGAGAAAATGAGTGGAAATTTTGGCAGAGTTTCGGGTTCAATTCAATGCTCAAAAATTGTGAACCAACTACCCCTATTTATAGGTGAAACTTAAAGTTTCTACAATTGCATATAAGGGTTTAATGAGCAAAATATTTGCCCATCAACCCCTCCTAGGTGGCCGGCCATTCAAGGTGAGAATGAGCCAAGAATTTGCTTGCTCACCAAGCAAATTTCTTGCTTACCTCATCAAGCCTATGTCACCTTGCTTGCATCACAAAAGCAAAACTTGCTCACCAAGGCTTCAATGTCCACCGGCCATACTAGTGCATGAACCAAAAATTTGGTTTGTTCACCAAGCTAACTACTTGCTTACCTCACCTTGATGACATCACCATGATGACATCATCTTGCTTGCATCATTGCTTACCTCACCAAGGCAAAACTTGTTCACCAAGGCTTGCTAAAGAACCGGCCATGCAAGTGTGTGAACCAAAATATTTGGCTTGCTCACCAAGCTAATTGGTTGCTTACCTCACCATGCCTACCTCATCAAGCTTACTTCATCAAGCTTACCTCACCAAGGTAAAAGCTTGCTCTCTAAGGCAGCCCTATCAACCGGCCATACAAGTGTGTGAGCCAAAGGAAATATCTTTTCAACTTATCTCTACTTTGTTGCTTATTCACCAAGCCACCCAATGTAACCGATCAATGTAACCGGCCATTGGCCTAGTTCAACTCTAGTTAGAGGCTTGGTTAGGAATATACATAAATTCCTTAACTCAATAATTACATACTTACTTACTTTTCTTAACATTGCACTTTGGCCCCTACGGACAAAATATTTACAATTTAGTCCCTGTAGGTCGCCAACTATGGCGGAGCCACTTGGCTTCCATTTCGTGCATAATTATCCTCTGGATACTTAAAAATCCAATAATACAATCCTGCAGTCCATTTCCTTACTAACATACATAATATCAATACTGTTTTTCACCAAAAATAGTATTATCACACTGGACTACAATCCAGAATTCATCTGCATAATTATTGGACTGCGTATCGGATTTTCTTAAGACTTAAAACTATTTAGTCCTTCTCATAATCGCTCAAAAAAATTTGTGCTTGATTTTTCTACGGTGGTCTCAAAGCTTATTCTTACTTAATTGACCATAATGAAGGTTTTTCCGCAGTATAATCCCATACTGCTTTGCCGTATCTCAGCACCTTCATCTATTTGACCTTCCTGGTCAACCCTTGACTGTTTGGTCAACTTTGACTTTTTCGGTCAAACTTTGACCAACATAAAATCATAAATTACCATTTTGCCCTTTTTCCTCAAAAGGCCACATGCTTGACTTAAGCAAACTATTGTTGAGTCTCGTAGCTAATTAAACGAGAACTCACACATAAACTGATATTCTGCTCAGATTATGAGCTTTATATCGACATACAAGATTCAAACTTGAAATTTTCCTTGTCTAAAAGGAAATCATAGGTTCATTGAAATTTCGGGTATTACATTCTACCCTCCTTAGAGAAATTTTCGTCCTCGAAAATTCAGATACTTCTAAGTGGCTTTTCTTCAAATCCACTATTGATCCATCGTAACTTATTCATGTTCCCATTTTTATACTTTAATGGGATTATGTCTCTTGTCTAGAACCATACTCTTACTTTCATATCATGTCATCATACTTTCATTCATTCTTACTTCATACTATCTTACTTTCATACTGCATACTTTTTTACTTACATACGTTCATACTTACGTACTTACATACTTTCGTGCTTACATATTCTCCTTTCATATTGCATCACAAGAACTATTTTCATAAAAATTTGAGCAAGTATATCATATAACTTGCCATTTTTGAAAAACATTTCTTATCATAATGGCCCCTTTCTTGGAACTCATCCCTCTCTTGGAACTTGTCCCTCAAGGATTCGGCCTATGACCCCTATCTTGGGACTTGTCCCTCAAGGATTCGGTCATTTAACGAACGTAACGGCTCCTATCTTGGAACCTTTACTGTTCATAACAGCCCCTATCTTGGAATTCTTCCTCAAGGATTCGGCTGTATTGCATCTTTTATAAACATATTTTCTTTGAATCTTTCAAAGTCAATAATTGAGGAAACATAATATCGTTCGAGTGATGCAATAGATGGCATACTTATATCTTATCGCCTAGCTGCTTGCTAGATAGTAGAAGCTTCTCTCATTGCTTCTAACTTTTCCTTCACGGAACAAGATCGTAATCCTTAGGAATGTCTAAAAATTCCCAATTATTACATAATTTCCCCTTACTGAGGGATCATATCCTTAATTTCATCGTCATACTGATAGCCATCATTCAACTTATTGTTGGTGCATTGCCTTGATATTACCACCGAGTCAAGGCACTACCAAACATTTCTTATTACTACTCAAGGCTCTTGCAGAATTTGGTTCGATTGCACATGCAACGAACCATATTCTAAATTCTAATTCTAATTCTCTTCATATCTAATACTTATCTCTTCATCTATATCTTAGCATGACGATGAACAGCATACCCTATCTGTCATAACTTATCATATCGTAATAGAGATTCGTCACAATCTCATCATATCATATCGTAGACTCAGCTTGTCCACCATGCTTTCGCTGCGCAACTCTGATCTACTGGCAATATTAGCCCATAGACTCATCTAGATAAATGCGCCAATCTGCAACACAACTGACGTATCGTCTTCATTTCGTGCAGCCACTTAGCTAATGCAGCCGTTTCTTGAGTCCCATCGAAGATGCGTGACTCCATTCCTTCGAATGCGAATTAAGTCTTGCGGTCCTCTTCAGTCGTACCCGGGTTTCACACCAGGTTCAAATCTTTACTATTCTAATACTATGACCTCACATAGCTACTTGTTACTCTAACTAAACTAGAGTAAGAAAACTTACTTGCAAAACTGTGGCTTTGGCGGCAGAACTGTGAAACTGGATGGCAGGAAAACTTGCTCTGATACCAAACCTGTAACGCCCCGACTTCCTACGCCGGGTCGTCACCTTACTTACATACTTAAATTAAAACTCAATCTTAAATACTTAACCTTATAGAAAATTTCAGAATAAAATTTTTTTTTTATTCTTTTCTTTTCTTCAAACTTTAAACTTGATTTTAAAAACTATTTTACTTTCAAACTTAAACTTAACTTATCATCATGCATATTCGTATGTACTCACACGAGTACTAATATCGTGGACCAGACCCGACTTAGCGCGGATCGGTACAACACGAGGCAACTTGCTTGCCATACATACTTGAAACTTTTCTTAAACATAACAAAACACATTTTTACAAACGTATTTTATAAAAACATATTTTCCAAACCCGTGGCGGTGTCCATTCCACATTTCACAGTCCGCAGCACCAACTCTTCACAGTATTGCATCAAGTACTACTGTTAGGTCGCTTACCTACAGCATGAACGTAAGTAATTAGCTAATTGCCCAGTAAGTACAATATTCAATCCACAAAAATATTTTGACGTGCAAGAATGCGTGAACCGATTATGTTTTCTTATAAGTCAATTATGCTTTCATTAACTTGGTTATATACCTTTACATGTCATACATGCACGTACCGTGGTACATATCCATGGAGTGGTTGGAGGCGGCCAGTCCAAACTAAGTCAAACCATGAAACTAATCGTTTACATAGAGTGATTGGGACAGCCAGTCCAATCCAATTCAAACCATAGACCAAACCGTTTAAACCCGCCCTCGTGGCAAGTCGGTACGACACAATAACATTAACAGGTCTTATCTTATCTCCTGACTTAACTTATTCTTACCATGTGATTTAATAATCGTGAACATGCTTCATGATGTCACGTAGCCAAACATACAACATAAAATAATCACAATCATAATATATCATAACATAACTTACCGTAACATAACATACCATAGCATAATATCATAACATAAACTTATCATGACATAAACTTAAACTTATCATAACATAACTTAAACTTATCATAACATAAACTTATCATAACATAACTTAAACTTATCAAACATAACTTAAACTTATCATAACATAAACATAGGTAAATCATGTAAATCAATACATGATTTCTTAAAAACATAACATGCAACAAAAATGTTTTGTCCATGCTGTAGGTGGAGTTGTACTTACCTTTAGTCCTATGCTCTTGGTTCATCGTCCAAACGTGGCACGACAACAGTTCCTACTCCTGTTTCCAAACAGGACGTAAGATAAGAGCCATACACATTCTAGCTTACCATAAATCATGATCATTAAATGTTGGTATCCTAACCAACATTTATGAGTAGCCTTGGTTATATTGTATGTTCCCCCTAACATCACATGATAACTTGCTCGGTTACTTTCCGTAACCCTAGGGCCCAAGGCCCAACATACTTAAACAATAACTAATTAGGTTACTTCAGGTAACCTTGGGTACTAAGCCCAACCATACATGAATAATATTAGGTTGCTAATGTTATTAAGGCCCAACCCGCTATCTCGGGTATCTCAAGTGGTTACTATGAGTAACCTTACTTATTGGCCCAATAAAATTAGGTAACCTTCCGGGTTACTATTTGTCCTATAGTTGTTTACCATAGGACCCTGCGTATTTCAATTATTTCTTGACAAACCTTTGTCAAGTTTTTCTTAATGAAAACCGTATTTTCATCAAATCTTAACATTTAAGCAAAGACAGTTAAAAACTGTCAAGCTCTGAAAAAAATCTTTAAACACAGTTTCTTAAACTTTGGTTATCAGTGCATGTGTAAGAATTTCCTGCTTATGCACTGTTTTTCTGAAAATCCTGTGCTGGAATTTCTGTTTCCTGCACAGTTTTGGGAATCAAATTGTACTTTAAAATCTGTTCGTAATTTGATAAAACTTTCTTCATAAAAGTTGTAGATCTCGGATAATACTACAACTTTCATGTTTTGAGGAAAACCCAGTTCTGCTTGGATTCTTGTCAGTTTTAATTTGAAACTTACTGGACGTGTAGACTAGGTCTGGGCAGATTAGCCTCGGATTTTCATAAAAACGAAGGCCATTGGAGCCTTATTTTGAAAAACGGTCCGCGTTACCCTCTAGGAAAAACCCTTATCTACAACTTTGTAGTTTTGAGTTTCTTCAAATTCGGCCTCTAAGGGCCTCAAAATACCATTTCCAGAACACTGCCCAGTCTTGACCCGAGACTGGCAGTTTCGGTTCTAAAATTTGTTTCTCGTCCTAAAACGTACACACTACCTCAACCGACCACAGCGGGAGCCTAAAGTCATACATGCAATCGTTTCTAACGTTCCAATCCATCATACACATAATCATACATTCGTTCTAAATTCTATGGGAACATACAACAAACATGTGATAGGCAAACTCAAACCCATAAGCACATCATCAAACATGCATCAAAAATGTAAACTAGAGACCACCACCTAATCAAGCATAATCAAGCAAACTTAATCTAGAGCATAGACATAAAATAGGTGAGCTTATGCTCTTACAAAACCCACTGAAAATACACATAAAACCTTGAATCAAAACTTAATAAAAAGGCTTAGGGATTTGAGAAGATTACCCCTTAAATCTTAGAGATGAAATCTCAACTTGGATCCGAATTTTCCCTACCTATTCTTCTCTAAAATCCGGCCAACCTCTCTCTTTTTTTTTTCTCCATGGGTTCGGCCTTTAGGTGAGGGGGAGAGAAAATGAGTGGAAATTTTGGCAGAGTTTCGGGTTCAATTCAATGCTCAAAAATTGTGAACCAACTACCCCTATTTATAGGTGAAACTTAAAGTTTCTACAATTGCATATAAGGGTTTAATGAGCAAAATATTTGCCCATCAACCCCTCCTAGGTGGCCGGCCATTCAAGGTGAGAATGAGCCAAGAATTTGCTTGCTCACCAAGCAAATTTCTTGCTTACCTCATCAAGCCTATGTCACCTTGCTTGCATCACAAAAGCAAAACTTGCTCACCAAGGCTTCAATGTCCACCGGCCATACTAGTGCATGAACCAAAAATTTGGTTTGTTCACCAAGCTAACTACTTGCTTACCTCACCTTGATGACATCACCATGATGACATCATCTTGCTTGCATCATTGCTTACCTCACCAAGGCAAAACTTGTTCACCAAGGCTTGCTAAAGAACCGGCCATGCAAGTGTGTGAACCAAAATATTTGGCTTGCTCACCAAGCTAATTGGTTGCTTACCTCACCATGCCTACCTCATCAAGCTTACTTCATCAAGCTTACCTCACCAAGGTAAAAGCTTGCTCTCTAAGGCAGCCCTATCAACCGGCCATACAAGTGTGTGAGCCAAAGGAAATATCTTTTCAACTTATCTCTACTTTGTTGCTTATTCACCAAGCCACCCAATGTAACCGATCAATGTAACCGGCCATTGGCCTAGTTCAACTCTAGTTAGAGGCTTGGTTAGGAATATACATAAATTCCTTAACTCAATAATTACATACTTACTTACTTTTCTTAACATTGCACTTTGGCCCCTACGGACAAAATATTTGCAATTTAGTCCCTGTAGGTCGCCAACTATGGCGGAGCCACTTGGCTTCCATTTCGTGCATAATTATCCTCTGGATACTTAAAAATCCAATAATACAATCCTGCAGTCCATTTCCTTACTAACATACATAATATCAATACTGTTTTTCACCAAAAATAGTATTATCACACTGGACTACAATCCAGAATTCATCTGCATAATTATTGGACTGCGTATCGGATTTTCTTAAGACTTAAAACTATTTAGTCCTTCTCATAATCGCTCAAAAAAATTTGTGCTTGATTTTTCTACGGTGGTCTCAAAGCTTATTCTTACTTAATTGACCATAATGAAGGTTTTTCCGCAGTATAATCCCATACTGCTTTGCCGTATCTCAGCACCTTCATCTATTTGACCTTCCTGGTCAACCCTTGACTTTTTGGTCAACTTTGACTTTTTCGGTCAAACTTTGACCAACATAAAATCATAAATTACCATTTTGCCCTTTTTCCTCAAAAGGCCACATGCTTGACTTAAGCAAACTATTGTTGAGTCTCGTAGCTAATTAAACGAGAACTCACACATAAACTGATATTCTGCTCAGATTATGAGCTTTATATCGACATACAAGATTCAAACTTGAAATTTTCCTTGTCTAAAAGGAAATCATAGGTTCATTGAAATTTCGGGTATTACAGTGACACCACATGGAGTAGCTATGGTGAGTAAGCTCACTAGCTTTGCTTGCTTGGCAAGCCAAGGCCTTGCCAAGCCAACCCTAAACCGGCCACCTAGGATTAGGACACCTCGTGGCCTAGCTTAGATGAATAAGCTTTCCTAGCCTCGCTTCCATGGCTAGCCAAGGTTTTGACACATCATCACCCTAAGGGCCAGCCATCTTGAGGGCATGACACATCACCTAGTAGCTTTGGTGAGTAAGTCACCTTAGCTTTGCTTATTCATCTTCTAGGGCCAAGCATGGCCGGCCAACCCACAAGGATTGTTGAGCAAATAGATTTTTCTAGAGGACTAGTTGGCAAAGCAAGAACAAGTTGTTCACCTATAAATAGGTGAAGGAAAATTCTTTATGCTTCTTTTAGTAAACCTTACAGCCAACAATCAGCTGTTTTTCCTTTAGGAGCCGAGGCAAAATAAGAGAAGAAAGTGAGAAAAGAAATTTCGGTTGATCTTGGATTAGTGTAAAGACAACCCCAAACCGTAAGCTAGAACCTTGTTAGTGAAGCTTGAGGTAAATTTTTGAACCTCCAGTTTTCATTCACGTCTTTGTTAAGGAATTAAGTGTAGGAGATTATGTATGAATTTATGATAAGCCAGATTCAAGTACCATGTTTTGCAAGTAGATGTTAGTATTCGGGTTTGATATGCAAGATTTGAATTAAGGTTTTGAAATAAGTTTAAGATTTTTGAGTTATAAATTTATAACTATATGTATGGTTATAGTATGAGTTCTGTATGTTCTCATGCTGGTTAAAAATGAAATGAAATGAGAAACCATGAATGGTTTAAGATATGAATGATACATGATGCAAATTAGGGTTATAGAAACCCTAAAAACCCTATTTTGGTATGAATTACCAATTAAGTTTGCACAAAAGTTTTAAGTATAAGAACTGAAAGTATGATTATGAAATGGTTATGTAACGCCTGCATGCTTGACATAGGCTCACGGGATACCCGTTTGAGGTGGTGTGCGCGTTAGTTTACCTAAAAATCAAACGTACCGAAAACTCCCAGTTTCGGGTCAAATTGGACAGTAATCCCGCCTAGCACAGGTCGTTACCGTACATACATACATAGCATTCATACTTACTTACTTACTTAGCGTAATCAGCGGAATTTTTTTTTTTTTTTAGCGTAATCAGCGGAATTTTTTATTTTTTTTTTTTTTATATATATAGTGCGTACGAAAGAAAAAGCGCTATACGATTGGAAACTAATATATAAGACGATGTTCGCAGGTCGAATATTAGATACTATACATAAATGAAACAAAACGCGTGCGGCAGATTATCCCACTCACTTCACAGTTCACCCTGCCCCGCTCGCCATCTTGTATCAAAAATTGCTGACAGGTTGCTTACCTACAGCATAGACGTAAGACACGTGAGCTTTCGCTCAACAAGTACAACATAATCATCCGCAATCATAACGATACAAAAACAGAATTAATTCAAACATAAATCATTCATTCAAACCTAACATATTCCATATAATATTTTCAATCATGACATAACATTTTCTATTGAATCATAATACATTCAATCATAGTATAACTGAATCTATCTAGATCATGCATGAGCCAATTATGCTTCATATGCTTGCTTCTTTCATTCATAACTTGACTTATCGTACTTGCTTATTTTACTTATCTTGCTTATCTTGCTTATGGGCCCCATAAGTGTACTACCGGGCGCGCAACTATGGAGTGGTTGGGGCGGCCAGACCAATTCCAACTCAATCCATAGTCCAACCCGACCTATGAGCGGGTCAGTACGACACAGGCAACTTGCTTGCCTTCATACTTATCCTCCGTAAATTCTTAGTCATTCTTGTTTAGAATTAATGAACATGCTTCGTGATGTCACATGTACTCATAAAACATAATCATAGCATACTTCATGTCATAAATTCTTAACTCATCATCTTATCATCAATCATAGCATAATCATAAAATATTCACATAACATCTCATAACCTATTCTAGTATAAATCATATCATAACACATACTATAATATTCATCATTCATACTTAGGCAAGTATTCAACTAAAGCCTATACTGTAGGCGGAGTTGTACTTACCTTGAACTCTAAGTCCGATGCTATGCCGCTCCTGAACAGGTCGCAATAACAGATTATCACCTGTTATTACAAAGGACATAGCGTAAGGATTTCTGAAAATCCTACTTTTAAATTTGTTGGTTATCCCAACCAACATTCATTTTATTCTGCGTTTATATGCCCCCATAATCTAACTTATATACATTAGGAACGGGTTACTAAAATAACCCTGTAGGTAACCCTCGAGACAAGGGCCCTATTCCATAATCTTAGTTCATTATTGGGTTACGTTGGATAACCCTTGGGCTTCGGGCCCAAACCAATAACTCGGTGTCTTTTCCGGGTTATTGCTCACCGAAACTTGGTTTAAAAATCCACTTTTGAAAACTTAAGGTTTTCTTTAAAATTCCTATGAGTGGGTTCTTTATAAAAATTATTGAAAGTCAATACTGCCTTTGGAACAGCTTCTTTCTAAAAATTTGCTAATGTACGTGCAGGAAAACCCAATTCCAACACTGTTTTTAGAAATCTTGAGCAGTAACCTTCCGATCACTGCACAGTTTTTGAAATACATTTTTATTTGAAAAACTGAATTCGAATTTGAAAAAGTTTCCTTCAGCAAAGTTTTAAATCTCAAAACGTTCTAAAACTTTCATGTTTTGATCAAAATCCATTTCGGACTTTAACCCACTCGTTTTCTCCTTTTAAGTTCACCTGGCCGTGCATGAAGTCTGGGCACGGTCAGCTCGGTTTTCTATAAAAACGAAGGCCGTTGGAGCCTTATTTTTAAAAACTGTCCGCGTTGTCTTATAGGAAAAACTGTTCTAAACAACTTTCATGTTTTACGTTTTTCGAAAATCGGCCTCTAAGGGCCTCAAAATTTGCTTTCCATAAAACCGGGTAACGGAACCCCGAAATGGCAGTTTCAAATCCTTCATTCGGTACTCGCCTAAAACCGTGCACACTACCTCAACCGAACTAGCGGAGCCTAAGTCAAACAAGCAGCGCCTTTCTAACGTTAACTTTTCCTTAAACACAAATAAAAACTTAGCCATGCAAGCCATTATCCTATCTCAAATAATTAGGATATGCAGATTTTTTTCCAGCTTGCACAACATGCACCAAATCTGTCCATTACCTAATTATGCATTCAGCTCATAACTAAACCATACCTAAACTTATTAGGAGCATATAAACTTAACCATACAACTAACATACAATCAACCTAATTAATCAAGCATATATAAAGTCATACCATAATTAAAAAATCAGCAACCACCCTAATAATTTAAATCAAGCACATAACCTAACTAATGGCCGAAAATAAAACCGAGCTTATGCTCTTACATAATCAGCTTGTAATACAAACTTAAACTTCCAAATTGAACCAAATTGAAAGCTTGAAAACTTAGGGAAGATTTTACCTTAATAAACCCTAAGTTTGGTTAGGGTTTACTCCAATTTTTTTTCAGTTCCTCCCTTGCTTCCACACAACCGGCCACCCCTAGAAGCTGCCCAGAAAATTTTCTGCCTTGGGCTGCTGCCCACCAAGATCAGCCACTAAATCCGGCACTCCCCCCCAGCTTCCTTCAACTTTTTCTCACCCTTTTTCCAGCCCACAAACAGCCGGCCAACATGCCAACCAAGCTCCAAAAATTTCCAGCACTATCTTTTCTTCCTCCTAGCTGAAAACCGACTACACCCAAAGGTTCCTAACCTTGGATTTTTTTTTTGTTTTTGTTCTTGGTTTTCTCTTGGCTGTAAGGGACGGATTTGGAGCTGCAATTTGGGCAGAGTTTGGCTGAAAATTTTGAATTTTCTGAATAGGAACCATCACCTATTTATAGAGGGTTAACAACTTTGCTTAATTGCAAAATAACCCCTCAAAAATCAGCATTTCACACAAAAGGGGGGGTTAGGTGGCCGGCCAGCTCATGCATGGTTGGCACCTAATACTTTCCTAATTAAACTTAATTCCATATTATGTCATTAATCATGGATAAGATGATGTCATTAAGGCTTGTTTGGCTTAAATCTTTATAAGCAGTCCATTTAAAGCCAATCTGACATCGTTAATACTGTGTTACTTAATACACAGTTTCATAATTTAAATTTCCTTCCAAAATTTATCTGTCATAAAATGGACGATACGAAAAACTTTTCTTTCCGCTTCAAGTCCTTTGGCCTTTAATCATCTATTTATGTGCTTGAATTTTTCTATGGCGGTTTTAGATTTAATTCTAACTATTTTATCCGTAAAAAAATGGTTTTTCTCAGTATAGAACCTATACTGTTTAACACACTTAAGTTTTGCCACATAGTTGACCTCTTTAGTCAAACTTTGACTTCTCGGGTCAACTTTGACTTTCATGGTCAACTTTGACCTTCATGGTCAACTTTGACTTTTTTTGGTCAAACGTTGACTTTCAAGAAAATCATAGAATTTTCTATCTTTTGTACACAAAAGATCATAGACTTGACTAAGCGATCGTATTTGAGTCTTACGAAGCCATAAGAACTCATGAAATTTAATAAAAACCCTTAGCCGGGCTTTTTCATAAATACCATTATGATATACATTAAATTTCTATACGAGAACTCAAAACGTTGAATTTTCTATATCTTACAGCCACGCCCACTGCCTTGCATCAGGTATTGCTACAGGATTGCTTACCTACAGCATAAACGTAAGTCATGAGCTATTGCTCAACAAGTACAACTATTGCACAGCAAAACATTTCATAATAACCAATGCATAAGCCTTTTATGCTTTCATTCCTTTTTCATAAGTAGCGTTGGTTTGGGCCCCTTACATAACAGAAGTGGACGTACCGTGGCGCGCTGCCATGGAGGGGTTGGGGCGGCCAGCCCTGTCCAACTCAAACCATGAACCAAACCCGACCTAATGCAGGTCGATACGACACAAGAAATCTGTTCATCATCATCATACTTGAATCTTTTCATGATCATAAACAG
>CM046372.1:4036393-4063734 GCA_025413025.1 Ficus hispida | reverse complement strand
TTGTCAAATTTTGACTTTCTTGGTCAACAGTTGACTTTTTGGTCAACCGTGACGTTTCTCGGTCAAAGTTTGACTTTTCAAGAAATTTTGCCATATTGTTCCTTTTGACTTAAAAGGTTGTTTTCTTAATTAATTAATCCTGTTTGAGTCTTATATAACCATAAAACTCACAAAACATAATTAAAAACCCTTAACTGGGCTTTTTCCATAAATGCATTTACGGTTCAATGTAAGTTCTATACAAAGAATCGTATTGATGAAAAATCAGGTTATTACAATCTACCCTCCTTAAAAAATTTTCGTCCTCGAAAATTCAGTTACTTCTAAGTAACTTTTCTTAAATTTCATCACCAATACATACTGGTTTGATCAAGTTCCCATTTTAATCCTTTAATGGGATCATGTCTCTTATATAGAACCATAATCTTCCTTCATATCTTATCATACTTACATACATTCATACTTGCGTACATACATACATACTTGCATACTATCTCACTTTCATACTTACATACGTTCCTACTTACATACATCCATACATACATACTTGCATACATTCTTACTTTCTTACTTTCATACATACTAACATACTTTCATACATACTGTCCCTTCATATCGTATCACAAGAACTTTTTACGTAAAACTGAGCAAGTATATTAATAACTTGTCATGTTTGAAAAAAAATACATATCTTATCATATAACTTTTTCATATTTGAAAAGTTTCTCGTATTTCATAATTTTCCACACTTGGAAAACATATCATATCATACATTTAGAACACTTTTTGAAAATAGTTCCTTTCTTGAAACTTGATTTTATATTATCAGAACCCTTTACTCTTTATAGTGGCCCCTTTCTTGGAATTCGTTCCTTTCTTGAAACTCATCCCTCAAGGATTCGGCCTATGGCCCCCATCTTGGAATTTACTTCCTCAAGGATTTGGCCTATGGCTCTTAACTTGGAACCTTTGCTTTTAATGACAGCCCCTATCTTGGAATTTTCTCCTCAAGGATTCGGCCGTCATACATAAAATGAGGGGGTTCTATTAAACATAAAATCTTTCATAAAAATATTTTCTTTGAATTCTTTCAAAGCCAATCTTGGAAAATCATAATATCGTTCAAGTGATGCAATAACAGGCATACTTAAGTCAACTAGCCACTTGCTAGATAGTAAAAGCTCCTTTCATTGCTTCTAACATTTCCTTGATAGCACTAGTGCATAATCGTAATTCTTAGGAATATCTAAAATTCCTCAACATTACTTAATTTCCCTTACTGAGGGATCGTATCATCACTTTCATCGTCAAACTTATAGCCATTAATCTTATTTCTTGGAATGAAAATTCCTGATTATCACCCTACTTTAGTAAGGTGATAGGCTATCTTATCTCGAAACCTATTCATTTCTTATTACTGCTCTAGTAATTATCATTGCAACTTAGCCATTACAGTTGCAAGATTAGGTTCTTACAAAATTTGGTTCAGTCGTACATGCGACGAACCATCTCCTAGTTTCTAATTCTAATCCTTAACATGTCTAATACTATTCTTCCATTCATATCTTAACATATCATATCATCATAACATCGTAACTTATCAGCTTATCATACTAGAGATTCATCACAATCTTATCATATCATATCGTAGGCTTAACTTATCTTCCACGCTTCCGCTGCGCAACTCTGATCTACTGGCAATCATAGCCTCTGGACTCATTTGGATAAGCACGCCAAGTTGCAACATAGTTGACGTATCGTTTCATATACATATCCTAGTACATTCCTGGATCGCGATAATGCATAGGCGGTCCCAAATTTCATAAAATTTAGGAATTCTCCTCTCGAGGTACCCTATGCTAAGGCACCTTGCACGAGCCTCCTTGACTAGGCGTCGGCTGGCAATCATATCTTGAAGGTGCGTCCAACATGACGAAATCTGAAGAAAGTCTCCATATCGTGTAATCACTTTTTGGGTCCTATCGAAGATGCATAGCTCTTCCTCCATTCCTCAGAATGTCAATGAAGCCTTGCGATCCTCTCCAGTCGAACCCGGGCTTGACACCAGGTTTATATCTTAATCATAAAATATTATAACCTCACATAATTACTATACATAAAACAGAGTAAGAAAACAAACTTACAAAACTATGGCGCTGGCGGCAGAACTGTGAAACTGGATGGCAGGAAACCTTGCTCTGATACCAAACTTGTAACGCCCCGACTTCCCACGCCGGGTCGTCACCTTACTTACATACTTAAATTAAAACTCAATCTTAAATACTTAACCTTATAGAAAATTTCAGAATAAATTTTTTTTCTTTTATTCTTTTCTTTTCCTCAAACTTTAAACTTGATTTTAAAAACTATTTTACTTTCAAACTTAAACTTAACTTATCATCATGCATATTCGTATGTACTCACACGAGTACTAATATCGTGGACCAGACCCGACTTAGCGCGGATCGGTACAACACGAGGCAACTTGCTTGCCATACATACTTGAAACTTTTCTTAAACATAACAAAACACATTTTACAAACGTATTTTATAAAAACATATTTTCCAAACCCGTGGCGGTGTCCATCCCACATTTCACAGTCCGCAGCACCAACTCTTCACAGTTTTGCATCAAGTACTGCCGTTAGGTTGCTTACCTACAGCATGAACGTAAGTAATGAGCTAATTGCCCAGTAAGTACAATATTCAATCCACAAAAACATTTTTAACATATAAAATGCGTGAACCGATTATGTTCTTTTTCAAAGCTACTATGTTTTCAATATCTTGGTTATAAACCCTTATATGTCATACATGCTCGTACCGTAGTACTCATCCATGGAGTGGTTGGAGGCGGCCAATCCAAACCAAGTCAAACTATGAAACTAATTGTTTGCATAGAATGATTGGGGTAGGCAGTCCAATCCAATTCAAACCATTGACTTAACCGTTTAATCCCGCCTTTGTGGCAAGTCGGTACGACACAATAACATTAGCGGGTCTTTAACTCCTAACTTAACTTATTCTTACCATGTGATTTAAGAATGGTGAACATGCTTCATGATGTCACAAACATAATACATTCTAACATAAATTACCATGTCATAACATAACATAACTTGACATACATAAACTTATCATGACATAACTTATCATAACATGACATACATGACGTAACCTTATCATAACGTAACTCATCATATCATACTTATACTTGTCATAACATACTTAACTTATCATGACACCGCTTTTCATAACATAACTTAGGTAAATCATGTAAATCAATACATGATTTCGTAAAAACATAACATGTAACAAAAACATTTTGTTCATGCTGCAGGTGGAGTTGTACTTACCTCTCTAGCTATGTCCTACATTAAGCTGCTTCCTCTCAGAGTACAGCTGTAGGTTCCCTCCTGCTCATTTAAGGACATAGGTGAGGTTTTAATTAGTATGGCGGAATGTTGATAAACTAACCAACATGCATACGTAATCCTAAATGTAGGTCTCAACTACTAGACATCTTATTGGGTTACAAATAGTAACCCTATGAATAAATTCTTTAAGAGGTTACGTTGGATAACCTCATGTGTTAAACCTTTATGCATACTGTTAGGGTTAGGTTTCATTCCTAACCTTGGGCTTTATTCTTGTCCATAATCATTGGGTTACCTCAAATAATCCTATATCATAGCCCAATTTATTACTTATGATATCCTTTAGGGTTATCTTGACTAACCCTTAAGGTTAATCATAATTAAACTCTTGATCATCAAAAGTTAACCCTATCTGGGTTAAACTTGAGCTCTAGGCTTTGGCCTAGTAATTCGAATATTATTTCCTGTTATTACCCGTAGTCATTTTATTTACCCAGTTTGGTTTAAAAACCCATTTTCCATCTCTTTGGAAACTTGGGTAAATTATCTTCAAAACAATCTTTTTGTTTGACTTTAAAAACTGAAAATCTTCAAATGAGACTTATAAAATTATTGACTATTGGAAACTGCCTTTGGAACAGTTTCACAATGTCCATTTGCAGTGAAACTGCAAAAATATGCATTTTCTGTGTCAACTTTGTAAATCCTGTACAGGATTCCCCTAATTCCTGTACAGTTTTCCGAAATCCATTTTCATCTTAAAATCCAGACTGAATTTGTGAAACTTGTCTTCACGAAAGTTGTAAAGATTGAAAAACTCTACAACTTTTATGTTTTGGGTAAAACCCAGTTCTGGCGTTTTCGTGATCAAAAACCCTTTGGAACTAGTCCTGGCCGTGCACGGGTCCTGGGCACCTTAGGCACGGGTTTTGGTAAAAACCGAGGCCATTGGAGCCTCATTTTACAAAACTGTCCACGCTGTCCTCTAGGAAAAACTCTACTTAAAAACTTTCATGTTTTGAGTTTCCCCTGATTCGGCCTCTAGAAGCCTCAAAAACTGTTTTTCCCGAAACTGGCCAATTTCTACCCGAGTTGGCAGTTTTCGGTTTAAAATTTCGTTTACGTCCTAAAACGTTCACCCTACCTCAACCGAACTCAGCGGGAGCCTAAATCAGACATGCATCACGTTTCTAACGTTCAGATTTCAACATGTAACCAAATTGAACGTCATTCATAATCATGCATAAACCCTAGGCATTCTAGCAAACACCTAGCATGCACATAATTGAACCACCAAACCTTAAACTTAAACAAATCAAGCATAAGCTCATAATTAACAAGCTAGGGCAGAACTTAAAAGTGGGCTTATACCCTTACAAACCATAGCTTAAATACATTTAAATTTCTCCACACGAAATTTAAATGAAAGCTTGAATCGGTTAAGGTTTTACCTCACTTTCTTGGCTCAAGGTGGGCTCGGTTTCCTCCCTTTTTCCTAACCAACAGCCGCTGGTCTTGCTTGGCTAAAAGGGTCCGAAATTTCCAGCCTTCTTTCCCTTAAAGTCCGGTCACCAACTTGGACCAAAATTTCCAGCCAATTGCTCCAAAACCCGGTTTGGATTCTTGGCTTGGTTCTCCCCCCTACAACCGGCCTTGGCTAAGGATTTGGGTTCCAAAATTTTCTCCAACTTTTTGCTTGGTTTCCTACTTGAATCCGACCATCACTAAGCCCTACACACTCTTGGTTTTACAAATTTTCTTGCCTTTCTCTTTCACTCAAATCCGGTTTTGGTGAGTAGAAAATTGGCCAAAGTTTAGCTAACATTCTTGAATTGTGAACAATGCCCACCCCTATTTATAGAGGTTGGGAACTTTTGGGAAATTGGATTTTGGCCCCATGAAAAGCAAGAAATCACACATTAGGGGGGGGGGGGTATGTGGCCGGCCACCAAGGAAGCTTATCTTCCAAAATACTTTCCAATTTTTCTTAAATGGAAAAATGATGTCATAAAGGAAAAGGTATGTGAGGTAAGCTAGGCTTAGGCTTGTTTGGCTTTTTAATTATTGTACAGTCCATTTTTAAGTTAACTCAGGTATTTCCAATACTGGATTTACTTAAACTCAGTATCGGTTTACCGAACTGCAGTCCAAAATTCATCCGTAGAAAAATGAACTGTATGAAATTTTCCTTATTTTTCAAAACCCTTTTGCCCTATACTTGAACTCATTGTGCTTGATTTTCTAGGGTGGTTCTTAAGTCTTAAACATTTCTTATTATCTGAAAAACCGGTTTTCGTCCGGTACAATTTCCATACGGTTTCTTAATAAATCGTACAGACTCGTAGCATCATTTCTTGAACTTTTTGGATCAACCATCGACTTTCTTGTCGATTAGTGACCTTTTTGTCAAATTTTGACTTTCTTGGTCAACAGTTGACTTTTTGGTCAACCGTGACGTTTCTCGGTCAAAGTTTGACTTTTCAAGAAATTTTGCCATATTGTTCCTTTTGACTTAAAAGGTTGTTTTCTTAATTAATTAATCCTGTTTGAGTCTTATATAACCATAAAACTCACAAAACATAATTAAAAACCCTTAACTGGGCTTTTTCCATAAATGCATTTACGGTTCAATGTAAGTTCTATACAAAGAATCGTATTGATGAAAAATCAGGTATTACAACTTGCTTGTCGCTTCTACTTTTGTTGGATAAACGGAAATTCCTTCCTTTGAAACAACGTAGCCTAAGAAATGAATTCTTTTTTTTTTCTAACAAAAATTCACACTTTGTGAACTTGGCATAAAGTTGACTCCTTCTTAACATCTCCAACACCAACCTAAGGTGTTGCTCATGCTCCTTCCTGGACCTTGAGTAAATTAGACTATTATTAATAAAGATGATAACAACTTGTCTATGTACTCCTTAATCCTGAGCTAATGGTATTTTGATTGCAGATCGACTTTCAAAAATGCTACTACTACCCTGAGTTGATCAAAAAGATCATTAATACTCAGGAGGGGTTACTTATTCTTAATCATGATCTTGTTTAGTTCATGATAATCGATGCACATTTGCAACAATCCATTCTTCTTCTTAATAAACAAAACTGTCACTCCCTATGGGGAGTGACTTTGTCGGATGACTCCCATGTCACACAGTTCCTGTAACTGCACTTGGAGTTCCCTAAGCTTGGCTGGTGCCATTCGATAAGACGCTTTGGATATCAATGCACTTCGGCAATAATTCAATTTCGAATGAAATTTCCCGTTCTGGCGGAGTCCAGGTAAGTCTTTCGAAAAAACATCCACATATTCCTTAATAATGGGGACATCTTTCGACCTTAGCTCCATGTAACGCCCCGACCGTCCACGTAGGGGCGGCTACGCAAATGTGGACCGTTACCATGCTTGTTTAACTTACTTCTTAATTTAAAAAGCTTAAACTTACTGAAAATTTCGGAGTAAATTTTTTTTTCCTTTTCTTACTTACATAAAACTTAACTTATCCTCATACATATTCATAAGTACTCACTCGAGTACCGAACTTTCATAATCATATTGAAAGCTAACATAATCATACCGTGGACCAATCCGACCTAATGCGGTTCGGTACAACACGAGGCAACTTGTTGCCATCATCCTTAAAAACCATTCCTTAACTCGTTCTTGAAAACAATTTCTTAAAAATAGTTTTCTTCTTGAAAATGGTTTCTTATCCATACTATCACTTTAACATATCTCAACACAACATAAAACACATCTTTCAAATATATTTTTCAAAACATATTTTACATAACATAATTTCAAAGCCCATGGCGGTGTCCATCCCACATTTCACAATCTGTAGCGCCAGCATCCACAGCCTTGCATCATGTATTGTCGATAGGTTGCTAACCTATAGCATGAATGTAAGTATTGAGCTTATGCCCCGTAAGTACAACGTTCAATCCGCAAAACATTTTAATAAAAGAATGCATTGACCGATTATGCTTTCTTATAAATTAATTAAATTTTCATATATTATCTTGATTATGTTTCCTTACATGTCATGTGTGCACGTACCGTGGTCCATAGCTATGGAGTAGCTGGAGGCAGCCAATCCAATCCAACTCAAACCATGAAACAAACTGTTTAGTATGGAGTGATTGGGGCAGCCAATCCAATTCAACCCAAACCATAGACTAAACCATTTAAACCGCCATTATGGCAAGTCGGTACGACACAATGACCTTAGCTTGTCTTAAAATGTGTTCTTACCATGTAGTTATATTAGTGAACATGCTACATGATGTCACTACATTAAAACATAACATAACGCAAACCATAACATAACCGTCGTAACATAATTCTTCATAACATAAACTTCGTATCATAACATAACCATCGTAACATAACATCATATCACATCATAACCATCGTAACGTAACCCTCATAACGTAATATCATAATGTAAGCATCGTAACATTACCATCATAACGTAACCATCGTAACATAAATATCGTAACGTAACCATCGTAACATAAACATCATACGTAAGTACCATAACATAAATCATGCATATCAATATATGATTTCTTGAAAAACATGTTAAGTAAAAACGTTTTGCCCATACTGTAGGCGGAGTTATACTTACTTGTCGTCCTATGCTCTTGGTTAATCGTCCGAATCATGGCATGACAACAGTTCATACTACTGTTTCCAAACAGGGTGTAAGATAAAAGTCATATACCTTTTATCTTACCATAAATCATAATCGTTAAATGTTGGTTACCTAACCAACATGCGTTCACAGTCTTAGTTATATGTCCCCTCCTAAACAAAATATCTTATTTAGTTACTATAAGTAACCTCATTACTAAGCCCACATCCAATATAGGTAGGGTTAGGTTACTAACCTTAGGCCCATGTCTTAACATTCTTGGTCCATATCCATTGGGTTATTACAAATAACCCAAGATCTTAGTTTATCATAATCTCGGTACCTCACTGGGTTATTATAGGTAAATTTTGAGGTGATAAACCTTGGTCAAACTTGGTCAACCAAAGTCAACCTTCTATGGTCAAACTTGGACTTTGGGTCCAAGCCTAATAACTCGGGTATCCTTCCCGGTTACCATCTGTTACTATCTTGCTACATGTCTTTGGCTTTAAAAATCCAATTTTCCTTTGTCTCGGAAAAATTAGTGAATTCGGTTTAAAAACCCTTTGCTTGACTTATAAAATTTGTTAAGGACTGAAAACTGCCATTGGAACAGTTCTCACAGTTAAAACATTGAGGTTGGTGAAAAATACAGTTTTCCTGTATTATTTTAGAAAATCCTGTGCATGAGCAGGAATTTCCTGCTTATGTACTGTTTTTCTGAAAATCCTGTACTGGAATTTCTATTTCCTGCACAGTTTTTAGAATCCAATTTGTACTTTAAAATCTGTTCAGAATTTGATAAAACTTTCTTCATAAAAGTTGTAGATCTCGAATAATGCTACAACTTTTATGTTTTGAGGAAAATCCAGTTCGGAAACCAATATTCCCTTATTCTTTGTTGAACTCACCTGGCCGTGCATAAATCCTGGGCACGGTCAGGCTCAGATTTTCATAAAAACCGAGGCCTTTGGAGCCTTATTTTGAAAAACGGTCCACGCTACCTTCTAGGAAAAACCATTCTCTACAACTTTGTAGTTTTGAGTTTTTTTAAATTTGTAACGCCCCGAACCGTCATGCGTAGGGGCATCCTACTGCGCAGACGTGGGCCGTTACATTACTTGCATAACTTACTTCTTAATTTAAAAAGCTTAAACTGCGAAAAATTCGGAGTAAAATTTTTTTTTTCTTTTCTTACTTTGAACTTAACTTATCTTCATGCATAATCATATGTACTCACTCGAGTACTGAGCTTTCATAATCATATTGAAAGCTAACATAATCATACCGTGGACCAAACCCAACCTAGTGTGGGTCGGTACTACATGAGGCAACTTGCTTGCCATCATCCTTGAAAACCATTCTTTAACTCGTTCTTGAAAACAATTTCTTAAAATTAGTTTTCTTCTTGAAAACGGTTTCTTATCCATACTATCACATATCATAAAACACATCTTTTAAATATATTTTTCAAAACATATTTTACATAGCATAAATTCAAAACCCGTGGCGGTGTCCATCCCACATTTCACAGCCTGTAGCACCAGCCTTCACAGCTTTGCATCACGTATCGCCGGTAGGTTGCTTAACCTACAGCATGAACGTAAGTAATGAGCTTATGCCCAGTAAGTACAACGTGCAATCCGCAAAACATTTTTAACAAAGGAATGCATGAACCAATTAGGTTTTCTTATGAATCGATTAAATTTTCATTTATTATCTTGATTCTTATTTATTTGCATATCATGTGTGCACGTACCGTGGTCCATCACTATGGAATGGTGAGAGGCAGCCAATCCAAACCAACTCAAACCATGAAACAAACTGTTTAACATGGAGTGATTGGGGCAGCCAATCCAACTCAGCCCAAACCATAGACTAAACCATTTAAACCCGTCACTATGGCAAGTCGGTACGACACAATGACCTTAGCTTGTCTTAATATGTGTTCTTACCATGTAGTTAATTATTAGTGAGCATGCTACATGATGTCACTTTATTAAAACATAACATAACATAAACCATTACATAACCATCGTAACATAAATCATCATAGCATAGCACCGTAACATAGTATCTTATCATATACGTCATGACATAAACCTCATAACATAGCATCATAACATTTCATCTTATCATAAACATCATGATATAAACCTCATAACATAGCATCATAACATTTCATCTTATCATAAACATCATGACATAAACCTCATAACATAGCATCACAACATAGTATCATATCATAGAGTAAGTACCATAAATCATCAACATATGATTTCTTGAAAAACATGTTCTTAAAAAAAACATTTTGCCCATGCTGTAGGCGGAGTTATACTTACTTGTCGTCCTATGCTTTTGGTTAATCGTCCGAAGCGTGACACGACAACAGTTCCTACTCCTGTTTCCAAACAGGACGTAAGATAAGAGCCATAGACATTCTATCTTACCATAAATCATAATCATTAAATGTTGGTGTCCTAACCAACATTTATGAGTAGCCTTAGTTATATTATATGTTCCCTCCTATAACAACTTACGATAACTTGTTTGGTTACCATAAGTAACCTTATTGCTAAGCCCATATCCATACAGGTCGGGTTAGGTTACTATCCTAACCTTGGGCACATGACTTATCATTCTTGATTCATAATCCATTGGGTTATTACAAATAACCCTAGATCTTAGCTTATCACAATCTCGGTACCTCATTGGGTTATATTGGGTAACCCTTGAGGTGATGAATCTTGGTCAACTTAGTCAACCAAAGTCAACCTTAGTCAACCTTCCATGGTCAAACTTGGGCTTTGGGAGCCAAGCCCAATAACTCGGGTATCCTTCCCGGTTACCATCTGTTATTGTCTTGTTACTTAACCTTGGCTTTAAAATCCATTTTTCCCTTTGTTTCGGAAAATTTGTTGAATTCAACTTAAAAACCTTTGCTTAACTTATAAAATGTGTTAAGGGCTGAAAACTGCCATTGGGAACAGTTCTCACAGTCAAAACATTGGGGTTTGGTGTAAAATACAGTTTTCCTATATTGTTCTAGAAAATCCTGTATACGTGCAAGAATTCCCTGCTCATGTTTTATTTTTCTGAAAATCCTGTGCTAGAATTTCTATTTCCTGCACAGTCTTTAGAATCCAATTTTTACTTTAAAATCAGTTCCGAATTTGATAAAACTTTCTTCATAAAAGTTGTAGATCTCGGATAATACTACAACTTTCATGTTTTGAGGAAAACCCAGTTCTGCTTGGATTCTTGTCAGTTTTAATTTGAAACTTACTGGACGTGTAGACTAGGTCTGGGCAGATTAGCCTCGGATTTTCGTAAAAACGGAGGCCATTGGAGCCTTATTTTGAAAAACGGTGTACATTGCCCTCTAGAAAAAACCATTATCTACAACTTTGTAGTTTTGAGTTTCTTCAAATTCGGCCTCTAAGGGCCTCAAAATACCATTTCCAGAACACTGCCCAGTCTTGACCCGAGACTGGCAGTTTCGGTTCTTAATTTCGTTTTACGTCCTAAAACGTGCACGCTGTAACGACCCGCCTAGCACAGGCCGTTACCATACATACATACATACATACATGCGTACTTATTTATTTGGCATAAGCAGCGGAAAATATTTTTTTTTTTTATACAGTGCGGATACTTCAAAATACCATTTCCAGAACACTGCCCAGTCTTGACCCGGGACTGACAGTTTCGGTTCTTAATTTCGTTTTACATCCTAAAACGTGCACGCTGTAACGACCCGCCTAGCACAGGCCATTACCATACATACATACATACATACATGCGTACTTATTTATTTGGCGTAAGCAGCGGAAATTTTTTTTTTTTTTTTATACAGTGCGGATACTTGCAAAATATAACGATGTTTGCATACAAAATAATTTACATAATAAGATCAAAACGCGAAGCGGTTATCATCCCCACATTTCACAGCTTGTTCTGCCCCGCTCGCCACCTTGCACCATCAGTTGCTGGTAGGTTGCTTACCTACAGCATAGACGTAAGTCACGTGAGCTTTCGCTCAGCAAGTACAACATATATATCCGCAACAATTAAACATAACCCATCATACATAACTTCTCATATCATACATATCATGCTTAACTCATACATAACATAAATATTATGTCACATCATCGCATAATATATGCATGAACCAATTATGCTCTTATTATGCCATCGTATTCATTCTTAACTTATCTTACTTATGGGCCCCTTATCATAAGTGTACGTACCGGGCGCGCAACTATGATTTGGTTGGGGCGGCCAAACCAATTCCAACTCAAACCACAGTCCAACCCGACCTAACACGGGTCGGTACGACACAGGCAAGCTTGCTTGCCATCATACTTACTTTTCATGAACTCATACTTGTTCTTTTTAGTGAACATGCTTCGTGATGTCACTATTCATAATTCATACTCATATCTTGACATTATCTCTTTTTCTCATGCTAATGAACTAACATAGTCATATAATAAACACAGCATCGCATACAGCAAACATACTTGGCAAGTATACAACAAAAGCCTATGCTGTAGGCGGAGTTGTACTTACCTTGAATACTATGTCCTGAGACTTGTAGATCCACTTCAGGATGCCTCAGCAGGCTATCTTCTGCTATATCAGAGGACATAGTGTAAGAATTATGTTCTTACAGAATGTTGATAATCAAATCAACATTCATACCTAATTATAGTTATATGTTCCCCCTTCTTAAACAAGGCCAGATACTTTCTCAGTATCACGGTTAGCCCTAGAGATTAGGGTTTACTATACTTAAAGTGTACTTGATTGGTCACACAGGGTAACCTTGGCTAAACAGCCTTTCTAAGTAGCGTTGGACTACTATTCTTAAATCTTGGGCCTACGCCTTCTAAAATACAACTCAAAGGATTATTTCAGATAATCCGAGTTTTTTAGGCCCAACTAGTCATTTTCACTATTATATTGGGTTACGTTGGATAACCCTTGGGCTTAGGGCCCAAACCAATAACGCGATACCTTTCCCGGTTATGGTTCATTTAACTCGATTTAAACTCTTTCTTTATTTCGGAAAAACTTAGAGTTTTAAGATCATTTTATTAAAACTCAGAATCTGATGAGTGGGTCTTTGTAAAAATCATTCAAAACATAAACTGCCTTTGGAACAGTTTCTCACTGAGAATTAGTCAGTGGATGTGCAGAAATGCCCTTTTCCTGCACTGTTTTAGACATCCCTGTGCAGGAATTTCTTGTTCACTACACAGTTTTGAAATCCAATTCTCTATTTAAAAATCAAAGCCGAATTTGAAAAAGTTTTCTTCATGAAAGTTTTAAAGCATTCAAAATCCTAAAACTTTCGTTTTGAACTCGAGACCCAAATCGGTCTCTAACCCACTCCTTTAACCTGTTAAACTCACCTGGCCGTGCATAGGGTCTGGGCACAGTCAGGCTCAGGTTTTCACAAAAACGAAGGCCTTTGGAGCCTTGTTTTTGAAAACTGTCCACGCTTCCCACTAGGAAAAATCCTACTCTACAACTTTCATGTTTTACGTTTTTCCAAAATCAGCCTCTAAGGGCCTCAAATTTCGGTTTCCAGAAAACTGGGCAGATCTAACCCGAATTGGCAGTTTTTGTTCATTTCTTGGTTTCTCGTCCTAATTCGTGCACACTACCTCAACCGAACACAGCGGGAGCCTAAAATCACCATGCAACATTTTTCTATCGTCCCATTTTGACTCACATGAAGCTCAAACCCGTCCATGCAAGTCAACAATCAAACGGCCATTTCAAGGGTTAGGGTTTTGCTTGTTTCTAGCTTTCTACCAACATAGCATACACATTTCCATCTAACACCCTAACATGCCATTTAAATGTTGTTGGGCAGATTTGGGGAAACATACAACCCTTAATTAATCTAGCATACAATCATACTCATAAGCACATATAATTGCACAATTAAGCATGAAACAAAACACAACTTAAAACACTAAATCAACCACCCTAACTAATCAAGCACACATGCACTAACAAAAATTCTGACCTAGAGCAGAAATTAAATTGAGCTTAGGCTCATTACAAATTAGCTTGTAATACATTTAAATCTCTAATCTAGAACTTGAATTAAGAGATTTAAGGGCCAAGAGAAATTTTTACCTTGCTTAGTCCAATGTGGGTTTGGTTTGGCTCAATTTCTCTCTTCCTTTCCCCTTGGTGCAGCCGGCCCTTAGCTCCTCCAATGAGCCTGAAATTTTCCAGCCACCTAGGGAGGACTCCTACCAATGCTCCGGTCACTTCACACCACAACTCAGCCACCTCCCTTCTTGGTTTCCCCTTCAATTTCTCTTCCCCCCTGCTGCTGCCACAGAACCGGCCAGCAATGGCCAATCTTGGTTCCAAAATTTTTCTAGCTTCTTGGCTTGCTTCCTAGTGAATGCCTAACACTCCTAAGACTAATTCCTTGATTTTCCAAGCTTTTTCTTTCTCTTTGGCAGCTCCCTAAGGTTCGGATTTTTGGGCAGAAAATTGGCCAAAGTTTGCTTAGATTTTCCAATTTTTGTGAATAGGATGCACTCCTATTTATAGGCATTTTTGAACTTTCCAAAATTGCAAAATAGTCCTTCAAAGTTCACCAAATTGCACATAAGGGGAGTGAGGTGGCCGGCCATGGTTGTTCTAGAACCATCCTAATTCTTTCCAATTTTTCACTAAATCCATATAATGATGTCATAATCCAAAAGTAATGTGACATCACCATTAAGGCCTTATTTGGCCTAATTCATGAATAAACAGTATCTTTTAATGCTAAACAGATATAGTTGATACTGTGGTCTTTAATTTACAGTACCGATTAATAAAATGCAGTCCAAAATTTATCTGTCGAATAATGAACTATACGAAAAGTTCTCTTTTCGTTTCGAGCCTTTTGGCCTTTAATCTCTTACTTAGTGTGCTTGATTTTTCTATGGTGGTTTTGAATCTAACTTACACCATTTTATCTGAAAAATTTGGTTTTCCGCAGTATACTTCCTATACTGCTCACCATTTTTCGATATCGTCAAAGAATTGATCTTTCTAGCCAATTTTTGACTTTCGTGGGTCAATGTTGCTTATCCTGTCAACATGGACTCTCTTGGTCAACTTGACGGTTTCTGGTCAAACTTTGACTTTCTAGTCAAACTTTGACTCTCGGGTCAAACTTTGACTTTCGTAAAAATCATAGCGTTTTCATACCTTTTTCCTCAAAAGGTCGTATGCTCAACTAAGCAATCATTTTTGAGTCTTATAAAAGCATAAGAACTCACAATTCTGAATAAAAACCCTAAACCGGGCTTTTGCATAATTACCTTCACGGTACAATTCAAATTTCTATACAAGAAATTGTAACATAGAAAAATTCTAGTTATTACACACGCTACCTCAACCGACCACAGCGGGAGCCTAAAGTCACACATGCAATCTTTTCTAACGTTCCAATGCATCATACATTCAATCTTAAACCTATGGGAACATATAACAAACACATGGTAGGCATATTGCAAACATCCATCAAAATCACAAACTAGAGACCACCAACCCTAATCAAGCATAATTAAGCACTTAAAGGTGAGCTTATGCTCTTACATTCAATGCTGTAAATACACATAAACTGAAGCTCAAATTAACAGCTTAGGGCTAATGGAGATTACCTCAAGATTCAAGAAATTGAATCTTCCCATGGCTGCCCATAACTTAACCGGCCTCCTCCTAAGAGTTACCCGAAAAATTTCTGTCCCTTGGCTGCTGCTCCTCACCAAGACCAGCCACTAAATCCGGCCACTCCTTCAACTTTTCTCTTCCTTTTCCAACTCACTAACAGCCGGCCAGCTTGCCCAACAAAGGGTTCCAATTTTTTTCAAGCACTTTTCCTTGCTTCCAAACTGAAATCCGAACTCTCCCTAATGGATTCTCTCTTGGATTTCTGCTTTTGTTCTTGTTTTTTTCTTGGCTGCTAAGGGTCCGTTTTGGGCAGAGAAAAATGGGCAGAGTATGGCTCAATTTTCTGATTTTTTTGAATAAAATGGGCACCTATTTATAGAGTTTTTTGAAACTTTGCTTAATTGCAAAATAGTCCTCCAAAAACCAACTTTTTGCACTTTTTGCATGCTAGGTGGCCGGCCATCACCTTGTTCTCCAAGCAAATGATGACATCATTTTGATGACATCATCTTGCTTACATCACCTTTTTTTCAGAAATTGTATTTTAGCCCCGAAAGTTAAAATTCTTGCATTTATGCCCTCTAGGTGGCCGGCCCCTTACTTGGAGATCAAGCCAAGCTTATCTCACCTTGATGACATCATCTTGATGACATCACTTTGCTTACATTACATCGTCAATTTTCCAAAATTTTCACTTTAACCCCTAAAGATAAAATTTTGGCATTTTTGCCCCTGAGGTGGCCGGCCATGTCATCTCTTCTAGAGCCTTCCTTGCTTTCTTTCCAAGCTTATTTAATCCAATTATCATGTCATAAATTAAGGATAGGATGATGTCATCCATATTAAGCCCTGTTTGGCTTTTCCTCAATATTCAGTCCATTTTTCTGCTACACAGATATTTCTAATACTGTGTTTGCTTAAACACAATATTTTTATACTGTACTACAGTCCAAAATTTATCTGTGTAAAAATAAACTGAATAAAATTTTTCTTATCTCTTGGCACCTTTCTTGCCCTTAATACCATACTTGGTGTGCTTGATTTTCTTGGGTGGTCTCACAGCTTATGCTTGCTAAATTGTCCGTAATTAAAGTTTTTCGCAGTATAATTCCATACTGCTTTGCTATATCTCAACACCTTCATCTATTTGACCTCCCTGGTCAACCTTTGACTTTTCGGTCAACTTTGACTTTTTCGGTCAAACTTTGACCAGCATGAAATCATAGAATTTTCCTTCCCTTTTTGCTCAAGGGTCACATGCATGACTAAGCAAACTGCTTATCGAGTCTCATAGCTAATTAAACGAGAACTCAACCATATACTGATATTTAACTCAGATCGTGAGTTTTATATCGACATCCAAGAGTAAGACTCGGGATTTTCCTTGTCTAAAAGGAAATCATAGTTTCATCGAAATTTCGGGTATTACAAAATTCGGCCTCTAAGGGCCTCAAATTACCATTTCCAGAATGCTGCACAGTCTTGACCCGAGACTGGCAGTTTTGGTTCTTAAATTTGTTTCTCGTCCTAAAACGCGCACACTACCTCAACCGACCACAGCGGGAGCCTAAGATCACACATGCAATCGTTTCTAACGTTCCAATCCATCATGCACATAATCATACATTCATATTCAAACCTCTGGGGACATATAACAAACATGTAGTAGGCATACTTGCAAACATGCGTCAAAACATAAACTAGAGACCACCAACCCTAATCAAGCATAATCAAGCACTTTAAGCCTTGCTCGCAAAATAAAGGGTGAGCTTATGCTCTTACAAATACCAACTGAAAATGCACTTAAATTGAAGCTCAAATTAAAAGCTTAGGGCTAAAGGAGATTACCTCAAGATTCAAGAAATGAATCTATCCTTGGTTGCCTATAGCCTAACCGGCCTTGCTCCTACAATGGGCACCAAAACTTTTTGGTCCCTTGGTGGTTGTCCCTACAAAATCCGGTCACTCACCCCTAAATCCCTAGCACTTTTTCTGCTTTTTCTTGCTTACCCACAACCGGCCATTCAAGCCAAAAATGGGTTTCCAAATTTTTCCACTCTTGCTTTTCTTCCTCACAAAATACGGCCATTCAAATTTTTCCTCCTTGGTTTCGGTTTCTACGGGAGACTTGGAGAAAATTGGGCAGAGTTTTGGGGTATTCTGAGCTGCCAAAAACCGCCCCCCTCCCTTGCTCTATTTATAGGTGGAAATTACAAATTTTCACCATTTATTTTTATTTCCATAATTGCACATTAGGACCTAAAAACAAAATATTTGCTAAGTAGTTCTCCTAGGTGGCCGGCCATTAGGGGTCCTTGGTGGCAAAGAAACTTGCTCACCAAGTCTTGCTTACATCACCCTAGTGACATCACTTGATGATATCATCTTGCTTACATCACCTTTTCTTAAATTTGCATGTTAGTCCCTAAAGGACAAAATATTTGCCCATTTATCCTTATAGGTGGCCGGCCATTAGAAAATGCTTGGAGACCAAGTTTGCTTACATCATCATGCTTATGTCACCTTGCTTACATCATCAAGGTAATTTCTTAAAATTACACTTTGGCCCCTATGGACAAAAATATTTGTAATTTAGTCCTCCAAGTGACTGGCCATATAGTGCTAGGTGGCATCAAAGATTTTTTTCCAATTTTCTTTAATCAATAATGATGTCATAAATCCAAGATAAGGTGATGACATCATAAGGCCTTGTTTGGCTTGTTACTTAATATGCAGTCCATTTTTTTATACTAACACAGATATTTCCAATACCGTTATTAACTAATAACAGTATTTTACACTGTACTACAGTCCAAAATTTATCTGTATAAAAATGAACTGTATAAAATTTTTCTTATTTCTTGGCACCTTTCTTACCCTTAATATCATACTTGGTGTGCTTGATTTTCTAGGGTGGTCTCATAGCTTATGCTTGCTAATTTGTCTATAATGAAGGTTTACCGCAGTATAATTCCATACTGCTTTGCCGTATCTCAGCACCTTCATCTATTTGACCTTCCTGGTCAACCTTTGACTTTTTTGGTTAACTTTGACTTTTTCGGTCAAACTTTGACCAACATAAAATCATAGAATTTTTCTTCCCTTTTTGCTCAAGGGTCACATGCATGACTAAGCAAACTGCTTATTGAGTCTCATAGCTAATTAAATGAGAACTCAAACATATACTGATATTTAACTCAGATCGTGAGCTTTATATCGACATACAAGAGTCAGACTTGAAATTTTCCTTGTCTAAAAGGAAATCATAGGTTCATCAAAATTCTGGGTATTACATTCTACCATCCTTAAAGAAATTTTCGTCCTCAAAAATTCACATAATTCTAAGTGGTTTTTCTTCAAAACCCACCACAATTCCATAATAACTTGTTCATGTTCCCAATTTTTTATACTTTAATGGGATCATGTTGTTTATCTAGAACCATACTCTTACTTTCATATCATGTCATCATACTTTCATACCTTCTTACTTCATACTATATTACTTTCATACTGCATACTTGTAACGACCCGCCTAGCACAGGCCGTTACCATACATACATACTTATCTTCTCGTACATACTTACATACTTATGAAACACAGCGGAATTTTTTTTTTTTTTATATGGCATACGAGTGCAACATATAAAAGTGTCTTTATCAAAATATTTACCATAACATAATTACGTAAAGGACAAAACGCGTAGCGGCTACATTTCCCACATTTCACAGTTTGCCCCGCCATGCCTTTCCATCTTGCATCAACCATTGCTGACGGTTGCTTACCTACAGCATAAACGTAAGACAGTGAGCTTTCGCTCAGCAAGTACAACCTCCTATACCGCGACATAAACAAACATGATCTAATATTTCACATACTAACTTAACTTACCATAGCATATCGTACATATCATGACTTCATTTATCATAGCATAGCATACATCATCATATCATGACTTCCTTTTCATAGCATAACATACATCATAATGCATGGTCCATTTATGCTTATTTTATGCTCAATTCATGCTTAACTTACTTTCATTTCTTATCTTACTTATGGGCCCCTTACTTGTGTGTATGTACCGGGCGCGTGACTATAGAGTGGTTGGGGCGGCCAAACCAATTCCAACTCAAACCATAGTCCAACCCGACCTCACTCGGGTCGGTACAACACAGGCGACTTGCTCGCCATCTTACTTTCCTTTCATCTTATCATGTCATACTTGATCTTATTTTATAAGATTTTGTGAACATGCTTCGTGCTCTCATACTTCCATGATTCATGTAATCATAACATAATATTCATCATAAACATACCTTAACTTATCATACTACATAACCTAGCATACAACATATGACATATTGCATAGCATATCAATAACATAACATAACAACAATAACATTACTTAGCACTAATAATATAACATAGCAGCAACAACAACCGCATAACATACATCCCTAGCATACATCTAACATACTTGGGCAAGTACCACAACAAAGCCTATGCTGTAGGCGGTGATTGTACTTACCTCTCTTGCTATGTCCTGCGTTATGCTGCTTCTTCTCAGAGTACAGCTGCAGGTTCTCTCCTGCTCCTTGAAGGACATAGGTGAGGTTCTTAGTTAGTGTTGCAGAATGTTGATACTCTAATCAACATGCTTACATAATCCTAATTGTATGTCCCTGATACTAGATGTCTTACTGGGTTATAGATAGTAACCCTATTATTAATAGAACCCAATATGAATTAATTCTTTAAGAGGTTACGTTGGATAACCTCATATGCTAAACCCTATACATACTGTCAGGGTTCGATTACTTTCCTAACCTTGGGCTTTATCATAATTATTGGGTTTCCTTAATTAACGCTATATCTTAGCCCAATTTATTACTCTTGGTATCCCTTAGGGTTATCTTGACTAACCCTTAAGGTTAATAATAGTTGAACTCTTAATTAACTAAAGTTAACCCTATATGGGTTAAACTTGAGCTTTAGGCTTTGGCCTAGTAACTCGGATATTATATCCGGTTATTACCCGTAATCATTTTGCTTACCCAATTTGGTTTAAAAATCCATTTTCCATTTCTTTGGAAACTTAGGTAATTTTAACTTCAAAAATCGTTTACTTAACTCATAAAAATTCATATCCTTAAAATAGGTTTTTATAAAATCATTTAGGACTGGAAACTGCCTTTGGAACAGTTTCCCAAGTCAAAACAGTGGTTTTGGAAAAGATACAATTTTTTTGTACTGTTTTTAGAAAATCCTGTGCAGGAATTTCCTATTCCCTGCACAGTCTTTATAAAACCGTGTCAGTTTAAAGATCCACTCTGATTTTGAAAATGTTGTCTTCACAAAAGTTCTAGCTCTCGAAAAATCCTAAAACTTTTGTGTTTGGAGAAAAATCCAGTTCTGCTTGTATTTGCGTCAGTTTTTGTTTGAATCTGGCTGATCCTGTAAACTGGGTCTGGGCAGACCAGCCACGGATTTTTGTAAAAACAGAGACCATTGGAGTCTCATTTTGAGAAATCGTCCGCGATGCCCCCTAGGAAAAACTCTTCCGAACAACTTTTATGTTTTATGTTTCACCCAGTTCTGCCTCGAAGGGCCTTAAATTTCCACTTTCCCGAAACTGGCCAGTTTGGAATCCGAATTGGCAGTTTCGGTTGTTAAGTCCGGTTTACGTCCTATTTCGCGGATTCTAACTCGACCGACCACTTCGGGAGCTTACACAGCAAACATGCAGCGTTTCTAACATCCCACATATTCAATCATGCTAACCCAACGTGTCCATGCAGCCCTAAACCGAATCTCCTAATCTAGGGTTGCATGGTTCTATCTTTGCATCACATTCATACATACACCAAAACATTCAAACTTAAACTAGCAACCTAACATGAACTGTCTAGGGCTGATTTGTTCAAAATCAGGGGACATACCATTCATTCATCATCTAGCATGCAACCTATCAATCAACAAACATAATCAAGAAACAATTAACATAATTGAACCAACCACCCTTAAACCCTAAATCAAGCATTACCTAACTAATCTAGAGCATGGAATTTAAATTTAGCTTATGCTCTTACAAATTTCAACTTGAAATACAACTAATTCCAAATTGAAAGCTCAATTGAAAAAGGTTAGAGCTAAAGAAAATACCTTGGCTCAAGGCTAGGGTTTGGGTACCAAAAATTTCTCCTTCCCCCTCGGTCAACACAACCGGCCTCACCACTCACCTAGAGGCACCAAAAATTCTTTTGGTCACTTGGTTGGTTCGCCACAAATCCGGCCACACTACCAAGGCTTTCTACCTCAAATTTTTCTCTTCCTTTCCTTTTCTCCCACAACCGGCCACTAGGCCAATGGGTCTCTAAAAATTTTCTAAATTTTTTTTCTTGGCTTTCCACTCAAAATCCGAACATTCCCTAAGCAAAACCCCTTTGGAAATTTTGATTTTTCTCTCCTCTTTCTCTCTTCCTTGGCTGCTGATTTTCAAGAAGAAAAATGGCAAGAACCTCCCCAAATTTGAATAAAATGAATAGCAACCACCCCTATTTATAGAGGTTGAGAAACTTTGCTAAAATGCTAAAAAAGTCCCTAAAGAAGCAAAAATTTGCACAAAAGGGAGGTGAGGTGGCCGGCCACATACTTGGTGATCAAGCCAAAAATTGTTCTAGAACAAGACACTTGTCATTCAAGGATTGGTTCATGGAATTATGATGTCATAATTCCAAATAAGGATGATGTCATAAATATGATATCATCCTAAGGCCTTGTTTGGCTACTTTTCTCTAAAATAATCCATTTTTGTGTTGCACAGATATTTCTAATACTGTGTTCACTAATACACAGTACAATTTAGTACTGTTTTACTCGACTGCAGTCCAAAATTTATCTGCGTAAAAATGGACTGTAAAAACTTTTTCTTATTTTTCCGAGCCCTTTTGGTCTTTAGTTCCCACTAGGTGTGCTTGATTTTCTAAGCTAGTTTTCAAAGCCTATTCATGCTATCTTAACCGTAAAGACGGTTTTCACAGTATACTTTATTTTAAAATACTACAATGTCACTCCTTTGACCGTTCTTGGTCAAACTTTGACTTTCTTGGTCAAAGTCGACTTTTTTTGTCAAAGTCAAAGTTTGACTTTCATAAAATCATATACTTTTCGTCCCTTTTTACTCAAAAGGTCCGTTTCTAATCTACATAGTCCATTTTTGAGTTTTATTAATCTTAAAAACTCATAAAATGTAAGAGAACTCTTAACCGAGCTTCTCTTTAAATAATACCTCGAGGGTATACTTTTAATTCCTTTGAAAGGAAATAGTAACATCGGAAAATCTAGGTATTACAATCTACCCTCCTTAAAAATTTTCGTTCTCGAAAATCAGAATAATTCTGGTAGTTCTTTTCGTTTGGTCATTTTGGGGTGAAAAACCGTATTAATCTTTAATTTCGACCCCATGGCAGTATGAACATTCGTTCATAATCGAAAAATGAAGCGTCCATTCCGGTCTGAGATGCTTGATTTTGGTGCTCCATGCAGTTTCACAATCCGAGATATATAGCTTTCAGTCAATTTTCTGCAAATCTCCTCCAGATGTCGGTGTTCAGTCTTAACTTTCTGACAAGTTAAGCACTTTGACACGAATTCCGTCACTTTATTCTTCATGTTTGGCCACTGTTAATTCTCTCAGAGGTCTTGGTACATCTTAAAAGCTCCTGGATGTACCAACTATGGCGTCTTATGGGCTTCTGACATCGTCTGATCCTTCGTTGCCAAGATTTATCCGGTTACTGAGCTCCGCAATTGTCCGTAAAGGTTGAACTTTTTCTTGTCGAAAGAGCTAAACGTCTCTCAACGCTTTTGGGAATCAAATTTAGCGTTGTAATAACTTAAGAAATCCGTTTCTAAGATCACATCGAAATCCTAAAGCTTGATTGCGATGAGATCTACAAGCAATTCTCTATTATTATAATTACAAAATTATTTTACATTAAGAAAAGAAAAATTCAAACCACAAAATCTCTTTAACAAGCAAAGAAATTTTTTTTTTAAAAGGCTGTTTTAAAAATTATCTATACTACTTCCTAATTTCTGGGCAAACTCCATAAATACAAATAAGTGAGTGGCACCAGAATTAGATAATATAATAACGCCTTATGTGGCGACAAAGATCTATCTTGTCCCTTCATGCGAAGTTCCAGCTTCAGCATTTCCATCGGTGTAGGCGTAAATCCTGGCTTGGGGTTCAGGAGCCTCTAATCTTCCTTGTGCAATTGAGGGTCCTTCGAGCCTTGCTTGGACTGCATGTAACTGGCTGCTGGCATTCCGGTTTGGATACTGAGGGCTCTGGTTCTGGTTGTTCTGGGGGCAGCTCCGTGCATAGTGCCATTCCTTGCCACAAAGGTAGCAAGCATTTGTTCCCATCCTACACACTCCCGGGTGTTTCTTTCCACATGTTGCGCACGCGGGATAGCTGACGTTAGTATTCTCGTTCCCTCGATTGTTCTTTTTCTGAGGGAAATTCCCTTGTTGATCCTGGCCCGAGAAATTTCCTTTTCTCTTGTTCCTCCCAACTTGATTGGAACCTTGTGTAGGGCTACTAGATTGGCCTTTCGGTTGCGACTCTGAGTCTTGTCGAGGCTGCGTTGGCTTTGCTGCCGCCTTTTCCTCCTTTTTAGCCTTGAAGAATTGAGCTCTAGCCTCCTTGTCCTGGTTTATCCAGTATTCGGCTCTTATCGCCCGGCTTATGCAATCGGACACCAGGGTAGGCGGGCTGCTGCCAGCACTTACTTGCTTGGCGATGTCGGTTCGAAACATCTTCATCATCCTTCGTACCTTCTCTGCTTCACTCGGGACCAAATCCGGGCATAACCGAGCCAGCTGTTCAAACTTCTGTACGGCCTCCATTACCGTCATCGACCCTTGTCTGAAGTTCGTGAACTCGTCTTGTTGAACGGCAAGGATCTCTCTGTTGTAGTACATTGCGCGAAATTCGGTCACAAAGTCTTGCCAGCTCATGACCGTAACATCACGGCGTATTTGCACGGTCATCCACCAATGTCACGCATCCTTTTTCAGAGCAAAAGAAGCGCAGAGAACTTTCTCTTGTTCTGTTAGCCGCATGAAATCCAAGATAACTTGGATATCAATCAACCAATTGTCCGCGGCGATCGGGTCCGTCGGGCCTTCGAACTCAGGCGCCTTCATTCGCCTGAATCACTCGTACAGTAAATCTTCCCTCACTGGCTGTAGGTTTATTTGTCCTCCAGCGGGTGCCATCGGAATGTTAGCATTCTGAGGAATTTCTGGCTGACCCTCAGGTACTGGGGGTACTATTGGAGGTACTGGTTGAGCTCGGGGTGGAACCTCATTAATTCGGGGTCCCTGGTTTATCTGAGCTATCTGCACTCGAAGTCTTTCCGTCTCTTGTTGCTGTTCTAGCAGCTGCCGTTGTAGACTTGCCACAATGGTCGATAGATCTTGCTTAGGCGGGTTGAGTGGTACCGTTCTTCGTGGACGTACCATCTTTTAAATCCTATAAGAAAAGATATCATCGTACTATTAGTATCTTTTCTTTCATACATGGCTTATTACGTCACATCATACCGTAACATCATTCATTTCATATCATAACATAAAAGGTATCATAACAGATACTTATCATAATATAACATAACTTTCATAATATATAACATACTTTTGTTATACAAATCCCGTGTCTGCACGGTCTTATGTACACTTTCAAAAGTACATCATATACATACTCTGTATTTTGTAATTTACAATACTGTAATTACAAATAGATTATATCATACTGTACATACATATCTTTATATATACATAGTCAAAATATGATGGAAGTGTCTATTACTTTACCATCGTACTGTATATAATCAAATAAGTGATGGGAGTGTTTACCACTCTACCATCATTTATAGTCAAAAGAATAAACACATATCGGCCCTAACTAAACTATAACCTCAAGCGTGATCGTCGAAACGTCAGATTCGGCGTCAGAGTCTACGTCCCAATCTCCATCGTGGAATAGTATTTCCTCGGGATCGCCCTTGGCGTCGTCAACGTCCTCCACCCAGTCACCTTGCTCGGCTCCGGGCTCCATATCGTCCTCGTCATCCTCGTCGTCACAAGGGATGATAATAACGGGAGGGTCTTCCGGTAGGTCCTCTAGAGCAATCAAATCATTAGCAGCGTCTTCGGCGTCCATCTGGTCCTCAGCCTCTAGGGCTGGGATCTCCTGTAAGGGCATGGCAGGAATCGGGTCGTCAGGGAACATCGGACCCACCTCATACTGGGGTTCTCCTATCTCGGCATCGATCCGTGCGAGCTCCATATTCACGCGTCTATCATAGCATAATCCTATCGTAAATACTTACGCATATACATAAAACACATATGTAACTTACAATAATGGTGGCGATGGTAGGCAGACTGTGAAATCGTATCGCAGGGAACCGCTCTGATACCAACTCTGTAACGACCCGCCTAGCACAGGCCGTTACCATACATACATACTTATCTTCTCGTACATACTTACATACTTATGAAACACAGCGGAAATTTTTTTTTTTTTTTTATATGGCATACGAGTGCAACATATAAAAGTGTCTTTATCAAAATATTTACCATAACATAATTACGTAAGGACAAAACGCGTAGCGGCTACATTTCCCACATTTCACAGTTTGCCCCGCCATGCCTTTCCATCTTGCATCAACCATTGTTGACGGTTGCTTACCTACAGCATAAACGTAAGACAGTGAGCTTTCGCTCAGCAAGTACAACCTCCTATACCGCGACATAAACAAACATGATCTAATCTTTCACATACTAACTTAACTTACCATAGCATATCGTACATATCATGACTTCATTTATCATAGCATAGCATACATCATCATATCATGACTTCCTTTTCATAGCATAACATACATCATAATGCATGGTCCATTTATGCCTATTTTATGCTCAATTCATGCTTAACTTACTTTCATTTCTTATCTTACTTATGGCCCCTTACTTGTGTGTATGTACCGGGCGCGTGACTATAGAGTGGTTGGGGCGGCCAAACCAATTCCAACTCAAACCATAGTCCAACCCGACCTTACTCGGGTCGGTACAACACAGGCGACTTGCTCGCCATCTTACTTTCCTTTCATCTTATCATGTCATACTTGATCTTATTTTATAAGATTTTGTGAACATGCTTCGTGCTCTCATACTTCCATGATTCATGTAATCATAACATAATATTCATCATAAACATACCTTAACTTATCATACTACATAACCTAGCATACAACATATGACATATTGCATAGCATATCAATAACATAACATAACAACAATAACATTACTTAGCACTAATAATATAACATAGCAGCAACAACAACCGCATAACATACATCCCTAGCATACATCTAACATACTTGGGCAAGTACCACAACAAAGCCTATGCTGTAGGCGGTGATTGTACTTACCTCTCTTGCTATGTCCTGCGTTATGCTGCTTCTTCTCAGAGTACAGCTGCAGGTTCTCTCCTGCTCCTTGAAGGACATAGGTGAGGTTCTTAGTTAGTGTTGCAGAATGTTGATACTCTAATCAACA
>CM046372.1:4015774-4036293 GCA_025413025.1 Ficus hispida | reverse complement strand
GTTGCGACTCTGAGTCTTGTCGAGGCTGCGTTGGCTTTGCTGCCGCCTTTTCCTCCTTTTTAGCCTTGAAGAATTGAGCTCTAGCCTCCTTGTCCTGGTTTATCCAGTATTCGGCTCTTATCGCCCGGCTTATGCAATCGGACACCAGGGTAGGCGGGCTGCTGCCAGCACTTACTTGCTTGGCGATGTCGGTTCGAAACATCTTCATCATCCTTCGTACCTTCTCTGCTTCACTCGGGACCAAATCCGGGCATAACCGAGCCAGCTGTTCAAACTTCTGTACGGCCTCCATTACCGTCATCGACCCTTGTCTGAAGTTCGTGAACTCGTCTTGTTGAACGGCAAGGATCTCTCTGTTGTAGTACATTGCGCGAAATTCGGTCACAAAGTCTTGCCAGCTCATGACCGTAACATCACGGCGCATTTGCACGGTCATCCACCAATGTCGCGCATCCTTTTTCAGAGCAAAAGAAGCGCAGAGAACTTTCTCTTGTTCTGTTAGCCGCATGAAATCCAAGATAACTTGGATATCGATCAACCAATTGTCCGCGGCGATCGGGTCCGTCGGGCCTTCGAACTCAGGCGCCTTCATTCGCCTGAATCGCTCGTACAGTAAATCTTCCCTCACTGGCTGTAGGTTTATTTGTCCTCCAGCGGGTGCCATCGGAATGTTAGCATTCTGAGGAATTTCTGGCTGACCCTCAGGTACTGGGGGTACTATTGGAGGTACTGGTTGAGCTCGGGGTGGAACCTCATTAATTCGGGGTCCCTGGTTTATCTGAGCTATCTGCACTCGAAGTCTTTCCGTCTCTTGTTGCTGTTCTAGCAGCTGCCGTTGTAGACTTGCCACAATGGTCGATAGATCTTGCTTAGGCGGTTGAGTGGTACCGTTCTTCGTGGACGTACCATCTTTTAAATCCTATAAGAAAAGATATCATCGTACTATTAGTATCTTTTCTTTCATACATGGCTTATTACGTCACATCATACCGTAACATCATTCATTTCATATCATAACATAAAAGGTATCATAACAGATACTTATCATAATATAACATAACTTTCATAATATATAACATACTTTTGTTATACAAATCCTGTGTCTGCACGGTCTTTATGTACACTTTCAAAAGTACATCATATACATACTCTGTATTTTGTAATTTACAATACTGTAATTACAAATAGATTATATCATACTGTACATACATATCTTTATATATACATAGTCAAAATATGATGGAAGTGTCTATTACTTTACCATCGTACTGTATATAATCAAATAAGTGATGGGAGTGTTTACCACTCTACCATCATTTATAGTCAAAAGAATAAACACATATCGGCCCTAACTAAACTATAACCTCAAGCGTGATCGTCGAAACGTCAGATTCGGCGTCAGAGTCTACGTCCCAATCTCCATCGTGGAATAGTATTTCCTCGGGATCGCCCTTGGCGTCGTCAACGTCCTCCACCCAGTCACCTTGCTCGGCTCCGGGCTCCATATCGTCCTCGTCATCCTCGTCGTCACAAGGGATGATAATAACGGGAGGGTCTTCCGGTAGGTCCTCTAGAGCAATCAAATCATTAGCAGCGTCTTCGGCGTCCATCTGGTCCTCAGCCTCTAGGGCTGGGATCTCCTGTAAGGGCATGGCAGGAATCGGGTCGTCGGGGAACATCGGACCCACCTCATACTGGGGTTCTCCTATCTCGGCATCGATCCGTGCGAGCTCCATATTCACGCGTCTATCATAGCATAATCCTATCGTAAATACTTACGCATATACATAAAACACATATGTAACTTACAATAATGGTGGCGATGGTAGGCAGACTGTGAAATCGTATCGCAGGGAACCGCTCTGATACCAACTCTGTAACGACCCGCCTAGCACAGGCCGTTACCATACATACATACTTATCTTCTCGTACATACTTACATACTTATGAAACACAGCGGAAATTTTTTTTTTTTTTTTATATGGCATACGAGTGCAACATATAAAAGTGTCTTTATCAAAATATTTACCATAACATAATTACGTAGAGGACAAAACGCGTAGCGGCTACATTTCCCACATTTCACAGTTTGCCCCGCCATGCCTTTCCATCTTGCATCAACCATTGTTGACGGTTGCTTACCTACAGCATAACGTAAGACAGTGAGCTTTCGCTCAGCAAGTACAACCTCCTATACCGCGACATAAACAAACATGATCTAATCTTTCACATACTAACTTAACTTACCATAGCATATCGTACATATCATGACTTCATTTATCATAGCATAGCATACATCATCATATCATGACTTCCTTTTCATAGCATAACATACATCATAATGCATGGTCCATTTATGCCTATTTTATGCTCAATTCATGCTTAACTTACTTTCATTTCTTATCTTACTTATGGGCCCCTTACTTGTGTGTATGTACCGGGCGCGTGACTATAGAGTGGTTGGGGCGGCCAAACCAATTCCAACTCAAACCATAGTCCAACCCGACCTTACTCGGGTCGGTACAACACAGGCGACTTGCTCGCCATCTTACTTTCCTTTCATCTTATCATGTCATACTTGATCTTATTTTATAAGATTTTGTGAACATGCTTCGTGCTCTCATACTTCCATGATTCATGTAATCATAACATAATATTCATCATAAACATACCTTAACTTATCATACTACATAACCTAGCATACAACATATGACATATTGCATAGCATATCAATAACATAACATAACAACAATAACATTACTTAGCACTAATAATATAACATAGCAGCAACAACAACCGCATAACATACATCCCTAGCATACATCTAACATACTTGGGCAAGTACCACAACAAAGCCTATGCTGTAGGCGGTGATTGTACTTACCTCTCTTGCTATGTCCTGCGTTATGCTGCTTCTTCTCAGAGTACAGCTGCAGGTTCTCTCCTGCTCCTTGAAGGACATAGGTGAGGTTCTTAGTTAGTGTTGCAGAATGTTGATACTCTAATCAACATGCTTACATAATCCTAATTGTATGTCCCTGATACTAGATGTCTTACTGGGTTATAGATAGTAACCCTATTATTAATAGAACCCAATATGAATTAATTCTTTAAGAGGTTACGTTGGATAACCTCATATGCTAAACCCTATACATACTGTCAGGGTTCGATTACTTTCCTAACCTTGGGCTTTATCATAATTATTGGGTTTCCTTAATTAACGCTATATCTTAGCCCAATTTATTACTCTTGGTATCCTTAGGGTTATCTTGACTAACCCTTAAGGTTAATAATAGTTGAACTCTTAATTAACTAAAGTTAACCCTATATGGGTTAAACTTGAGCTTTAGGCTTTGGCCTAGTAACTCGGATATTATATCCGGTTATTACCCGTAATCATTTTGCTTACCCAATTTGGTTTAAAAATCCATTTTTCATTTCTTTGGAAACTTGGGTAATTTTAACTTCAAAAATCGTTTACTTAACTCATAAAAATTCATATCCTTAAAATAGGTTTTTATAAAATCATTTAGGACTGGAAACTGCCTTTGGAACAGTTTCCCAAGTCAAAACAGTGGTTTTGGAAAAGATACAATTTTTCTGTACTGTTTTTAGAAAATCCTGTGCAGGAATTTCCTATTCCCTGCACAGTCTTTATAAAACCGTGTCAGTTTAAAGATCCACTCTGATTTTGAAAACGTTGTCTTCACGAAAGTTCTAGCTCTAGAAAAATCCTAAAACTTTCGTGTTTGGAGAAAAATCCAGTTCTGCTTGTATTTGCGTCAGTTTTTGTTTGAATCTGGCTGATCCTGTAAACTGGGTCTGGGCAGACCAGCCACGGATTTTTGTAAAAAAAGAGACCATTGGAGTCTCATTTTGAGAAATCGTCCGCGATGCCCCTAGGAAAAACTCTTCCGAACAACTTTTATGTTTTATGTTTCACCCAGTTCTGCCTCGAAGGGCCTTAAATTTCCACTTTCCCGAAACTGGCCAGTTTGGAATCCGAATTGGCAGTTTCGGTTGTTAAGTCGGTTTACGTCCTATTTCGCGGATTCTAACTCGACCGACCACTTCGGGAGCTTACACAGCAAACATGCAGCGTTTCTAACGTCCCACATATTCAATCATGCTAACCCAACGTGTCCATGCAGCCCTAAACCGAATCTCCTAATCTAGGGTTGCATGTTCTATCTTTGCATCACATTCATACATACACCAAAACATTCAAACTTAAACTAGCAACCTAACATGAACTGTCTAGGGCTGATTTGTTCAAAATCAGGGGACATACCATTCATTCATCATCTAGCATGCAACCTATCAATCAACAAACATAATCAAGAAACAATTAACATAATTGAACGAACCACCCTTAAACCCTAAATCAAGCATTACCTAACTAATCTAGAGCATGGAATTTAAATTTAGCTTATGCTCTTACAAATTTCAACTTGAAATACAACTAATTCCAAATTGAAAGCTCAATTGAAAAAGGTTAGAGCTAAAGAAAATACCTTGGCTCAAGGCTAGGGTTTGGGTACCAAAAATTTCTCCTTCCCCCTAGGTCAACACAACCGGCCTCACCACTCACCTAGAGGCACCAAAAATTCTTTTGGTCACTTGGTTGGTTCGCCACAAATCCGGCCACACTACCAAGGCTTTCTACCTCAAATTTTTCTCTTCCTTTCCTTTTCTCCCACAACCGGCCACTAGGCCAATGGGTCTCTAAAAATTTTCCAAATTTTTTTTCTTGGCTTTCCACTCAAAATCCGAACATTCCCTAAGCAAAACCCCTTTGGAAATTTTGATTTTTCTCTCCTCTTTCTCTCTTCCTTGGCTGCTGATTTTCAAGAAGAAAAATGGCAAGAACCTCCCCAAATTTTGAATAAAATGAATAGCAACCACCCCTATTTATAGAAGTTGAGAAACTTTGCTAAAATGCTAAAAAAGTCCCTAAAGAAGCATAAATTTGCACAAAAGGGAGGTGAGGTGGCCGGCCACATACTTGGTGATCAAGCCAAAAATTGTTCTAGAACAAGACACTTGTCATTCAAGGATTGGTTCATGGAATTATGATGTCATAATTCCAAATAAGGATGATGTCATAAATATGATATCATCCTAAGGCCTTGTTTGGCTACTTTTCTCTAAAATAATCCATTTTTGTGTTGCACAGATATTTCTAATACTGTGTTCACTAATACACAGTACAATTTAGTACTGTTTTACTCGACTGCAGTCCAAAATTTATCTGCGTAAAAATGGACTGTAAAAACTTTTTCTTATTTTTCCGAGCCCTTTTGGTCTTTAGTTCCCACTAGGTGTGCTTGATTTTCTAAGCTAGTTTTCAAAGCCTATTCATGCTATCTTAACCGTAAAGACGGTTTTCGCAGTATACTTTTTTTTAAAATACTGCAAAGTCACTCCTTTGACCGTTCTTGGTCAAACTTTGACTTTCTTGGTCAAAGTCGACTTTTTTTTGTCAAAGTTTGACTTTCATAAAATCATATACTTTTCGTCCCTTTTTACTCAAAAGGTCCGTTTCTAATCTACATAGTCCATTTTTGAGTTTTATTAATCTTAAAAACTCATAAAATGTAAGAGAACTCTTAACCGAGCTTCTCTTTAAATAATACCTCGAGGGTATACTTTTAATTCCTTGAAAGGAAATAGTAACATCGGAAAATCTAGGTATTACAATACTTTCTTACTTACATATGTTCATACTTACATACTTGCATACTTTCTTACTTACATACATTCATACTTACATACTTACATACTTTCATGCTATCATCTTCTCCTTTCATATTGCATCACAAGAACTATCTTCATAAAAATTTGAGCAAGTATATCATATAACTTGCCATGTTTGGAAAACATATCTTATCATATAACTTTTTCATACATGAAAAGCGTTTCATACTTTATAATTTTTCCACACTTGGAAAACATATCTTAAAATAGCTTATTTCTTGAACTTTGATCTTATGCTATTAGAACCCTTTATTTTCATAATGGCCCCTTTCTTGGAACTCATCCCGTTCTTGGGACTTGTCCCTCAAGGATTCGGCCTATGGCCCCTATCTTGGAACTTGCTTCCTCAAGGATTTGGCCTATGGCCCCTATCTTGGAACTTGCTTCCTCAAGGATTCGGCCATGTAACGGCTCCTATCTTGGAACCCTTACTGTTCATAACAGCCCCTATCTTGGAATTTCCTCCTCAAGGATTCGGCTGTATAAAATGAGGGGTTCTTTTAAGCATCAGCTCAAGATTTAAGCATCTTTTATAAAAATATTTCCTTTGAATTCTTTCAAAGTCAATATTGAAGAAAACATAATATCATTCAAGTGATACAATACTTATATCGTATCGACTAGATGCTTGCTAGAAAATAAAATGGTAGAAGCTTCTCTTATTGCTTCTAACATTTTCTTTATAACGCAAAATCATAATCCTTAGGAATGTCTAAAACTTCCCATTATTTCATAATTTCCCTTACTAAGGGATCATATCCTTAATTTCATCATCATACTGCTAGCCATCATCTAACTTATTCTTTGTGCATTACCTTGATATTACCACTAGTCAAGGCACTACTAAACATCTTTCCATACCTATTATTACTCTTAAGGAAGCATAAGTTTCACAAACATGAAACTTAAGTTCTATAGCATCTAGCTTATTTCTTAAAATGAAAACTTCCAGATTATCACCCTACTGAGGTAAGGCGATAGGCTATCTGATCTCGAAGCCTATTCATTTCTTATTGCTGCTCTAGCATTTATCATCATAACTTGGCTATCATAGTTGCAAGATGAGACTCTTGCAGAATTTGGTTCGATTGTACACGCAACGAACCATCTTCAAATTTCTAATTCTAATTCTCAACATGTCTAACACTCATTCCTTCATCCATATCTTAGCATACCATACTAGAGATTCATCACGATCTCATCATATCGTATCGTAGGCTTAGCTTATCGACTACGCTTTCGCTGCGCAACTCTGATCCACTGGCAATCATAGCCCATAGACTCATTTGGATAAATGCGCCAAGTTGCAACATAACTGACGTATCGTCTCCATATCGTGTAACCACATAGCTAGTGCAATCGTTTCCTTGAGTCCCATCAAAGATGCGTGACTCCATTCCTTCGGATGCCAATGAAGTCTTGCGGTCCTTTTCAATCGTACCCGGGTTTCATACCAGGTTCACGTCTTTACTATTATAAAACTATGACCTCACATAGTTACTTTACTTAACTAGAGTAAGAAAACTTACTTACAAAACTGTGGCTCTGGTGGCAGAACTGTGAAACTAGATGGCAGAAAACTTGCTCTGATACCATTCTCTGTAACGCCCCGCCCGTCCACGTAGGGGCCGACTACGCAAACGTGGGCCGTTACCATGCTTGTTTAACTTACTTCTTAATTTAAAAAGCTTAAACTTACTGAAAATTTCGGAGTAAATTTTTTTTTCCTTTTCTTACTTACATAAAACTTAACTTATCCTCATACATATTCATAAGTACTCACTCGAGTGCCGAGCTTTCATAATCGTATTGAAAGCTAACATAATCATACCGGGGACCAATCCGACCTAATGCGGTTCGGTACAACACGAGGCAACTTGTTGCCATCATCCTTAAAAACCATTCCTTAACTCGTTCTTGAAAACAATTTCTTAAAAATAGTTTTCTTCTTGAAAACGGTTTCTTATCCATACTATCACTTTAATATATCTCAACACAACATAAAACACATCTTTCAAATATATTTTTCAAAACATATTTTACATAACATAATTTCAAATCCCGTAGCGGTGTCCATCCCACATTTCACAGTCTGTAGCGCCAGCCTCCACAGCCTTGCATCATGTATTGCCGATAGGTTGCTAACCTACAGCATGAATGTAAGTAATGAGCTTATGTCCAGTAAGTACAACATTCAATCCGCAAAACATTTTAATAAAAGAATGCATTGACCGATTATGCTTTCTTATAAATCAATTAAATTTTCATATATTATCTTGATTATGTTTCCTTACATGTCATGTGTACATGTACCGTGGTCCATAGCTATGGAGTGGCTGGAGGCAGCCAATCCAATCTAACTCAAACCATGAAACTAACTATTTAGCATGGAGTGATTGGGGCAGCCAATCCAATTCAACCTAAACCATAGACTAAACCATTTAAACCGCCATTATGGCAAGTCGGTACGACACAATGACCTTAGCTTGTCTTAAAATGTGTTCTTACCATGTAGTTATATTAGTGGACATGCTACATGATGTCACTATATTAAAACATAACATAACGCAAACCATAACATAACCGTCGTAACATAATTCTTCATAACATAAACTTCATATCATAACATAACCATCGTAACAGAACATCATATCACATCATAACCATCGTAACATGACCATTATAGCGTAACCCTCGTAACATAATATCATAGCGTAAGCATCATAACATTATCATCATAACGTAATCATCGTAACATAAACATCATACGTAAGCACCATAACATAAATCATGCATATCAACATATGATTTATTGAAAAACATGTTAAGTAAAAATATTTTGCCCATGCTGTAGGCGGAGTTATACTTACTTGTCGCCCTATGCTCTTGGTTAATCGTCCGAATCATGACATGACAACAGTTCATACTCCTGTTTCCAAACAGGGTGTAAGATAAAAGTCATATACCTTTTATCTTACCATAAATCATAATCGTTAAATGTTGGTGACCTAACCAACATGCGTTCATAGTCTTAGTTATATGTCCCCTCCTAAACAAAATATCTTATTTGGTTACTATAAGTAACCTCATTACTAAGCCCACATCCAATACAAGTAGGGTTAGATTACTAACCTTGGGCCCATGTCTTAACATTCTTGGTCCATATCCATTGGGTTATTACAAATAACCCTAGATCTTAGTTTATCATAATCTCGGTACCTCACTGGGTTGTTATAGATAATCTTTGAGGTGATAAACCTTGGTCAAACTTGGTCAACCAAAGTCAACCTTCTATGGTCAAACTTGGGCTTTGGGTCCAAGCCTAATAACTCGGGTATCCTTCCCGGTTACCATCTGTTACTATCTTGCTCCATGTCTTTGGCTTTAAAAATCCAATTTTCCTTTGTCTCGGAAAAATTGGTGAATTCGGTTTAAAAACCCTTTGCTTGACTTATAAAATTTGTTAAGGACTGAAAACTGCCATTGGAATAGTTCTCACAGTTAAAACATTGGGGTTGGTGAAAAATACAGTTTTCCTGTATTATTTTAGAAAATCCTGTGCATGAGCAGGAATTTCCTGCTTATGTACTGTTTTTCTGAAAATCCTGTGCTGGAATTTCTATTTCCTGCACAGTTTTTAGAATCCAATTTGTACATTAAAATCTGTTCAGAATTTGATAAAACTTTCTTCATAAAAGTTGTAGATCTCGAATAATGCTACAACTTTCATGTTTTGAGGAAAATCCAGTTCGGAATTTAATATGCCCTTATTCTTTATTAAACTCACCTGGCCGTGCATAAATCCTGGGCACGGTCAGGCTCGGATTTTTATAAAAACCGAGGCCTTTCGAGCCTTATTTTGAAAAACGGTCCATGCTACCCTCTAGGAAAAACCATTCTCTACAACTTTTTAGTTTTGAGTTTCTTTAAATTCAGCCTCTAAGGGCCTCAAATTTCCATTTCCAGAATATTGCCCAGTCTTGACTCGAGACTGGCAGTTTTGGTTCTTAAATTCGTTTCTCGTCCTAAAACGCGCACACTACCTCAACCGACCATAGTGGGAGCCTAAGATCACACATGTAATCATTTATAACGTTCCAATCTATCATGCACATAATCATACATTCATATTCAAACCCATGGGGACATATAGCAAACATGTAGTAGGCATACTTGCAAACATGCATGAAAACATAAACTAGAGACCACCAACCCTAGTCAAGCATAATCAAGCACTTTAAGCCTTGCTCGCAAAATAAAGGGTGAGCTTATGCTCTTACAAATACCAACTGAAAATACACTTAAATTGAAGCTCAAATTAAAAGCTTAGGGCTAAAGGAGATTACCTCAAGATTCAAGAAATGAATCTACCCTTGGTTGCCTATAGCCTAACCGGCCTTGCTCCTCCAATGGGCACCAAAACTTTTTGGTCCCTTGGTGGTTGTCCCTACAAAATCCGGCCACTCACCCCTAAATCCCTAGCACTTTTTCTACTTTTTCTTGCTTACCCACAACCGGCCATTCAAGCCAAAAATGGGTTTCCAAATTTTTCCACTCTTGCTTTTCTTCCTCACAAAATCCGGCCATTCAAATTTTTCCTCCTTGGTTTCGGTTTCTAGGGGAGACTTGGAGAAAATTGGGCAGAGTTTTGGGGTGTTTTGAGCTGCCAAAAACCGCCCCCCTCCCTTGTTCTATTTATAGGTGAAAATTACAAATTTTCACCATTTATTTTTATTTCCATAATTGCACATTAGGACCTAAAAACAAAATATTTGCTAAGTAGTCCTCCTAGGTGGCCGGCCATTAGGGGTCCTTGGTGGCCAAGAAACTTACTCACCAAGTCTTGCTTACATCACCCTAGTGACATCACTTGATGACATCATCTTGCTTACATCACCTTTTCTTAAATTTGCATGTTAGTCCCTAAAGGACAAAATATTTGCCCATTTATCCTTATAGGTAACCGGCCATTAGAAAATGCTTGGAGACCAAGTTTGCTTACATCATCATGCTTATGTCACCTTGCTTACATCATCAAGGCAATTTCTTAAAATTACACTTTGGCCCCTATCAAGGCAATTTCATATGGTGCTAGGTGGCATCAAAGATTTTTTTTCTAATTTTCTTTAATCAATAATGATGTCATAAATACAAGATAAGGTGATGACATCATAAGGCCTTGTTTGGCTTGTTACTTAATATGTAGTCTATTTTTTTGTGCTAACACATATAATTCCAATACTGTTATTAACTAATAACAGTATTGTAACGACCCGCCTAACACAGGCCGTTACCATACATACATACATACGCATACATACTTACTTAATAAACATAAGCAGCGGATTTTTTTTTTTATATACGGCGCAGATAACGAAACGCATAATAATATAAACAATGTTTAAATACGAAATAATATACATAATAAGAACGAAATGCGTAACGGCTATTAATCCCATATTTCACAGTCCACCCTGCCACGCTCGCCATCTTGCATCATCAGTTGCCCGTAGGTTGCTTACCTACAGCATAGACGTAAGACACGTGAGCTTTCGCTCAGCGAGTACAACATACATAACCGCAACAATTAAACACAAACATCAATCATCATGCATATCATACTTAACTCATCTTAACATACATATCATACTTAATTCATCTTAACATACATATCATACTTAATTCATCGTAACATACATATCACTTCATAACATTGCATAATAAATGCATGAACCGATTATGCTCTGATTATGCCATCTTATTCATTCTTAACTTATCTTACTTATAGGCCCCTTATCATAAGTGTACGTATCGGGCGTGCAACTATGATTTGGTTGGGGCGGCCAGTCCATTTCCAACTCAAACCACAGTCCAACCCGACCTAACGCGGGTCGGTACGACACAGGCAAGCTTGCTTGCCATCATACTTACTTTTCATGAACTCATACTTGATCTTATTAGTGAACATGCTTCGTGATGTCACTATTCATAAATCATGCTCATATCTTAACATCATACCTTAATCTCATAATCATGAACTTAACATAATCATATCATAAACATAACCTCATTACAACATATACATCAAACATACTTGGACAAGTATACAACAAAAGCCTATGCTATAGGCGGAGTTGTACTTACCTTGTTTACTATGTCCAGAGATGTGTCGATCCAGGTCAGGATACTCCAGCAGGCTATCTCCTGCTATATCAAAGGACATAGGGTAAGAATTATGTTCTTACAGAATGTTGGTAATCAAACTAACATTCATACCTATTAGTAGTTATATGCCCCTTTCCTTAATACACTGCCGGATACTTTCTCAGTTTCACGGATAACCCTAGGGTTTAGGGTTTATCATACTTAGAGCGTACTTTGATTGGTCACATAAAGTAACCTTGGCTAAACAGCCTTCCATAACTGTGTTAGATCATTAGACCTGACCTTGGGCCTAAGCTTTCTTAGAAATTCTTTCCATTGGGTTACTCCTGAATAACCCTGGTTTTTAGGCCCAACTAGTCATTCTTATCATTCTATTGGGTTACGTTGGATAACCCTTGGGCTTTGGGCCCAAACCAATAACTCGGTATCTTCCCGGTTATTGCTCATTCAACTTGGTTTAAAAACCCTTTTTCTTAACTTTAGAAAACTTAGGGTTTAAATTTACTTTTCCTTAAAATCTTTATAAAACTTGAAACCTCATGAATGGGTCTTTGTAAAAATCATTAAAAACAGAAAATGCCTTTGGAACAGTTTCTTACTGTGAATTAGTTAGTGTATGTGCAGAAATGTCCTTTTCCTGCACTGTTTTAGAAAACCCTGTGCAGGAATTTCTTGTTCACTGAACAGTTTTGAAATCCAACTTTCTATTTAAAAATCAAAGCCGAATTTGAAAAAGTTTTCTTCATAAAAGTTTTAAAGCTCGAAAATCCCTAAAACTTTTGTGTTTAATCTTAGACCCAAATCAGTTTCTAACCCACTCATTTTTTCTGTTGAGCTCACCTAGCCGTGCATAGGGTCTGGGCACAGTCAGGCTCGGGTTTTCTTAAAAACGAAGGCCATTTGAGTCTTATTTTGAAAAACTGTCCATGATGTCCTCTAGGAAAAACCCTACTCTACAACTTTCATGTTTTAGGTTTTCCCAAAATTGTAACGACCCGCCTAGCACAGGCCGTTACCATACATACATACATACATACGTACTTATTTATTTGGCGTAACGTAAGCAGCGTAATTTTTTTTTTTTTTTTATAATGCGGATACTTGAAATACATAAACATATATAAGAATGTTTGCATACGAAATAATTTACATAAAAAAAATCAAAACGTGAAGCGGTTATAATCCCCACATTTCACTGCTTGCCCTGCCCCGCTCACCACCTTTGTAACGCCCCGGCCGTCCACGTAAGGGCGTACTACGTAAACGTGGGCCGTTACCATGTTTGCTTAACTTAAACCTTAGTCTTAAATACTTAACCTTGTAAAAATTTCAGAATAAATTTTTTTTTAATTAATTTTTTTTCTTTCTTTAAACTTTATTTTAAAAATCACAACTTAAAAACATTACATAGGTAACATGGTACATATTCCTTAAAACATATACATACAACTTGATAATTTAAACCATTTGCGAAAAATCTTGCGTAGTGGTATCCCACACCGCCCTTCACTTGCTGTATCGTCTCCATGGCCCACCAAGTAAAGCTGCAGGCATTTACCTACAGTATGGAATATACTGATGAGCTTTCGCCCAGCAAGTACAAACATAATCTCACAAAACACAAGAAATATTGCACAACTTATGCATGAACCAATTATGAATCTTTTACGCACTTGACTTATTATCTTGCTTAATATGTGGGCCCTTAGTGTACGTACCAAAAGCGCGCATCCTCAGAACGTCAGGGTTTGCAAGGCCCTTAACAATTCTGGAAAACATGAACATGACCCTTCACGCATCAACGGAAGGTTGATTATCACTTTACCCTCACGCATCAACGAGAGGTTGATAATCAAAAACTTGAACTTGTAACATACATGATCCTCCTGCATCAACAGGAGGTTGGTACGACACCTTACTTGACTTGGTTTAGTCTTAGTCTTGTTATTATTTTTTTTTTCAAGACTAAGAATCTTTACGTGTGATCTTAATAATCATGTTGCACATGAGACTAGGCATGACATAACTTGATATATCATAACATGACATAGTATAACATGGCATTGCATGACATAGCATGGCATTGTATAGCATAACATGGCATTGCATAACATAACATGGCACTGCATAGCATAACATGGCATAACATAAGTTGGTTCTAATAAGCATAAGATCAAGCACCATACATAAAATAACTTCTTTGAATCTTCTTTTCATAGAAAACAATAATAAATAGTATTATTGAAAACATATTACTTGTAATAACTAGAATTTTTCTATGTTACAATTTCTTGTATAGAAATTTGAATTGTACCATGAAGGTAATTATGAAAAGCCCGGTTTAGGGTTTTTATTCAGAATTATGAGTTCTTATGCTTTTATAAGACTCAAAATGATTGCTTAGTTGAGCATACGACCTTTTGAGGAAAAAGGTATAAAAACGCTATGATTTTTGCAAAAGTCAAAGTTTGACCCGAGAGTCAAAGTTTGACCAGAAAGTCAAAGTTTGACCAGAAACCGTCAAGTTGACCAAGAGAGTCCACGTTGTCAGAATAGGCAACATTGACCAAAGAAAGTCAAAGATTGGCTAGAAAGATCAATTCTTTGACGATATCGAAAAATGGTTAGCGGTATAGGAAGTATACTGCGGAAAACCAAATTTTTCAGATAAAATGGTTTAAGTTAGATTCAAAACCACCATAGAAAAATCAAGCACACTAAGTAGGAGATTAAAGGCCAAAAGGCTCGAAGCAAAAAGAGAATTTTTCGTATAGTCCATTATTAGACAGATAAATTTTGGACTGCATTTTAATAGCCGGTACTGTGAATCAAAGACCACAGTATCAACTATATCTGTTTAGTATTGAGTTATACTGTCTAATGAAGAATTAGGCCAAATGAGGCCTTAATGGTGATGTCACATACCTTTTGATTTATGACATCATTTAAGGATTTAAGGAAAATTTGGAAAGAATTTTTAGTTGGTTCTAGAATTGAGGGCCGGCCACCTCATCCCCCTTAAGTGCTAAATAGTGAACTTTGAAGGACTATTTTGCAATTTTAAAAAGTTCAAAATTGCCTATAAATAGGAGTGCATCCTATTCACAAAAATTAGAAAAACTAGCTAAACTTTGGTCAAATTTCCAGCCCAAAATCCGAACTTGAGGGAGCTGCCAAAGAGAAAGAAAAAGCTTGGGAAATCAAGGAATTGGTCTTAGGAGTGTTAGGTATTCACTAGGAAGCAAGCCAAGAAGTTGGAGAAAATTTGGAGACCAAAATTGGCCATAGTAGCCGGCTGTGTGGCAGCAGCAGGGTGGAAGGAAAAGTGAAGGGGAAACCAAGTGGGGAGGTGGCTGTTTTGTGTGAAAAGTGGCCGGAGCATTGGTAGGAGTCATCCCTAGGTGGCTGCAAAATTTCAGGCTCATTGGAAGAGCAAAGGGCCGGCTGCACCAAGGGGAAAGGAAGAGAAAAAATTGAGCCAAGCATACCCACATTGGAACAAATAAGGTAAAAATTTTCTTGGCCCTTAAATCTCTCAATTTAAGTTCTAAATTAGAGATTTAAATGTATTACAAGCTAAATTGTAATGAGCATAAGCTCACTTTAAATTCTGCCCTTAGGTCAGATTTTTATTAGTGTGTGTGTGCTTGATTAGTTAGGGGTGGTTGATTTAGCATTTTAAGCTATGTTTTGCTTAGTGTTTAATTGTGCAATTATATGTGCTTATGAGTATGATTGTATGCTAGATTAATTAAGGGTTGTATGTTTCCCCAAATCTGCCCAACAACATTTAAATGGCATGTTAGGGTGTTAGATTGAAATGTGTATGCTATGTTGGTAGAAATCAAGAAAACAAGCCAAACCGAAACCTTAAAAATTTAGTTTGATTGTTTGACTTGCATGGACGGGTTTGAGCTTCATGTGAGTTAAAATGGGACGTTAGAAAAACGCTGTATGTTGATTCTAGGCTCCCGCTGAGTTCGGTTGAGGTAGTGTGCACGAATTAGGACGAGAAACCAAGAAAATACCGAAAACTGCCAATTCGGGTTAGATCTGCCCAGTTTTCTGGAAACCGAAATTTGAGGCCCTTAGAGGCTGATTTTGGAAAAACGTAAAACACAAAAGTTGTAGAGTAGGATTTTTCCTAGTGGACAGCGCAGACAGTTTTCGAAAATAAGGCTCCAATGGCCTTCGTTTTTAAGAAAACCCGAGCCTGACCAGGCCCAGACCCTAAGCACGGCCAGGTGAGTTTAACAGGGAAAATGAACGGGTTAGAGACCGATTTGGGTCTCAAGTTCAAAACGAAAGTTTTAGGATTTTGAATGCTTTAAAACTTTCATGAAGAAAAATTTTTCAAATTCGGCCTTGATTTTTAAATAGAAAATTGGATTTCAAAACTGTGCAGTGAACAAGAAATTCCTGCACAGGGACTTCTAAAACAGTGCAGGAAAAGGACGTTTCTGCACATTCACTGACTGATTCTCAGTGAAAAACTGTTCCAAAGGCAGTTTCTATTTTTAATGGTTTTTACAAAGACCGTTCTAAGTTTTATCAAATGATCTTAAAATCCTAAGTTTTTCCAAAGTAAAGAAAGAGTTTTTAATTGAGTTAAGTGAACCATGACCGGGAAAAGATTCCGAGTTATTGGTTTGGGCCCTAAGCCCAAGGGTTATCCAACGTAACCCAATAAAATAGTGAAAATGATTAGTCGGGCCTAAAAACTCGGGTTATCTGAAATAACCAATTGAGTTATATTTTAGAAAGCGTAGGCCCAAGATTTAAGAACAGTAGTCCAACGCTACTAAGGATGGCTGTTTAGCCAAGGTTACTTTATGTAACCAATCAAAGTACACGTTAAGTGTAGTAAACCCTAAACCTTAGGGGTATCCGCGATACAGAGGAAGTATCCGGGTTTGTTTAAGAAAAGGGGGAAACATATAACTATGACTAGGTATGAATGTTGGTTTGATTACCAACATTCTGTAAGAACTAAATTCTTACTCTATGTCCTCTGATATAGCAGGAAATAGCCTGCTGAGATATCCTGCAGTGGATCAACAAGTCTCGGGACATAGCACTCAAGGTAAGTACAACTCCGCCTATAGCATAGGCTCTTGTTGATACTTACCCAAGTATGAATAGTGTTTATGATATGATGTTATGTTTATGATAAGTATGTTCAGTTCATGATTATGAAATTAAAGCATGATTTATGTATAGTGACATCATGAAGCATGTTCACTAATAAGAATAATTATGAGTTCATGTAAAGCAAGTATGATGGCAAGCAAGCTTGCCTGTGTCGTACCGACCCGCGTCAGGTCGGGTTGAGTTATGGCAAGAGTAAGTCCATAGAGCGCGCCCGGTACGTACACTCATGATAAGGGACCCATAAGTAAGATAAGTTAATAATGAATACGATGGCATAATAAGAGCATAATTGGTTCATGCATATATTATGCGATGTTATAACATGATATGTATGTTATGATAAGTTCAAGATGTTATGTATGAGTTAAGTATGTTATGTATGCTATGAAAAGTTATGTATGATAAGTTATATGCGATGATGTGACATAAAATTTATGTTATGTATGAGTTAAGCATGATATGTATGATATGAGAAGTTATGTATGATGGGTTATGTTTAATTGTTGCGGATATATATGTTGTACTTGCTGAGCGAAAGCTCACGTGACTTACGTCTATGCTGTAGGTAAGCAACCTACCAGCAACTGATGGTGCAAGGTGGTGAGCGGGGCAGGGCATGCTGTGAAATGTGGGGATTTTAACCGCTTCGCGTTTTGATCTTATTATGTAAATTATGTTGTATGCAAACATCGTTATATTTTGCAAGTATCCGCACTGTAAAAAAAAAAAAAAAAAAAAAAATTTCCGCTGCTTACGTTACGCCTATTAAATAAGTACGTACGTATGTATGTATGTATGTATGTATGGTAACGGCCTGTGCTAGGCGGGTCGTTACATTACTGTTCGAGTGATGCAGTGAAAGGTATCCTTAAATCAACTAGCTACTTGTTAGCTAGTAGAAATTCCTCTTGTGCCTTCAGCATTTCCTTTATAGCACAAAGTCATAATCATAACTCTGAGGAATATCTAAAACTTCCCATCATTGCATAATTTTCATTATCAGACTCATAGTCATCATCATTATCATAGCCTGATAAATTGTTGTTGGTAGCATCCAACTCATATTGGCATATTGCCTATTTGCTACCCCCAAACTAAGGCATCATCAAAATTTTTCCCGTATCTAATAATACTCTTATGGGGCAAAAGTTTCACATTCAGGAGACTTAACTTCCATGTTATTGATCCCATCCTTAGAAGGAAAAGCTCCTTACTATCACTATACCTGTAAAGAGGCAATAGGCTATATGATCTTAAAGCCTACTCATTTCTTATTGCTATTCTAACGATCATAACTTAACTACTACAGTTGCAAGATTAGGCTCTTGCAAACATTTGGTTCGTTCGTACGAACGGCGAACCATCTTTTAATTATAGTTCCTTATTCCTCACATTTTGCATATCCATTCTTTCCTTCATAACTTATCATGTCCTATCTTGGAAACATCATAACTTATCATGATCTCTTTATCTCACATCGTAACCTTATCCATCACATACATATCATGGTAATTTTAGGATCGCGGTAACGTATCCAAAAAATTAAAAGTATCATGGGTATCATCCTTCGTGTGACCATTGATGAGATATGCTCCTTACATAAACATTATCTTAACTAATTCTAATAAAAGGAAAATAACTTAACTTACTTGGGCACTTGCAGAAACGATATGAAGCAGAGTGAAGTAGGCTGGCAGGATACCGCTCTGATACCAAACTGTAACGCCCCGGCCGTCCACGTAAGGGCGTACTACATAAACGTGGGCCGTTACCATGTTTGCTTGACTTAAACCTTAGTCTTAAATACTTAACCTTGTAAAAATTTCAAAATAAAATTTTTTTTAATTAATTTTTTTTTTCTTTCTTTAAACTTTATTTTAAAAATCACAACTTAAAAACATTACATAGGTAACATGGTACATATTCCTTAAAACATATACATACAACTTGATAATTTAAACCATTTGCGGAAAATCTTGCGTAGTGGTATCCCACACCGCCCTTCACTTGCTGTATCGTCTCCATGGCCCACCAAGTAAAGCTGCAGGCATTTACCTACAGTATGGAATATACTGATGAGCTTTCACCCAGCAAGTACAAACATAATCTCACAAAACACAAGAAATATTGCACAGCTTTTACAAACAAGGTAAGTACAACTCCGCCTACAGCATAGGCTTGTTGTGAATACTTGTCTAAGTATGTTTGCTGTTTATGAATGCTACATGCTATATGCTAAGTGCTATATAATATCCTAGGAATGCTATGATTTTATGTTATGAATGTATGTCATGATGTATGAAATGTCAAGTATGCTATGATTTATAAGAGCATGATTAGGATTAAGATATGTTAAGATTAATTGAGTGAAACATCACGATGCATGTTCACTAATTAACAAAAGAAAGGTTAAGCTATGATGGCAAGCAATTGCCTGTGTCGTACCGACCCGCGTCAGGTCGGGTTGAGCTATGGCAAGAGTAAGCCCATAGAGCGCGCCCGGTACGAACACTCATGTTACGGGGCCCATAAGTAAAGATAAGTTAAGAAAGAAAGATATGATGATATAAGAAAGCATAATAAAGCATAAACGATTCATGCGTATGTTATGATAAGTCATGATAAGAAATGTTATGTTATGATATGTCATGAAATATTATGAAATGCTATGTTAGGTTAGATCGTGTTGTGTTTATGTTATTGCGGTATTTAATAGTTGTACTTGCTGAGCGTTAGCTCATTGTCTTACATTTATGCTGTAGGTAAGCAGCCTAGTAGCAACCCTTGATGCAAGATGGAGGGCAAGGTGTGCTGAACTGTGAAATGTGGGAACAATGCCGCCATGCGTTTTGTTTAATTATGTGATTATTTTATAAGCTTTATTTATGCCTGCACAACGTTTATAATTAATCAGTATAATTATTTACGTATGTGCAAATATGTTTATACGGCTTATAAAAAAAAAAATTATTCCGCTATTTTACGTATAAGTATGTATGCATGTAAGTACGTATGTATGTATGTACGGTAACGGCCTGTGTTAGGCGGGTCGTTACAACCTTGCACCATCAGTTGCCTGTAGGTTGCTTACCTACAGCATAGACGTAAGTCACGTGAGCTTTCGCTCAGCAAGTACAACATATACATATCCGCGACAATAAACATAATCATAGATTATTATCACCTCACATATCATGGCATATCATACATAGCATACTCAGCTCATCGTATCATAACATAACTTATAATAACATACATAACATCGCATAATATATGCATGAACCAATTATGCTCTTATTATGCCATCGTATTCATTCTTAACTTATCTTACTTATGGGCCCCTTATCATGAGTGTACGTACCGGGCGCGCATCTATGATTTGGTTGGGGCGGCTAGTCCATTTCCAACTCAAACCACAGTCCAACCCGACCTAACGCGGGTCGGTA
>CM046372.1:3978740-4015674 GCA_025413025.1 Ficus hispida | reverse complement strand
CCTGAATTTGAAGGAACTACGGACCCAATAGTAGCGGATAACTGGTTAATTGATATCCAAGTAATTTTGGATTTTATGGGACTTACGGAGCAAGAGAAAGTTCTTTGTGCTTCTTTTGCACTAAAGAAAGATGCGCGTCATTGGTGGATGACGGTTCAGATGTGCATAAATGTGGTGAACATGAGTTGGCAAGATTTCATAACTGAGTTTAGGACAATGTATTACAATCGGGAAACTCTTGCAGCTCGGCAAGATGAGTTTAATAGCTTAAAGCAAGGATCGATGACTGTAATGGAAGCAGTCAAAAAGTTTGAGCAACTTGCCCGTCTGTGTCCGGAACTGATACCAAATGAAACGGAGAAAGTAAGAAGGATGATGAAGATGTTTCAGACAGACATTTCTAAACAAGTTAGTGCTGGGAGTAGTCCTCCAACTCTTGTAGCTGATTGTATAAGTATAGCTATGAGGGCAGAATATTGGATTAATCAGGATAAAGAGGCAAGGGCTTAAATATTTAAAGTTAAAAGAGAAGAAAAGGCTGGGGAGAAACAGCTGCTGCTTAAGCAGAACCAAGACTCGAACCTAAAAGGTCAGACCAGTAATTCTGGTCAAGGTTCCAAGCAATTTTGGAGGAATAAAAGAAAAGGGAAATTATGAAATGATAGGAAGTTTTAGACATTCCTAAGGATTACAATTTTGTGCTATGAAGGAAATGTTAGAAGCAATGAGAGAAGCTTCTACCATCTAGCAAGCAGCTAGTTAATATGATATAAGTATACCTTCTATTGCATCACTCGAACGATATTATGTTTTCACCATTATTGACTTTGAAAAGATTCAAAGGAAATATTTTTATAAAAGATGCTTAAATCTTGAGCTCATACTTAATAGAAACCCTCATTTTATGTACAGCCGAATCCTTGAGGAGGAAATTCCAAGATAGGGGTTGTCATGAAAAGTAAAGGTTTTGAAATAGGGGCCATAGGCCGAATCCTTGAGGAACGAGTTCCAAGAAAGGGGCCATTAAGAAAAATAAAGGGTTCTAATAGCATAAGATCAAGGTTCAAGAAAGAAGCTATTTTACGATATGCTTTCCAAGTGTGGAAAGTTATATAGTGCGAAATACTTTTCAGGAGTATGGAAAAGTTATATGATATGATATGTTTTCCAAACATGGCAAGTTATATGATATACTTACTCAGTTTTTTTTTTTTTTTTTTTTTTTGTAGATAGTTCTTGTGATGCAATATGAAAGGAAAGTAAGTAAGAAAATATGAAATAAGAAAGTAAGATAGCATGTAAGAATGTATGAAAGTATGATGTCAATGATACTTAGCTAACATGGTGGATAAGGAACAAGAAAGGGAGCTACTGCCTGAGGATGTTCCTATCATTAAGGAATATTTGGTTGTTTTTCCAAAAGATTTGACTAGACTTCCACCAGAGCGAGAAATTTCTTTCGAATAGAATTGTTGCCAGGAGCAGCACCTATATCGAAAGCACCCTATCGTATGGCTCCAGCTGAGCTTAGAGAACTCCAAGTACAGTTACAAGAACTGTTGGATAAGGGATTCATTCGACAAAGTCATTCACCATGGGGAGCACCGGTGTTGTTTGTTAAAAAGAAGGATGGATCGTTGCGAATGTGCGTCGACTATCGTGAGCTGAATAGGATCACGATTAAAAATAAATACCCTCTCCCGCGAATTGACGATCTTTTTGATCAACTTAGGGGAGCGTTGGTATTTTCAAAGATTGACTTGCGATCGGGATATCATCAACTTAGAATTAAGGAAGATGATATTTCTAAGACAGCTTTTCAAACATGCTATGGGCATTATGAGTTTCTTGTTATGCCATTTGGATTGACTAATGCCCCAGCTGCTTTTATGGATCTTATGAATCGAGTATTCAAAGAATATTTGGATAAGTTTGTTATCGTCTTTATTGACGATATTTTGATCTACTCAAGGTCCATAAAAGAACATGAGCAACATCTTAGGATGGTTTTGGAGATATTAAGACAGAATCAGCTCTATGCCAAATTCACAAAGTGTGAATTTTGGTTGGAGAAAGTACATTTCTTAGGCCATGTGGTTTCAAAGGAAGGAATTTCCGTGGATCCTGCAAAGATAGAGGCAGTTAGTGCATGGTCAGCGCCTAAAAATGTTTCAGAAATACGAAGTTTTCTTGGTTTAGCCGGATACTACCGACGTTTCGTTGAAGGATTTTCCAAGATAGCGGCGCCACTAACAGCCCTTACTAAGAAGGAAAGGAAGTTTGAATGGACACCAAAGTGTGAAGAAACCTTCCAAGAACTCAAGAGGAAGCTTACTAGTGCACCGGTATTAATAATTCCTGATGTTGATGCAGGAAACTTCGTTATTTATAGCGATGCATCTAAAACCGGACTAGGGGCTGTCCTTATGCAAAAAGGAAATGTAGTTGCATATGCCTCACGTCAACTGAAGGACCATGAACGAAACTATCCGACGCATGATTTGGAGCTTGCGGCGGTAGTTTTCGCCTTAAAGATTTGGAGGCGTTATTTGTATGGAAATAGATGTGAGATTTTCACCAATCATCAAAGTCTCAAATACATCTTTACTCAAAAAGAGCTTAATATGACACAGCGTAGATGGCTCGAGCTCGTAAAGGATTACGATTGTGAAATCCTTTACTACCCTGGGAAAGCAAACAAAGTGGCCGATGCTTTAAGCAGAAAGTCATCCGGTATGCTTATGTCTATTGGAACATTGCCCAAGTCACTTCAGAAGGAAATTTCTGATTTAAACTTGGAAATGGTAACTGGGAAATTGGCTGCATTGACTGTCCAGTCCAATCTCCTAGAATCCATTAAGTTTTATCAAGGGAAAGATTCCTTTTTACTAAAGACTCAACTCCTTGGTGAAAAAGACAAGGAATTTAAAACGTCTTCGGATGGACTAATTCTTTTCAAAGGAAGGATTTGTGTTCCTAGCTTTAATTTTCTTAGGAAACAAATCATGTCTGAAGCGCATGAAACGCCATATTCAGTCCATCCTGGAGCTACTAAGATGTACAAGGATCTTAAGGAGAATTTTTGGTGGCCAAACATGAAGAATGTAATTGCTAATTATGTGTCAAAATGCCTAACTTGTCAGAAAGTTAAGGCTGAACACCGACAACCTGGCGGAGATCTTCAAAAGATCGAACTCCCAGAGTGGAAATGGGAGCAAACTACTATGGATTTTGTGGTCGGTTTACCCAGGACAGCAAGTGGAAATGACATGATTTGGGTGATTGTGGATAGATTAATCAAATCAGCTCATTTCATTGCTATTAAAGCCACCTTTTCAGTCAAGAAATTGGCTGAAATTTATGTATCCCAGATTGTTAGGCTTCATGGAGTGCCTAAATCCATCATTTCAGATCGAGATGGACGTTTTACTTCTCGATTTTGGAAAAGTGTTCATACCGCTATGGGATCAAAGTTGAAATTTAGTACTGCGTTTCACCCTCAGACGGATGGACAATCGGAACATAATATCCAAACACTAGAGGATATGTTAAGATCATGTATTTTGGATTTCAAAGGAAACTGGGATCAAAAGTTACCATTGATCGAATTTTCGTATAATAATAGCTATCACGCCTCAATTGGTATGGCTCCATTTGAAGCGTTATATGGAAGAAAATGTCGATCTCCCATCCATTGGCAAGAAGTTGGACAGAAGCAACTTCAAACCACGGATTTCATTAGAAAAACCTCAGAAGACATTAAGATGATTAAGCAACGACTCGACGTAGCTTTTAGTCGGCAGAAAAGTTATGCTGATAAACGTCGAAGACCTCTAGAATTCCAAGTTGGAGATTCTGTGTTTCTAAAGATTGCTCCTATGAAGGGAATTATGAGGTTTGGTAAAAAGGGAAAGCTTAATCCAAGATATATAGGTCCATTCGAAATTCTTGAAAGGATTGGAAAAGTAGCTTACAAGCTTGCGTTGCCGCCGGCATTAGCTTCTGTACATAATGTTTTTCATGTTTCTATGTTGAAAAAGTATATATCTGATTCTTCTCATGTGCTAAGTCAAGAACCAATTGAAGTGCAAACGGATTTGACTTATGAGGAAGAGCCAATCCGGATTCTAGATCGGGAAGAAAAGGTTTTAAGAAACAAAACCATTCCGATGGTTAAAGTGTTATGGCGGAATCATAACATTGAAGAAGCAACATGGGAAGTAGAAGAGGAAATGAGAAAGAACTATCCCGACTTGATTTTCGAGGACGAAAATTTTTAAGGGGGGTAGATTGTAATGACCAGTTTGTTTACAAATTTTGATTTCTGTTGTTAAGAATCAAAGTTTGTAATTACTTATGTTCATGTGTTATGTATGTTTATGTGCTATGTTTTATCAGTAAAATTATTGAATTCTTGATCGAAGGATTCGATAATTTATTTACGTAAGACCTTTTTAGTTATGAAAGGCAAATTTATGATTTATGATTCTCTGATTAGTAGTTTCTAATCTTAAAAGAACCCTAGACGCAGTTCAGATAAATTCTGGATAATGGTCCAGTACAGGAATACTGTTATCGGTTGAAAACAGTATCTGAATATGTAAGCCAATATGAAAATGAACTGTGTTTAGGAGATAAGTCAAGCAAGGCTTTAAAAGGTGACACCTCGTCTTTAAAAAGAATGACAAATGTTACTATGAAAACCGGCCACCCTTTAAGGACTAAAGTGCAAATGTTTTTGTCTTTAGGGGCCAAAGTGCAATTTTATGAAAATTGTGATTTGATACATAAATTTGTAAATTTATGGAAATATGGATATTTCTAGTTGAATTTCCTAGTTCAATTAAGCTTATGATGATTTTTAAGTTTGGTTAACCTAGTTGGAAACCAATGAATCAAGTAAAGTTTGATTGGTTCAAAATTGACCAATCACATGCTTACACTTATACACATAGGGACCGGCCACCTCAAGGGCTAATGAGCAAATATTTTGCTCTTAAGGACCAATAGGCAAAGTATGAAAATTTGAGGTTTACTAGAAATTGACACCTCACAATTTTAGCTTTGCTTAGTAAGCATAATAGCTTTGCTTACTAAGCTATGTTGCAAGTTGTCATCTTGACACCTAGCAAGAATGGCCGGCCACCTCATGGATATGTTCAAGCAAATATGATGTTTTTAAGGACTGAAAAACAAATAAGGAAATAGGTGTTTCATTGTTAGTTTGACACCTAAAAACCTAGCTTTGCTTAGTAAGCAATCTAGCTTTGCTTACTTGGCTATTTGTGATGCATCAACAAGCAAAGATTTTCCATGTGGCACTATGGAAACCGGCCATCACCTGGGCTAGACACATCATGAATTAGCCTTGGTGAGTAAGCATCATAGGTTTGCTTAAGTCGCTAGCAATGGCAAGCACACTAAACCACCTAAGGCCGGCCACCATGAGGTCAAGACACCTCATGGACTAGCTATGGTTAGTAAGCCACCCTAGCTGCACTTACTTGGCAAGCTAAAACTCTCACACTTCATCATGCAATGACCGGCCATCATGGGAGGTTGACACCTCATGGTGTAGCTTTGGTGAATCAGCTCACTAGCTGTGCTTGTTTGGCAAGCCAAGGCCTTGCCAAGTCACCCTAAAACCGGCCACCCTAGAATTAGGACACCTCGTGGCCTAGCTTGGATGAATAAGCATTCCTAGCCTCGCATCCGTGGCAAGTCGAGGTTTTGACACGTCATCACTCTAAGGGCCAGCCATCTTGAGGGCTTGACACATCGTCTAGTAGCCTTGATGAGTCAGTCCTGTAGCCTTGCTTAGTCATTTCCAAGAGCCAAGCATGGCCGGCCACCACACAAGGTTGGTTTAGCAAATAGAATTTTGCTAGAGGACTTTTTGGCAAAGGAAGAACAAGTTGTTCACCTATAAATAGGTGAAGGCTGATTCTTTGTGTTTGTTTAGAAAACCTTGCAGACAATGTTTCAGTCCTCTCCCTTATAGAAACCGAACCCAAAGTGAGAAGCAAAGTGAGAGTGAAAGTGTGAATCAAATCCGGTTTTGTGGTGTTGTGTTAGCACAAAAGAAAAACTTCGAAACCCTAAGCTAGAACCTTTCTCGTGAAGCTTGAGGTAAATCTTTTAACCTCTAGCTGTTTATTTACGTTTTAGTTAAGAGAAATTAAGAGTTTGATGCTGTGTAAAAGCATGAGTTATGGTTGTTTAGATTTATAAACCATACCGAATGAAAACTGCCAGTTTCGGGTTAAACTGGACAGTATTTTGGAAAGTAAATTTTGAGGCCCTTAGAGGCCGAATCATGAAAAAGTCAAAACTACAAAGTTGTAGAGAAGGGAAAATCTTAGGGGCCATCATGTACAGTTTTTGAAAATAAGGCCTCTAAGACCTTTGTTTTTATAAAAACCCGAGACCTATTTTAAGGTCAATAAAATGGTCGAAGAATTTTCAAAGATAGAAACAAGTGTGTTAAAGTCAGATTTGGGTTTTAAGTATAAAAGAGAAGTTGTAGGAACCTTCAAGGTCTACAACTTTCATGAAGAAAATGTTTTCAAATTCTAAACAGATTTGTTAGAAGAGGATCAAATTTAAAGATTTGATTTCAAATACAGTTTTCAGAATTCAAGGGTTTTTTAAAACAAAGTAAAGTTTTAAAGTATATACTATGTTTTTAATTACCCTTGTATTAATATAAGTTAATAACTGGGGTAATTATGATGTATGATTGGATGATACTTATCCTATGATTTTCTGTAAAAACAGGAAAATAACCAGTGTAGGTGGAGCACTAAATTCAAGATTTAGTGTAAACTGGTAAGTACAACTCCGCCTACAGCATAAACGAAAATGTTTGATAAGTTCATGATGATATGTATGCAATGAAGAGTTATTGATTGTATGTGTTCAAGTTAAGCTGATATGCTTACGATGTTATGTTGATATGCATATGAAGTATGAGGATTAAAGTTAAGCTGATATGCTTACAATGTTATGGTTAAGCTGATATGCTTACAATGTTATGTTGATATGCATATGAAGTATGATGATTAAAGTTAAGCTGATATGCTTACGATGTTATGTTGATAGGCATACGAAGTATGACGATTAAGTTTAGCTAATATGCTTACAATGTTATGTTAACATGCTTATGAAGTATGATGATCTAATTATGTTGATATGCTTGCAAGGTATGTTAGCATAAGATGATCCAGTTATGTTAAAATGTTATGATGTATGCCATGAGATTATGATATCATAAGGTTATACTGATATACTGATGATATATTATGCTGATATGGCATCACGAAGCATGCTCATTAAAGATAACTCATTCGGTAATGAGTAAAATACGGTTTCAAGTTAGAAACTGTTAATGATTCAAGTATGATGATGAACAGATGGTAATCTGTGAGAATACGGTTTCAAGTTGGAAACTGTTTATGATCATGAAAGATTCATGTATGATGACAATGATGATGAACAGATTTCTTGTGTCGTATCGACCCGCGAAGGTCGGGTTTGGTCCATGGTTTGAGTTGGACATGGCTGGCCGCCCCAACCACTCCATGGCAGCACGCCACGGTACATACACTTATGTTATGTAAAGGGCCCAGAACCAACGCTAACCTATGAATGAATAATGAAAGCATAAAAGGTTCATGCATTGGTTTTTATGAAATGATTTGCGGTGCAATGGTTGTACTTGCTGAGCAATAGCTCATGACTTACGTTTATGCTGTAGGTAAGCAATCATACAGCAATACCTGATGCAAGGCGGTGGGCGTGGCATGGCAAAACTATGAAATTATGGGTGTGAAGCTACAACGCGTTTTGTTAAAGTTACGTTTTATCTATGTAATATTCAAGTACTATGTTTTAGTACTACAAGGGACAAAGTATGTATATGTATATGTATATGCATATGTATATGTATATGTATGTATAAGTAATTAAAATGAAAGTTTTCATCCTAAGTTAAGTGATGATTTAAAAAAAAAATTTAGTTCAGATTTTCGTATGTAAGTAAGTATGGTGACGATCACGAAAGGGTTGGTCGCCACAGTAGTGACATCACCCGCTTACATCACTTTGATGACATCATCTTGATGACATCATCTTGCCAATTGCGTGCTGTCCAAGCACAAGACAACCGGCCATTTAGTGGAAACCAACCAAAAATATCTTCCCATGCTTATCTCTAACTTAAATCCTTGTTCCAATGTAACTAGGCTTGTAACCAATTTTTGGCCTAGTTGGAGTCTTGGTTAGGAATTTCCATAATTCTATAATTACATACTTATCCATCATTACTAACTTTTCTTAAATTTACACTTTGGCTCCTAGGGGAAAATTTTTGCAATTTAGTCCCTGTAGGTCGCCAACTATGGTGGAGCCACTTGGCTTCCATTTCGTGTATAAATATCCACTTGATTCTAAAAATCCAATAATATAATCCTGCATTCCATTTCCTTACCATCTTACATAATATCAATACTGTTTTTTACCAAAAATAGTATTGTCACACTGGACTACAGTCGAGAATTCATCTGCGTGATAATTGGACTGCGTATCGGATTTTCTTAGGACTTAAAACTATTTAGTCCTTAATGCTCTAAAATTTGTGCTTGATTTTTCTACGGTGGTCTCATAGCTTATTCTTACTAAATTGGCCGTAATGAAGGTTTTTCGCAGTATAATCCCATACTGCTTTGCCATATCTCAGCACCTTCATCTATTTGACCTTCCTGGTCAACCTTTGACTTTTCGGTCAACTTTGACTTTTTCGATCAAACTTTGACCAATCATGAAATCTTAGAATTTTCCTTCCCTTTTTACTCAAAGACTTTACGCATGACTAAGCAAACTGCTTATTGAGTCTCATAGCTAATTAAATGAGAACTCAAACATATACTGATATTTAACTCAGATCGTGAGTTTCATATCGACATACAAGATTCAAACTTGGAATTTTCCTTATCTAAAAGGAAATTATAGGTTCATCAAAATTCCGGGTATTACAAGCCAAGCCTACGATATGATATGATGAGATCATGATGAATCTCTAGTATGGTATGTTAAGATATGAATGAAGGAATGAGTGTTAGACATGTCAAGAATTAGAATTAGAAATTAGAAAATGGTTCGTTTCATGTACAACCGAACCAAATTCTGCAAGAGCCTCATCTTGCAACTATGATAGCCAAGTTATGATGATAAGTGCTAGAGCAGCAATAAGAAATGAATAGGCCTCGTGATTAGATAGCCTATCGCCTTACCTCAGTAGGGCAATAATCAGGAAGTTTTCATTCTAAGAAATAGGATTGATGCTATAGAACTTAAGTTTCATGTTGGTGAAACTTATGCTTCCTTAAGAGTAATAGTAGATGTGGAAAAATGTTTGGTAGTGCCATGACTCGGTGGTAATATTAAGGTAATACACAAACAATAAGTTGGATGATGGCTATCAGTATGACAATGAAATTAAGGATATGATCCCTTAGTAAGGGAAATTATGAAACGATGGGAAGTTTTAGACATTCCTAAGGACTACGATTTTGTCCTATGAAGGAAATGTTAGAAGTAATGAGAAAAGCTTCTACCATCTAGCAAGCAGTTAGTTGATATGATATAAGTATACCTTCTATTGCATCACTCGAACAATATTAAGCTTTCTCCATTATCGACTTTGAAAGAATTCAAAGGAAATATTTTTATAAAAGATGCTTAAATCTTGAGCTCATGCTTGAAAGAACCCCTCATTTTATGAAAGACAGCCGAATCCTTGAGGAGGAAATTCCAAGATAGGGGCTGTTATGAACAGTAAGGGTTCTAAGATAGGAGCCGTTAAATGGCCGAATCCTTGAGGAAGCAAGTTCTAAGATAGGGGGCCATAGGCCGAATCCTTGAGGGACAAGTCCCAAGAATGGGATGAGTTCCAAGAAAGGGGCCATTATGAAAAATAAAGAGTTCTAATAGCATAAGATCAAGGTTCAAGAAATAAGCTATTTTAAGATATGTTTTCCAAGTATGGAAAAATTATAAAGTATGAAACACTTTTCATGTATGAAAAGTTATATGATAAGATATGTTTTTCAAACATGGCAAGTTATATGATATACTTGCTCAAATTTTTATGAAGATAGTTCTTGTGATGCAATATGAAAGGAAAGTATGATAGCATGAAAGTATGCAAGTATGTAAGTATGAACGTATGTAAGTAAGAAAGTATGCAATATGAAAGTAAGATAGTATGAAGTAAGAATGTATAAAAGTATGATGACATGATATGAAGATAAGAGTATGGTTCTAGATAAGAGACATGATCCCATTAAAGTATAAAAATGGGAACATGAACAAGTTACTATGGATCGATAGTGGATTTGAAGAAAAGCCACTTAGAATTATTCGAATTTTCGAGGATGAAAATTTCTTTGAGGAGGGTAGAATGTGTAATGACCAGCTTGTTTACAAATTTTGATTTCTGTTGTTAAGAATCAAAGTTTGTAATTACTTATGTTCATGTGTTATGTATGTTTATGTGCTATGTTTTATCAGTAAAATTATTGAATTCTTGGTCGAAGGATTCGATAATTTATTTATGTAAGACGTTTTTAGTTATGAAAGGCAAATTTATGATCTATGATTCTCTAATTAGTACTTTCTAATCTTAAAAGAACCCTAGACGCAGTTCAGATAAATTCTGGATAATGGTCCAGTACATGAATACTGTTATCGGTTGAAAACAGTATCTGAATATGTAAGCCAATATGAAAGTGAACTGTGTTTAGGAGATAAGTCAAGCAAGGCTTTAAACGGTGACACCTCGTCTTTAAAAGAATGACAAATGTCATTATGAAAACCGGTCACCCTTTAAGGACTAAAGTGCAAATGTTTTTGCCTTTAGGGGCCAAAGTGCAATTTTGTGAAAATTGTGGTTTGATAAATAAATTTGTAAATTTATGGAACTATGGATATTTCTAGTTGGATTTCCTAGTTCAATTAAGCTTATGATGATTTTTAAGTTTGGTTAACCTAGTTGGAAACCAAGGAATCAATTTAAGTTTGATTGGTTCAAAATTGACCAATCACATGCTTACACTTGTTCACATAGGGAACGGCCACCTCAAGGGCTAATGAGCAAATATTTTGCTCCTAAGGACCAATAAGCAAAGTATGAAAATTGGAAGTGCACTAGAAATTGACACCTCACAATTTTAGCTTTGCTTAGTAAGCATAGTAGCTTTGCTTACTAAGCTATGTTGCAAGTTGTCATCTTGACACCTAGTAAGGATGGCCGGCTACCTCATGGATATGTTCAAGCAAATATGATGTTTTTAAGGACTGAAAAGCAAATAAGGAAATAGGTGTTTCATTGTTAGTTTGACACCTAAAAACCTAGCTTTGCTTAGTAAGCAATCTAGCTTTGCTTACTTGGCTATTTGTGATGCATCAACAAGCAAAGATTTTCCATGTGGCACTATGGAAACCGGCCATCACTGTAACGCCCCGACTAACGTCACGCGTAGGGGCGTCCTACTGCGCAGACGTGGGCCGTTACATTACTTGCTTAACTTAATTCTTACTTTAAAAATAACTTTAAAGTTGCGGAAAATTCTGAGTAAATTTTTTTTTTTTTTTTTTTTTTCTTTCATTACTCTACCTTGAACATAACTTATCTTCATACATATCATATGTACTCACTCGAGTACCGAGCTTTCATAATCATATTGAAAGCTAATCATAAGTATACCGTGGACCAATCCGACCTACTGCGGTTCGGTACAACACGAGGCAACTTGTTGCCATCATCCTTGAAAACCATTCTTTAACTCGTTCTTGAAAACAATTTCTTAAAAATAGTTTTCTTCTTGAAAACGTTTTCTTATCCATACTCTCACATAACATAAAACACATCTTTAAAATATATTTTTCAAAATATATTTTACATAGTGGAAATTCAAAACTCGTGGCAGTGTCCATCCCACGTTTCACAGTCTGTAGCGCCAGCCTTCACAGCCTTGCATCAAGGATTGCCGGTAGGTAGCTAACCTACAGCATGAACGTAAGTAATGAGCTAATGCTCAGTAAGCACAACGTTCAATCCGCAAAACATTTTCATAAAAGAATGCATGAACCAATTATGCTTTCTTGTGAATCGATTTAACTTTCATAAATTATCTAGATTCTATTTTCTTAAAGCTTACATGTCATGTGTGTACGTATCGTGGTCCATAGCTATAGAGTGGTTGGAGGCAGGCAATCCAATCCAACTCAAACCATGAAACTAACCGTTTAACATGGAGTGATTGGGGCAGCCAATCCAATTCAACCCAAACCATAGACTAAACCGTTTAAACCCGCCATCGTGGCAAGTCGGTACGACACAATGACCTTAGCTTGTCTTAAATTATATTCTTACCAAGTAATTAAATATTAGTGAACATGCTACGTGATGTTACTATTTTAAACATATAACATAACATTACATAAACCGTAACATAAACTACGTAACATAAATTACCATAGCATAAACCTCGTAACGTAACATCGTATCATCATAACATAAACATCGTATCTTAACCATCATAACATAACATCATACCATAACATCTTAGCATAAACATCATAACATGGCATCATAACATCATAATACGTCATAACATAAACTTCATAACGTAAGTACCATAACATAAATCATGCTTATCAACGTATGAAAATCAAGTTTTAAAAACATTTTGCCCATGCTGTAGGCGGAGTTGTACTTACCTTTAGTCCTATGCTCTTGGTTCATCGTCCAAACGTGGCACGACAACAGTTCCTACTCCTGTTTCCAAACAGGACGTAAGATAAGAGCCATACACATTCTAGCTTACCATAAATCATGATCATTAAATGTTGGTATCCTAACCAACATTTATGAGTAGCCTTGGTTATATTGTATGTTCCCCCTAACATCACATGATAACTTGCTCGGTTACTTTCCGTAACCCTAGGGCCCAAGGCCCAACATACTTAAACAATAACTAATTAGGTTACTTCAGGTAACCTTGGGTACTAAGCCCAACCATACATGAATAATATTAGGTTGCTAATGTTATTAAGGCCCAACCCGCTATCTCGGGTATCTCAAGTGGTTACTATGAGTAACCTTACTTATTGGCCCAATAAAATTAGGTAACCTTCCGGGTTATTATTTGTCCTATAGTTGTTTACCATAGGACCCTGCGTATTTCAATTATTTCTTGACAAACCTTTGTCAAGTTTTTCTTAATGAAAACCGTATTTTCATCAAATCTTAGCATTTAAGCAAAGACAGTTAAAAACTGTCAAGCTTTGAAAACAATCTTTGAAAACAGTTTCTTAAACTTAGGTTATCAGTGCATGTGCAGGAATTCCCTGCTTATGCACTGTTTTTCTGAAATTCCTGTGCTGGAATTTCTGTTTCCTGCACAGTTTTGGGAATCAAATTGTACTTTAAAATCTCTTCGTAATTTGATAAAACTTTCTTCATAAAAGTTGTAGATCTCGGATAATGCTACAACTTTCGTGTTTTGAGGAAAACCCAGTTCTGCTTGGATTCTTGTCAGTTTTAATTTGAACTTACTGGACGTGTAGACTAGGTCTGGGCAGATTAGCCTCGGATTTTCGTAAAAACGGAGGCCATTGGAGCCTTATTTTGAAAAACGGTCCGCGCTGCCCTCTAGGAAAAACCCTTATCTACAACTTTGTAGTTTTGAGTTTCTTCAAATTCGGCCTCTAAGGGCCTCAAAATACCATTTCCGGAACGCTGCCCAGTCTTGACCCGAGACTGGCAGTTTCGGTTCATAAATCCGTTTCACGTCCTAAAACGCGCACTCTACCTCAACCGACCACAGCGGGAGCCTAAAGTCATACATGCAATCGTTTCTAACGTTCCAATCCATCATACACATAATCATACATTCATTCTAAATTCTATGGGAACATACAACAAACATGTGATAGGCAACTCAAACCCATAAGCACATCATCAAACATGCATCAAAAATGTAAACTAGAGACCACCACCTAATCAAGCATAATCAAGCAAACTTAATCTAGAGCATAGACATAAAATAGGTGAGCTTATGCTCTTACAATCCAACTTGGAAATACACATAAATTTCCAAAGTAAAAGCTTAATTTAAAAGCTCGGGACCAAAGGAATTTACCTCGATTGAACACAAGGCTAGGCTAGGAGTGTGGATCAATTTCCTGCCCTATCTCCTTGGCTGTCCATAGCCAGTTTTGCTCCTCTAATTAGGACCAAAACTTGTTGGTCAATGGGTGGTTCTTCCCTCAAGAATCCGGCTGTCCTAGACCCAATTTTCTGCACTTTTCTATTCTCTTTTTCTTCCTCTCCCATGGCCGGCCACTTGCCTCCAATGGGTACCAAAATTTCTTTCCACTTTTTCTTGTGGTTCTAGCTAGAAATCCGACCCTCTAGCTCACTTTTTTTTTTTTTTTTTTTTTCTTCCTTTCCTTTCTTTCTATGGCTCGGCCTCTAAGGTTGGAATGTGAGGGAGAATTTTGCCATAGTTTGGCTAAGCTACCAAAACTTGCTCTAAAATTGTGAACCAACATCACCTATTTATAGGTGAAAGACAAGGTTTCTAGAATTGCATAAAGGGGCCTAAGAGCAAAATATTTGCTCATTCCTTCACCTAGGTGGCCGGCCATTGTTCTTCCTTGGTGGGCAAGTTTACTTGTTCACCAAGCTTTGCTTACCACACCAATGACATCCCTTAGATGACATCACATTAATGACCTCATCAAGCAAAAATACTTGCTCTACAAGGGTTCAAAAATCCGGCCACATGCATGCATGGAATCAACAAAATTTTTTCATGCTTATCTTCCTCCTAGTGGCCGGCCATTGTGATTCCTTGGTGGGCAAGTTTGCTTGCTCACCAAGTTTGGCTTACTTCACCCTAGTGACATCATCCTCTTACATCGTCTTGATGACATCATCTTGATGACATCATCAAGCCAAATTCTTGCTCTCCAAGCATTCAAAGAACCGGCCATTTAGTGTGGAAAATCAACAAAATATCTTCCAAGCTTATCTTTTCATTCTAATCTTATTCTTAATTCCTTGTTCCAATGTAACTAGGCTTGTAACCAAACTTTGGCCTAGTTGGAACCTTGGTTAGGAAAATCCATCATTCCATAATTACATACTAATCCATCCTTACTTATTTTTCTAAAATTGCACTTTGGCCCCTACGGACAAAATATTTGCAATTTAGTCCCTGTAGGTCGCCAACTAAAAATCGAGCCACTTGGCTACCATTTCGTGCATAATTATCCGCTGGATACTTAAAAATCCCATAATATAATCCTGCAGTCCATTTCCTTACTAACTTACATAATATCAATACTGTTTTTCACCAAAACAGTATTGTCATTCTGGACTACAGTCCAGAATTCATCTACATAAAAATTGGACTGCGTATCGGATTTTCTTAGGACTTAAAATTATTTAGTCCTAATCGCTCTTAAAATCGTGCTTGATTTTCTACGGTGGTCTCCTAGCTTAATCTTACTTAATTATCCGAAATGACGGTTTTCCGCAGTATAATTTTCATACTGATTAATCGTACTGCAGTACCGCCTCAGTCAAACATAAAATCAACCTGGTCAACTTTGACCGACATAAAATCATAAATTACCATTTTGCCCTTTTTCCTCAAAAGGCCACATGCTTGACTTAAGTAAATTATTGTTGAGTCTCATAGCTAATTAAACGAGAACTCACACATAAACTGATATTCTGCTCAGATCATGAGCTTTATATCGACATACAAGTTTCAAACTTGGGATTTTCCTTGTCTAAAAGGAAAATCATAGGTTCATCGAAATTCGGGGTCTTACAATCACCTGGGCTAGACACATCATGAATTAGCCTTGGTGAGTAAGCATCATAGGTTTGCTTAAGTCGCTAGCAATGGCAAGCACACTAAACCACCTAAGGCCGGCCACCATGAGGTCAAGACACCGCATGGACTAGCTATGGTTAGTAAGCCACCCTAGCTGCACTTACTTGGCAAGCTAAAACTCTCACACTTCATCATGCAATGACCGGCCATCATGGGAGGTTGACACCTCATGGTGTAGCTTTGGTGAATCAGCTCACTAGCTGTGCTTGTTTGGCAAGCCAAGGCCTTGCCAAGTCACCCTAAAACTGGCCACCTTAGAATTAGGACACCTCGTGGCCTAGCTTGGATGAATAAGCATTCCTAGCCTCGCATCCGTGGCAAGCCGAGGTTTTGACACGTCATCACTCTAAGGGCTAGCCATCTTGAGGGCATGACGCATCGTCTAGTAGCCTTGATGAGTCAGTCCTATAGCCTTGCTTAGTCATTTTCTAGGACCAATCATGGCCGGCCAGCACACAAGGATTTGTGAGCAAATAGATTTTTGTAGAGGACTAGTTGGCAAAGCAAGAATAAATTGTTCACTATAAATAGGTGAAGTGATAATTCATTGTGTTTGTTTAGTGAACTTAGCAGCCAACATTTCAGTTCTCTTCCTTATAGAAACCGAACTCAAGTGAGAAATAAAATTGAGAGAAAAGTGAGAAGCAAATCTGGTTTTGGTGGTGTTGTGTTAGCACAAGAGAAAAACCTCGAAACCCTAAGCTAGAACCTTTCTCGTGAAGCTTGAGGTAAATCTTTTAACCTCTAGCTCTTCATTTACGTTTTAGTTAAGAGAATTAAGAGTTTGATGTTGTGTAAAAGCATGAGTTATGGTTGTTTAGATTTATAAACCATACCGAATGAAAACTGTCAGTTTCGGGTCAAACTGGACAGTATTTTGGAAAGTGAATTTTGAGGCCCTTAGAGGCCGAATCATGAAAAAGTCAAAACTACAAAGTTGTAGAGAAGGGAAAATCCTAGGGGCCACCATGAACAGTTTTTGAAAATAAAGCCTCTGAGACCTTCTTTTTTACAAAAACCCGAGACCTATTTTAAGGTTAATAAAATGGTCGAAGAATTTTCAAAGACAGAGATTAATGTGTTAAAGTCAGATCTGGATTTTAAGTTTAGAACAAAAGTTGTAGGAACCTTCAAGATCTACAACTTTCATGAAGGAAATGTTTTCAAATTCCAAACAGATTTGTTGGAAAAGGATCAAATGTAAGGACTGATTTCAAATACAGTTTTCAGAATTCCAGGTTTTAAAAGAAAGAAAAGTTTTAAAGTTTATGCTATGTTTTTGATACCCTTGTACTAAGAGAAGTTAATGACTAGGGTAATTATGACACTATGATAGGATGATACTTATCCTATGATTTTCTGTAAAAAAACAGGAAAACAACCAGTGTAGGTGGAGCACTAAATTCAAGATTTAGTGTAACTGGTAAGTACAACTCCGCCTACAGCATAAACGAAAATGTTTGATAAGTTCATGATGATATGTATGCAATGAAGAGTTATTGATAGTATGTGTTCAAGTTAAGCTGATATGCTTACGATGTTAAGTTGATATGCTTATGAAGTATGAAGATTAAGTTAAGCTGATATGCTTACGATGTTAAGTTGATATGCTTATGAAGTATGAAGATTAAGTTAAGCTGATATGCTTACGATGTTATGTTGATATGCATATGAAGTATGATGATTAAGTTAAGCTGATATGCTTACGATATTATGTTGATATGCATACGAAGTATGATGATTAAGTTTAGCTAATATGCTTACAATGTTATATTAACATGCTTATGAAGTATGATGATCTAATTATGTTGATATGCTTGCTATGTATGTTAGCATAAGATGATCCAGTTATGTTGAAATGTTATGATGTATGCCATGAGATTATGATATCATAAGATTATACTGATATACTGATGATATATTATGATGATATGGCATCACGAAGCATGCTCATTAAAGATAACTCATTCGGTAATGAGTAAAATACGGTTTCAAGTTAGAAACTGTTAATGATTCAAGTATGATGATAAACAGATGGTAATCTGTGAGAATACGGTTTCAAGTTGGAAACTGTTTATGATCATGAAAGATTCATGTATGATGACAATGATGATGAACAGATTTCTTGTGTCGTATCGACCCGCGAAGGTCGGGTTTGGTCCATGGTTTGAGTTGGACATGGCTGGCCGCCCCAACCACTCCATGGCAGCGCGCCACGGTACGTACACTTATGTTATGTTATGTAAGGGGCCCGTAACCAACGCTAACCTATGAATGAATAATGAAAGCATAAAAGGTTCATGCATTGGTTTATATGAAATGATTTGCGGTGCAATGGTTGTACTTGCTGAGCAATAGCTCATGACTTAAGTTTATGCTGTAGGTAAGCAATCATACAGCAATGCCTGATGCAAGGCGGTGGGCGTGGCGTGGCAAAACTGTGAAATTATGGGTGTAAAGCTACCACACATTTTGTTAAAATTACGTTTCGTCTATGTAAAGTTTAAGTACTATGTTTTAGTACTACAAGAGACAAAATATATATATGTATATGTGTATGCATATGTATATGTATATGTATATGTATGTATAAGTAACTAATATGAAAGTTTTCATCCTAAGTTAAGTGATGATTTAAAAAAAATAAATAAATAAATTTAGTTCAGATTTTCATATGTAAGTAAGTAAGTATGGTGACGATCACGAAAGGGTTGGTCGCCACAGAATGTAATACCCGGAATTTTGATGAACCTATGATTTCCTTTTAGACAAGGAAAATCTCAAGTCTGACTTTTGTATGTCGATATGAAGCTCACGATCTGAGTTAAATATCAGTATATGTTTGAGTTCTCGTTTAATTAGTTATGAGACTCAATAAGCAGTTTGCTTAGTCATACATGTGACCCTTGAGCAAAAAGGGAAGAAAATTTCTATGATTTCATGTTGGTCAAAGTTTGACCGAAAAAGTCAAAGTTGACCAAAAAGTCAAAGGTTGATCAGTAAGGTCAAAATAGATGAAGGTACAAAGAGACAATAAGCAGTATGGAGGATATACTGCGAAAACCTTCATTACGGACGAATAAGCAAGCATAAGCTATGAGACCACCCTAGAAAAATCAAGCACACTAAGTATGGTATTAAGGGCAAGAAAGGTTTCAAGAAATAAGAAAAATTTTATACAGTTCATTTTTACACAAATAAAATTTGGACTGTAGTACAGTATAAAATACTGTTATTAGTTAATAACAGTATTGAAAATATCTGTGTAAGCATAAAAATTGACTGCATATTAAAAGACAAGCCAAACAAGGCCTTATGATGTCATCACCTTATCTTGGATTTATGACATCATTATTGATTAAAGAAAATTGGAAAAAATCTTTGGATGCCACCTAGCACCATATGGCCGGCCACTTGGAGGACTAAATTGCAAATATTTTATCCATAGGGGCCAAAGTGTAATTTTAAGAAATTACCTTGATGATGTAAGTAAGGTGATGTAAGCATGATGATGTAAGCAAACTTGGTCTCCAAGCAAATCTCTTATGGCCGGCCACCTATAGGGATTAATGGGCAAATATTTTGTCCTTGAGGGACTAAAGTACAAATTTAAGAACAGGTGATGTAAGCAAGGTGATGTAAACAAAGTGATGTCACTAGGGTGATGTAAGCAAGACTTGGTGAGCAAGTAACTTGCCCACCAAGGAACCATTATGGCCGGCCACCTAAGCCTCCCAAAGTGAGAAAAGTTGGTTCTTGAAGAACTATTTTGTAATTTAGCAAAGTTTCAAAACCTCTATAAATAGGGGTGCCATTTGTTCAAAAAAATTAGAAAAAGCTAGCTAAGTTCTGCCCATTTTTCTGTTCGAAACCGAACCCAAGGCAGCCAAGAAAAAATAGAGTAAAAACAAAAATCCAAGAGAGAATTCACTAGGGAAAGTTCGGATTTCAACTAGGAAGAAGAGAAAAAGAGTTGAAAATTTTGGAAACCCATTTTGTGGCCAAGAGGCCGGTTGTGGGTAAGCAAGAAAAAGCAGGAAAAAATGCTAGGGACTTAGGTGGTGAGTGGCCGGAATTTGTAGGGACAACCACCAAGGGACCAAAAAGTTTTGGTGCCCATTAGAGGAGCAAGGCCGGTTAGGCTATAGGCAACCAAGGGTAGATTCATTTTCTTGAATCTTGAGGTAATCTCCTTTAGCCCTAAGCTTTTTAATTTGAGCTTCAATTTAAGTGTATTTTCAGTTGGGTTTTGTAAGATCATAAGCTCACCCTTTATTTTACTAGCAAAGCTTAGAGTGCTTGATTATGCTTGATTAGGGTTGGTGGTCTCTAGTTTATGATTTGATGCATGTTTATATGCTAATACTTGTTTGATCAATAAGGTTGCATGCTAGATGTTTGATGAGTTGTATGTCCCCTAAAAATGTTTAAGTATGATGTTAAATGGTACGTTAGGATGCTAGAATGAAATATGAATGCAATGGTTTGAAGAAATCTAAAACCATGCAAACCCTAACCCTAAGTGATGCAGTTTCATTGTTTGACTTGCATGGACATGATCGGGTTTCATGTAAGTTAAACTGGCACATTAGAAAAGCGCTGCATGTTGATCTTAGGCTCCCGCTGTGGTCGGTTGAGGTAGTGTGCGCGTATTAGGACGAGAAACGAATTTAAGGACCAAAACTGCCAGTCTCGGGTCAAGACTGGGCAGCATTCTGGAAATGGTAATTTGAGGCCCTTAGAGGCCGAATTTGAAGAAAATCAAAACTACAAAGTTGTAGAGAATGGTTTTTCCTAGAGGGAGAAAATAACCATTTTTCAAAATAAGGCTCCAAAGACCTGGGGTTTTTATGAAAATCCGAGCCTAACCGTGCCCAAGATTTATGCATGGCCAGGTGAGATCAACAAGGAATAAGGGCACGATAAGTTCCGAACTGGGTTTTCCTCAAAACATGAAAGTTGTAGCATTATTCGAGAACTACAACTTTTATGAAGAAAGTTTTATCAAATTCTGAACAGGTTTTAAAGTAAAAATTGGATTCTAAAAACTGTGCAGGAAACAGAAATTCCAACACAGGATTTTCATAAAAACAGTACATAAGCAGGAAATTCCTGCTCATGCACAGGATTTTCTAAATAATACAGGAAAACTGTATTTTTCACCAACTCCAATGTTTTGACTGTGAGAACTGTTCCAATGACAGTTTTCAGCCCTTAACAAATTTTATAAGTTAAGCAAAGGATTTTAAGCTGAATTCAACAAATTTTCCCAGACAAAGGAAAATTGGATTTTTAAAGCCAAAGATAAGTAGCAAGACAGTAACGGATGGTAACCGGGAATGATACCCGAATTATTGGGCTTAGCCCCAAAGCCTAAGTTTAATCTATAGAAGGTTGACTTTGGTTGATCAAGTTTGACCAAGGTTTATTACCTCAAAGATTACCCATAATAACCCAGTGAGGTACCAAAATTATGATAAACTAAGATCTAGGGTTATTTGTAATAACCCAATGGATTTTGGATCAAGAATGTTAAGACATGGGCCCAAGGTTAGGATAGTAACCTAACCCTACCTGTATTGGATGTGGGCTTAGTCGTAAGGTTACTTATGGTAACCAAGTAAGATGTCTTGTATAGGAGGGGACATATAACTAAGACTATGAACGAATGTTGGATAGGTCACCAACATTTAATGATTATGATTATGGTAAGATAAAAGGTGTATAACTTTTATCTTACACCCTGTTTGTAAACAGGAGTATGAACTGTTTTCGTGCCATGATTCGGACGATTAACCAAGAGCATAGGACGACAAGTAAGTATAACTCCGCCTACAGCATGGGCAAAATGTTTTTACATAACATGTTTTTCAAGAAATCATGCATTGATATGATATACATGATTTATGTTACGATGATGTTACGTTACAATGTTTATGTTACGATGCTTACATTACGATGGTTATGTTACGATGATATGATGTTACGTTACGATGATATGATGTTACGTTACGATGATATGATGTTACGTTATGATGGTTATGATAGAAGTCTATGTATGAAGATTATGTTACGGCGTTTATATTATGGTTTGTGTTATGTTATGTTTTAATATAGTGACATCATATAGCATGCTCACTAATATTTAACCACATGGTAAGAACACATTTTAAGACAAGCTAAGGTCATTGTGTAGTATCGACTTGCCATGATTGCGGGTTTAAATGGTTTAGTCTATGGTTTTGGGTGAATTGGATTGGCTGCCCCAATCACTCCATGTTAAACAGTTTGTTTCATGGTTTGAGTTGGATTGGATTGGCTGCCTCCAGCCACTCCATAGCTATGGACCACGGTACGTGCACACATGACATGTAAGGAAACATAATCAAGATAATATATGAAATTTAATTAATTCATAAGAAAGCATAATCGGTCAATGCATTCTTTTATTAAAATGTTTTGCGGATTGAACATTGTACTTACTGGGCATAAGCTCATTACTTACGTTCATGCTGTAGGTTAGAAACCTACCGACAATACTTGATGCAAGGTTGTAGAGGCTGGCGCTATAGACTGTGAAACGTGGGATGGACACCGCCACGGGTTTTGAAATTTATGTTATGAAAAGATTTGTTTCGAAAAATATATTTGTAAAATATGTTTTATATTATGATAAAGTGATAGTATAGATAAGGAACTGTTTTCAAGAAGAAAACTATTTTTAAGAAATTGTTTTCAATAACAAATTAAGGAATGGGTTTCAAGGATGACGGCAAGCAAGTTGCCTCGTGTTGTACCGACCCACACTAGGTTGGGTTTGGTCCACGGTATGAATATGTTAGCTTTCAATATGATTATGAAAGCTCAGTACTCGTGTGAGTACACATGAATATGCACGAGGATAAGTTAAGTTCAAAGTAAAGTAAGAAAAGAAAAAATTTTTACTCCGAATTTTCAGCAAGTTTAAGCTTTTTAAACGAAGAATTAAGTTAAGTAAGTAGAGTAACGGCCCACGTTTACGTAGTCGGCCCTACGTAGACGGTCCGGGGTGTTATAGTTTATTTCAATGGAGTATGCCCAGAAGTTAGAAAGAGGTATTGAAAACTTAGGGCAATCTCCTAGAACATCTCTCATGTCAGGAGAAGTTTTGTTATCTGACTCCAGGATATGAAATATTCTGGTAGTCATTTGCGGTAGAGAATTATACGTAGACCTGATTACGATTAAGCTTCAAGATTTCAATGTTATTTTAGGAGTGGATTTCCTAAGTAAGTACAACGCTAAGATTGATTGTCGGAAGCGTTGTGTGATGTTTAGTCCTTCCAGTGAAGATGAATTTAACTTTTACGGCCATACCAAAAGCTCATCAAATCGATTAATCTCAGCATTGAAGGCTTGGAAAATGTTGGCTAAGGGATGCCAAGGATACTTAACTAACATGGTGGATAAGGAACAAGAAAGGGAGCTACAGCCTAAGGATGTTCCTATCATTAAGGAGTATATAGATGTCTTTCCCAATGACTTAACCAAACTCCCGCCGGAGCGAGAAATTTCTTTCGAAATTGAATTGTTACCAGGAGCAGCACTAATATCGAAAGCACCCTACCGTATTGCCCCAGCTGAGCTTAGAGAACTCCAAGTATAGTTGCAAGAACTGTTGGACAAGGGATTTATTAGACAAAGCCATTCCCCGTAGGGAGCACCGGTGTTATTCGTTAAAAAGAAGGATGGATCGTTGCGTATGTGCATCGACTATCGTGAGCTGAATAAGATCACGATTAAGAATAAATACCTTCTTCCGAGGATCGACGATCTTTTTGATCAACTCAGGGGAGCGTTGGTATTTTCAAATATTGACTTTTGATCGGGATATCATCAACTTAGAATTAAGGAGGATGATATTTCTAAGACAGCTTTTCGAACACGTTATGGGCATTATGAGTTTCTTGTTATGCCATTTGGATTGACTAATGCACCAGCTGCTTTTATGGATCTTATGAATCAAGTATTCAAAGAATATCTAGATAAGTTTGTTATCATCTTTATTGATGATATTTTGATCTACTCGAGGTCCATAAAAGAACATGAACAGCACCTTAGGATGGTTTTGGAGATATTAAGATAGAATCAGCTTTATGCCAAATTCACAAAATGCGAATTTTGGTTAGAAAAAGTACATTTCTTTGGCCATGTGGTTTCAAAGGAAGGAATTTCCGTAGATCCTGCAAAAATAGAGGTAGTTAGTGCATGGTCAGCGCCTAAAAACGTGTCAGAAATACGAAGCTTTCTTGGTTTAGCCGGATACTATCGACGTTTTGTTGAAGGATTTTCCAAGATAGCTGTAACGCCCCGACCGTCCACGTAGGGGCGTACTACGTAAACGTGGGCCGTTACCATGCTTGCTTAACTTAAACCTTATTCTTAACCTTACAGAAAATTTCAGAATAAATTTTTTTCTTTTCTTCTTTAAACTTTTTTTTTTAAATCACAACTTAAAAACATCACATATGTAACGTGGTACATATTCCTTAAAACATACATATACAACTTGATAATTTAAATAGTTTGCGGAAAAACTTGCGTAGTGGTATCCCATACCGCCCTTCACTTGCTGCATTGTTTCCATGGCCCACCAAGTAAAGCTGTAGGTATTTACCTACAGTATGAAATATACTGATGAGCTTTCGCCCAGCAAGTACAAACATAATCTCACAAAACATAATCAACATTGTGTAACTTATGCATGAACCAATTATGATCAATTACGTATCTTTTATGCACTTGAACTTATTATCTTGCTTAACATTTGGGCCCCTTGTGTACGTACCAAAAGCTTGCCAGCCTCAGAACGTCAGGGTTTGCAAGGCCCTTAACAATTCTGGAAAACATGAACATAACCCTTCACGCATCAACGGAAGGTTGATTATCACTTTACCCTCACGCATCAACGAGAGTTTGATAATCATAAACTTGAACTTATAACATACATGATTCTCCTGCATCAACAGGAGGTTGGTACGACACCTTACTTGTCTCGGTTTAGTCTTAGTCTGGTTACATTCCCAAGACTAAGAATCTTTACGTGTGATCTTATTAGTGAACATGCCTCATGATGTCACTATCTCATAATGTATATCAACCATAGTATATACATACACATTGCATATCTTATCATAACATATCATAGCTTGACATAACATACATGACTTGTCATAACATGGCATAACATGACAAAACATGGCTTAACATGGCAACATATAAATCATAGCATATACATGAAAACAGTCATACTTGAAAATAGTATTTACTATTTTCCATACTGTAGGTGAGGTTTGAACTTACCAGTCGTCCTATGCTCTTGGTTTATTGTCCATACATGGCATGACTACAGTTCATACTCCTGTTTCCGAACAGGGTGCAAGATAAGAGTTATTCCTATTTTATCTTACCATAAATCATAATCATTAAATGTTGGTATCCTAACCAACATTCATGAATAACCCTAGTTATTAACTTATCTTAGTACAAGGGTATCAAAAACATAACATAAACTTTAAAACTTACTATCTTTTAAAACCCTTGAATTCTGAAAACTGTACTTGAAATCAGTCCTTAAATTTGATCCTTTTCTAACAGATCTGTTTTGAATTTGAAAACATTTCCTTCATGAAAGTTGTAGACCTTTAAGGTTCCTACAACTTCTCTTTTTAACTCAAAACTCAAATCGGACTTAAACATGCTTGTTTCTGCCTTTGAAAATTCTTCGACCATTTTCATTACCCTAAAATTTGGTCTCGGGTTTTTGTAAAAACAAAGGTTTTAGAGGCCTTATTTTCAAAAATTGTCCATGCTAGCCCCTAATATTTTCCCTTCTCTACAACTTTGTAGTTTTGACTTTTTCATGATTCGGCCTCTAAGGGCCTCAAAATTCACTTTCCAAAATACTGTCCAGTTTGACCCGAAACTGGCAGTTTTCATTCGGTATGGTTTATAAATCTAAACAACAACATCAAACTCGTAATTCTCTTAACTAAAACATAAATAAACAGCTAGAGGTTAAAAGATTTACCTCAAGCTTCACGAGAAAGGTTCTAGCTTAGGTTTTCGAAGTTTTCCTTTTCACTAGTCCAACCAAGACCGAACAAAACTGAATCTGTCTTTCACCTTTCTCTCTTATTTGGCTTCGGTTCTTAAGGGGAAAAAGAGGTGATTGTTGGCTGCAAGGTTAACTAAAAGAAGTTACAGATTTTTCCTTCACCTATTTATAGGTGAAGACTTGTTCTTGCTTTGCCAATTAGTCCTCCAACAAATTTCATTTTGCTCACAACACCTTGTGTGTTGGCCGGCCATGATTGGCCCTAGAAAATGAGTAAGCACAGCTAAGGTGACTTACTCACCAAGGCTACTAGGTTATGTGGCATGTTCTCAAGATGGCTGGCCATTAGGTGATGATGTGTCAAAATCTTAGCTAGCCATGGAGGCAAAGCTAGATTGGCTTATACACCTAAGCTAAGCCATAATGTGTCATTCTCCAAATGGCCGGTTTTTGGTGCTGATTTGGCAAGGCCTTGGCTAGCCAAAGAAGCAAGCTAAAAGGGTGACTCATCAAGGCTAGGCCATGAGGTGTCTCTTCCTCCGAATGGCCGGTTTTGGTGCTGATTTGGCAAGAGCTTGGCTTGCCAAATAAGCAAGTTAGAAGGGTGATTCACCAAGGCTAGGCCATTAGGTGTCTAAACCTTATGGTGGCCAGCCTTAGGTGGCTTGGTGTGTTGGAAAAAACGGATCCGATATCGGAGTTACGGCGCAGCGGAAGTTTTAAAATTTTTTATGCCGTTTCGAAAAGAATCTCATGATGCATATAACAATAAATTAAATTCATGATCAAGCGTACATTATTTCTCGGATTCCGGAATCACTAGAGCGTTTGACCAACGTGTCTTCTCTACTATTCTCGAGTTCCACGTCTCAGAGTGTGTGTGGGCACACGTTCTATGAATCCAATCGACCGGTAATGCTTTCCGAAGTCTGGATCCCTCCTTCTCAATTCCGATATTCCTCGTTGAGAATATGATCCAACTTCTTTCTTCAAAACTACAAAACAGGAACCGGTTAACCTCCTATGAAAATTATCACTCGGTTTAACCTTCCTCACAATTTTGAATCAATGGAATTTTCTCTCTTTTTCTTTCTCACAAGATAGCCGAATTTTTGTGAAGTAGAATAAACCCAAATTATTTTTTTCTTTCACTCACAAAAACGTTTTCCCCTTTTGAAAATTATCAAAAATTAGTTTCTCAAGAATTCCTAGCCTTTATATAGAAGTCTAATCCTTTTCAAAATTTAATTCCTTCTTGAAAAATAATTAATAATTATTTTTCTGGATAAATTTTGAACCAAAAGATCATACAACTTTAGGGCTAGATTCATTGAACCTAGAAACGTTTTTTCAAGAGGAAATCTCCTCCAAAAAATTCGGCCACTTTAGGATAAATCTAGATTGGTGGTTCAAATTTTAAATCAAGAATCTAGACTAGTGAAAAGATCCTAGTCCTATCTAGATTCAAATTTCTTTTAAATCCTTTTTGAATTTAAATAAGATTCACTCATTTGAATTAATATTTTCCACAAACATCAACCATATTAATTAATTTAAATAAATGGAATATTTGAATTTTTTCTTCCTCAAAAATCCGTGCACCATATTTAAAGAAAAAAAAATTCATCAAATAATCTTCATTATTTTAATCAATTAATAATTTAATGTTAGGAATATATTTGAACAATTTTGAAACAAAATTTTCTTCTCTCCACCTATCTAAAAACGTGCACCTCTTTTAGATTAGGAGAGAAAAATTTTGTTTTTCAAAATTAAATAATTCAAACACAATCTTATTTCCAAAATTCAAGTTAACCAATCACGTGTTGACAAATCATATTATTTGTCTACACAAATCCTACATGTCCAATCCTTTTCCGGATTGCATGTTAGAGAGTACCATGTCTTAATAGACATTACAAAATTCCATTTAAATTTACCGATCTCTTTAGGAACAAATCCTGAGACGCTATTTAGAACTATATGAGCTAGTAGAGGGACCCGATGGAAATATGTAAAGAGGCTCCTATAATTGTGAAAAATTAATCCCAGACTAATTATACATCAATTATCAACTTCAAAACTATTCCACTAAAAGTTTGAAGCTGAACTCCTGTTTACATACCGTATTACGAAAGCTCTCTCACGCAGTGCTTCTTCCATGATTTATTCATCGCTTGTTTAATCCCCATATGTTATCCATGATTGAATTTAGGACTTTTTCTGTTTTACCTTTTCAATCATTTTAACTTAAAGTTCCATTATTCTCCATTGAAAGAACCACCAATTGTAAAACCATACAATTGGTAAACCATCAGAGAACACAAAGTAAACCGATGGCCAAGATCTTGTTATACTATCTTTCAATCCCCGAATAATGCCTTTAAGTAGATAACATGTACTATCGTTAAGATAGCTATGGATTCCATATCTATGAATCTTGATTTCTCTATCCATAAGTCATGCACCCAAAACACAAGTATATTGACCATAAATTAACAGTGTCTCACCTGTAGTGCATTAAAGTACATAAGTCATGGATACGAACTCAAGTAATCATTTCAGGATTAAGATTAATACAGAATGATAATCAAAGCTTCATTGATTCTTATAAACGGAATTATTAAACCGAATCAATTAACACTTTAGGTCCAATCCAATGTCATACCTCAATACTGGTATACATTAAAGTTTCCACTCGGAACCAATCCGATGGTCAAGACAAACCATCCCTCCAAGGAAGTAGACAACTTGTACAATCTCATCATGAATAAGATCCCCAAATCTTATTCCATCGATTGCGGACTATTTATTTTGACTGTTATCAAATTACCATGTCTTCTATGTATACCCCGTATACATATGGTAATCCGATATATTTCCAACAGTCAAGGAGTATTTTATGTTTGCTCAACCATACAATCAACAAATGAAAGTAAATAGGACACAACTTATTAAACATGAATAACCTCCTCTTATTAATATCAAAATGTCATATTTACAGAAAATCCCTAATATTGATTTTCTATCCTTAGGGCACATATAGATCCCAACAATCTCCCACTTGCCCTAAGCGAGTCAATGTGACATATTACGCATCCCCATGCCTTCAACGTGTTCTACGAATCTTCTGGCCAACAAAGTCTTCGTGAACAGGTTAGCAAGATTGTCCTCTGATGCGATTTTGCAAACCGTCACATTTCCACTCTCAACAAAGCCTCTGATGATGTGATATTTTCTGTCTATGTGTTTACTCCTCTTATGATGCCTAGGATCCTTGGTATTAGCTACTGCTGCACTGTTATCACAGTAAAGCACCATAGCTTTATCCATACCAGGAACGACCTCAAGGTCACTAAGGAACCTGCGGAGCCATACCGCTTCCTTTGATGCCTCACTGGCTGCCACATACTCAGCTTCCATGGTCGAGTCAGCAATGCAAGATTGCTTAATACTCCTCCACACAACGGCACCACCTCCAAGGGTAAAGACAGAACCTGAAGTCGATTTCCTTGAATCCTGATCTGATTGAAAATCAGAATCTGTGTATCCTATAGGAACAAGGTCCTGACCGGAATACACTAGCATATAATCCCTCGTTCTCCGTAGATACTTGAGTATATGCTTGACCGCAGCCCAATGGTTCGGTCCTGGATTCGACTGATATCGACTTACCATACCAACTGCAAAACAAATATCAGGCCTTGTGCATAACATAGCGTACATAAGACTACCTACCGCAGATGCATAAGGTACATTTTTCATACGCTCCCTTTCTTCCGATGTCTTAGGACAGTCATCTCTAGAAAGCTTGATTCCAATCCTGAAAGGTTGGGCACCTTTCTTGGAATCTTTCATAGAAAACTTTTCAAGTATTTTATCAATGTATGAAGCTTGGGAGAGTGCTATCATTTTGTTCTTTCTATCTCTAAAGAGTTGAATTCCAAGAACATAACTAGCTTCTCCTAAGTCCTTCATGTCAAACTGTTTGGCTAACCAAACTTTGACAGATGATAACATTGCCACATCGTTTCTAATAAGCAATATATCATCCACATAAAGTACTAGGAAAACCACTTTCTCGTTCTTGATACATTTATAAACACATGGTTCATCAATGTTTTGTTCGAATCCATAGGTTTTGATTGCTTGATCAAACCTAATATTCCAAGAACAAGATGCTTGCTTTAATCCATGAATGGATTTAAGCAACTTGCATACCTTATCTTCTTGGCCCTTTGCCTTGAACCCGTCTGGTTGTATCATATAGATATCTTCCTCAAGAGAGCCATTCAAGAAAGCTGTCTTGACATCCATTTGTCAGATCTCATAATCGAGAGCAGCCGCAATGGATAAAAGAATGCGGATTGACTTGAGCATTGCTACAGGTGAGAAGGTTTCTTCATAATCGATTCCTTCTTTCTGCGTATAGCCCTTTGCTACAAGTCTTGCCTTGAAAGTTTCCACTTTCCCATCCACACCTCTTTTCCTCTTGTATACCCACTTACACCCAATCGGTTTTATGCCTTGGGGTAAGTCTACAAGTTTCCAGACCCCATTGGAATCCATAGATTCCATCTCGGTGTTCATAGCCTTTTGCCAAAGACTAGAATCAACATCCTCCATAGCTTCTTTATACGTAGCTGGATCATCAACATGTTCTATGGATTCTGCTTCAAAAACTTCATCATTGAACATGTACCTTTCAGGTTCCCTGATAATCCTCCCACTACGACGAAGCTCCCGTGGTTGTTGATTCTCTAGTGTTTTTTTTTCATAGGGTTTTCTGTGACTTTAGGAATTTCCAAATCCGAAGTCATCTCTTCAAGCACCACTTTGCTACGAGGTTTAAAGTCTTCCATATAACTTTCCTCCAGGAATGTTGCATGTGTAGAAACAAAGACTTTATGTTGCTTCGGATTATAGAACAGACCACCTTTTGTCCCTTTTGGATAGCCAACAAACAAGCATACTTCTGATCGTGACTCCAATTTCTTCGCTTACTATCCAGGACGTGTGCCGGACAACCCCAAATTCGAATATGATTCAAATTAGGTTTCCTACTCATCCATAACTCGTAAGGAGTTTTAGGAACCGATTTGGAGGGAACGTTATTCAGAAGATAGCATGCAGTTTGTATGGCGTGCCCCCAAAATGACAAAGGTAATGTGGAATAACTCATCATAGACCGGACCATATCCAATAGGGTCCTATTTCTTCTCTCAGCTACACCATTCTGTTGAGGAGAACCAGGTGCAGTTAACTGGGATTGTATCCCATTCTCTATCAAATATCCTAAGAACTCATCCGATAGGTATTCCCCACCTCGATCCGATCGAAGTGTCTTAATGGACTTTCCTAATTGCTTCTCCGCTTCAGCCCGAAATTCTTTGAACTTGTCAAAGGCTTCGCTTTTGCGGGTCATTAAATAGACATATCCATACCTTGAGTAATCATCAATAAAAGTGATATAATACTCATACCCACCACGTGCTTCTATGTTCATGGGACCACAAACATCCGTATGCACAAGTTCTAAAAGTTCCTCGACACGACTATCCTTAGCAGCAAAGTGCCGTTTAGTCATCTTACCCTCCAAACAGGATTCACATTGTGGCCAAGGTTCAACCTCATACAAGTCAAGGCTTTCCTCCTTTACCATCCTTTGAATTCTGTTAAGGCTTATGTGACCAAGTCGTAAATGCCAAAGATATGATTTGTTAGAGTGAGAAGACTTAAGTCTTTTAGAGTTCTTTTCCAATTCTGTATCAAGCAGTGAGTGCATCTTAGGTTTGATAAAATAAAGATTTCCATGCATCCATCCATTACAAATAAGAGAATTGTTTTTCCTAATAACAACTTTATTACTAAAAGAAACTGAATAAGAATCTTTAATCAAACAAGCTACCGAAATTAGGTTCCTCTTAAAACTAGGAACATAAAACAATGTCTCAAAACAATAAACCTAAACTCATCAAAATAAAGATGCACTTCTCCCACTGCTTCAGCTTGCACCAACGTCCCATCACCGGTTCTTAACGTGAAGTTCTCCTCAAGCAGACTTCTCGTTACCTTGAACCCTGTTGAGAAATACAAACATGGTTAGTGGCTCCAGAATCTATAACCCAATTGTCCTTAGATTCTTCCACTAAACAACCTTCAAGATACAGGACATTGAAATTACCTTTCTGCTTTTTCAAAGCCAGGTATTCTCGGCAATCCTTCTTGAAATGTCCTTTCCTCCACAGTGAAAGCACTTAACCTTTTGGGATCCACCTTTCGCTTCTTAGTCTTGGTAGACTTCTTAGAAACAGGTGCATTTCCCTTGTTCTTCCCCTTTTCCTTCTTCCTTTTAGGATTAGGAGCAGGCGAACTAGGTTCAGCCACATTTGCCTCAGCCTTAGATCCAGAACCCTTAAAAATGTTCTCAAAAGCTTGCAACTCTTTCATCAATTCCGTTAAAGACATCTCCTTCCGGTTAAGGTTGTAGGATGCCTGAAACAAATCGAAATCCATGGATAAGGTTTGGGAAAACCATAACCAATTGAGTTGCAGCATCGATCTCAGCCCCATTTGTCTGAGCCTCAGACAAATAAGCCATGACTTTCATCATGTGCTCCTTAATGGGAGTTCCAACCTTCTGCCTACAGTTCATGAGACCTTTGATAGCATCGGTCTTAGCCTGGATAGTTTGTTCACCAAACATCTCCTCCAAGTTATCCATGATCTGCCTAGCAGTTTGATGTTCCTCATGCTGTTTCTGGAGCACGTTAGACATGCTCGCCCGAATATAGCACATAGCACTTAGGTTGGAATTGTCCCAGCGCTCAAGCGCTACAAATTCCCTATCAGGAGCATTGATCGCAGGCGTAGGTGGTCTTGGTTGGGTTAGGACAAAACTGTGTTTCTCAAAGTTTAGGACGATAAGCAAGTTCCTTTTCCAGTCATTAAATTTTCGCCAGTTAATTTGTTTTGCGTAAGTATCACAGATAAAGGGCTCGACATTTTGATCTATAATAAGAAAACATGTAATAAGTACAAGCAAACATCCTATCAATTTATAAAATATGATTTGTAATGAAACATAAGATCTAAATGCAATCTAAATGTTCATGTGTAAAACCCTTAAAACACATACCTTACAACGATAATTCCTAGCTTCTGCTTTCTAAGCTACCGAGGGTAGTCATAGAATAACTAGCTAAGAACACGGATCCCATCCGATTAATACATATTCGTCCATGGAGCAAACTCCATTAAATATATATTAACTATCGTTTATTTGGCCACTACTTTATATATCAGAGCCTCGAGGGAGGATTAATAAATAAAGTAGCATGAGTGTATAACCATCGTTTCCAATTTTGAATCCATATTTTACATCCGCCACCGAGGGTGATCTAAACATAAAATATGCCCAAAATTGTTATCCTCTCAGAAATCCAAATCAGTGTGCGCTCTAGGTAAGATACCTATCCGAAGGGAATTCCCGGTCAAAACCGAGTAGTAGGCACTACCATGCGTAACTATTGGACCAACGATGGAGACCGTAGGTCTTAGTATATAAAACCTTCTCCCACTCAATCTTTTAAATTTGGGTTTTTGTTTTTCATGCATAAACAATATTTATTGAGTGGCACTCCCTAGTCTATATGGCATGTTATCAATACATCACGAAATAGTATAACATATTAATCTAGCAAACATCATCCATGGTTTGCAAAATATGTAAATAGCCGTGGATCATGATTCCATCCTAGAGAAAAGAAAATTGCAAATTTACAAAAATTAACCGAAACATATATCGACCTTCATTGTAGATCCATGCCTTGTATCCTTCTTCAATGTGTCTTCTTTCTCCAATGTCACATCTTTTTCAATTTAAATTTAAAATTCAAATCTCAAAAAGATTATATGTGATTTTTAATTTTAATCAAAATTACAAAATATTAAAATTTAAATAAAAAATCCGGTTTATTAAATTTTAAAATTAAAAAAGTTTGAAATTTCAATTTCAAATTTAATCTCAAAATTTAAAATCATAATAAATCCATTAAATTTAAATTTAAATTTAATTTTGATTTTCAAATTATCAAATCACATATCATTGGAAAATAAATTTTCAAAAAATTTGTGATTTTTTATTTTTTATTAAAAAACGTTTTTTTTTATTGAAAATAACAAAAAACACAAAATCACATCCTTTGAAAATTTACATACCTTCTGTTCATCTTCAATCTCCGAATCCATTGTATCCCGAATTTACAAAAAAATTCCTATGCGTTCCCTTACAAAATTCTAGGAATTGAAAGAACGACCTAGCGTGATAATAACCGCATCTATTACACTTGAAAAACTTAGATACAAATTCTAACCTCTATGGAACATGACCGGCAAATGAACAAGCATCATATATTATAAAACTAATATAAACATTCAATCATACATCTATCAATATATTTAACATACACAAAAAAACCTAGAGTCCAACTCTCTAAAATATTCATTAATGCATAGAGAGAATTATATTTATCAAATAATTTATTATATGCATAATCATGAGTAGGCTCTGATACCAATTTTGGAAAAACGGATCCGATATCGAGTTACGGCGCAGGGAAGTTTTAAAATTTTATGCCGTTTCAAAAGAATCTCATATGCATATAACAATAAATTAAATCATGATCAAGCACCTTATTTCTCGATTCGAATCACAGAGCGTTGACCAACGTTCTTCCTACTATTCCGAGTCCACGTCTCAGAGTTGTGGGCACACTTCTATGATCCAAATGACGTAATGCTTCCGAAGTCTAGATCCCTCCTTCTCAATTCCGATTTCCTCGTTGAGAATACATCCAACTTCTTTCTTCAAAACTACAAAACAGGAACCGTTAACCTCCTAGAAAATTATCACCGGTTAACCTTCCTCACAATTTGAATCAATGGAATTTCTCTCTTTCCTTCTCACAAGATAACCGAATTTTGAAGTAGAAGAAACCCAAATTTTTTCTTTCACTCACAAAAACGTTTTCCCTTTAAAATTATCAAAAATTAGTTCTCAGAATCCTAGCCTTAATAAATCTAATCCTTTTCAAAATTAATTCCTCTTGAAAAATAATTAATAATTTTTCTGGATAAATTTAACCAAAGATCATACAACTTAGGGCTAATTCATTAACCTAGAAACGTTTTCAAGAGGAAATCTCCTCCCAAAAATTCGCCACTTAGATAAATCAATGTTCAAATTTTAAATCAGAATCTAGATAGTGAAAGATCCTAGTCCTATCTAGATTCAAATTTCTTTTAAACCCTTTTGAATTTAAATAAGATCACTCATTTGAATTAATATTTTCCACAAACATCAACCATATTAATTAATTTAAATAAATGGAATATTTGAATTTTTCTTCCTCAAAAATCCGTGCACCATATTTAAAGAAAAAAAATTCATCAAATAATCTCCATTATTTAAATCAATTAATAATTTAATGTTAGGAATATATTTGAACAATTTTGAAACAAAATTTTCTTCTCTCCACCTATCTAAAACCGTGCACCTCTTTTAGATTAGGAGAGAAAAATTTTGTTTTCAAAATTAAATAATTCAAACACAATCTTATTTCCAAAATTCAAGTTAACCAATCACGTGTTGACAAATCATATTATTTGTCTACACAAATCCTACATGTCCAATCCTTTTCGGATTGCATGTTAGAGAGTACCATGTCTTAATAGACATTACAAAATTCCATTTAAATTTACCGATCTCTTTAGGAACAAATCCCGAGACGCTATTTAGAACTATATGAGCTAGTAGAGGGACCCGATGGAAATATGTAAAGAGGCTCCTATAATTGTGAAAAATTAATCCCAGACTAATTATTCATCAATTATCAACTTCAAAACTATTCCACTAAAAGTTTGAAGCTGAACTCCTGTTTACATACCGTATTACGAAAGCTCTCTCACGCAGTGCTTCTTCCATGATTTATTCATCGCTTGTTTAATCCCCATATGTTATCCATGATTGAATTAAGGACTTTTTCCGTTTTACCTTTTCAATCATTTTAACTTAAAGTTCCATTATTCTCCATTGAAAGAACCACCAATTGTAAAACCATACAATTGGTAAACCATCAGAGAACACAAAGTAAACCGATGGCCAAGATCTTGTTATACTATCTTTCAATCCCCGAATAATGCCTTTAAGTAGATAACATGTACTATCGTTAAGATAGCTATGGATTCCATATCTATGAATCTTGATTTCTCTATCCATAAGTCATGCACCCAAAACACAAGTATATTGACCATAAATTAACAGTGTCTCACCTGTAGTGCATTAAAGTACATAAGTCATGGATACGAACTCAAGTAATCATTTCAGGATTAAGATTAATACAGATGATAATCAAAGCTTCATTGATTCTTATAAACGGAATTATTAAACCGAATCAATTAACACTTTAGGTCCAATCCAATGTCATACCTCAATACTGGTATACATTAAAGTTTCCACTCGGAACCAATCCGATGGTCAAGACAAACCATCCCTCCAAGGAAGTAGACAACTTGTACAATCTTATCATGAATAAGATCCCCAAATCTTATTCCATCGATTGCGGACTATTTATTTTGACTGTTATCAAATTACCATGTCTTCTATGTATACCCCGTATACATATGGTAATCCGATATATTTCCAACAGTCAAGGAGTATTTTATGTTTGCTCAACCATACAATCAACAAATGAAAGTAAATAGGACACAACTTATTAAACATGAATAACCTCCTCTTATTAATATCAAAATGTCATATTTACAGAAAATCCTAATATTGATTTTCTATCCTTAGGGCACATATAGA
>CM046372.1:3943770-3978640 GCA_025413025.1 Ficus hispida | reverse complement strand
CAGGCTCGGATTTCCGTGAAAACGAAGGCCGTTGGAGCCTTATTTTTAAAACTGTCGCTGTCTTATAGGAAAAACTGTTCTGAACAACTTTCATGTTTTACGTTTTTCGAAAATCGGCCTCTAAGGGCCTCAAAATTTACTTTCCAGAAAACAGGGCAACATACACCCGAATTGGCAGTTTTTGTGTTTTCATTCGTTACTCGCCCTAAAAACGTGCACACTACCTCAACCGAACCAGCGGGAGCCTAAATCAAACATACAGCGCCTTTCTAACGTCAAATTCTCTTCAAACACAAATTAAAAACTCAGCCAAGCAAACCATTATCTTATCCCAACAATTAAGGTTTGCTGAAAAAAATCCAGCTTAACTAACATACACCAAATCTGCCAATTTACCTAATCATGCATTCTAACTCATAACTTAACTTATTAGGGGCATATAACTTAACCATTCAACTAGCATACAAACAAGCAAGCATTTTAAAAGCATAGCTTACTAATTAAACCAAACCACCCTAAAATTAAATCAAGCACATAACCTAACTAGTGCTGAAAATAAAATTTGAGCTTAAGCTCATACAACCAATGACTTGAAATACAAGATAACCTCCAAATTGCACCAAATGAAAGCTGAAAACTTAGGAGAGATTTTACCTTAATATACCCTAAAGTTGGTTAGGGTTTGGTCCAAAGTTTCTTCCCCCTTGGCTCCTAGACACCACCGGCCTCCTCCCTAAGTTCACCCACAAATTTTCTGTCTTTGGCTGCTGCTGCCCACCAAGACCAGCCACCAAATCCGGCCACTCCTACAGCCTTTCTCTTCCTTTTCCAGCTTACAACAGCCGGCCAGCTTGCCCAACAAAGGGTTCCAAAATTTTCCAGCACTTTTCCTTGCTTCCAAACTGAAAATCCGAACTCTCCCTAATGGATTCTCTCTTGGATTTCTGTTTTTGTTCTTGTTTTTCTTTGGCTGCTAAGGACCGGTTTTGGGCAGAGAAAAATGGGCAGAGTGTGGCTGGAATTTCTGATTTTTTTGAATAGAATGGCCACCTATTTATAGAGGTTTTGGAGCTTTGCTTAATTGCAACTTTAGTCCCTCAAAAATTATCATTTTATGCAAGGGGAAGGTGAGGTGGCCGGCCATGGAATGGTCTAGAACCACTTAATACTTTCCCAAATTTAGCTTAAATCCAAATGATGTCATAAATAATGGATAAGGTGATGTCATATCTCTTAAGGCTTGTTTGGCTTTAAACCTGATAAGTAGTCCATTTTTAGCCAAACAGGCATTGTTAATACTGTGTTACTTAATACACAGTATCATAAATTAAATTTCATTCCAAAATTTATCTGTCATAAAATGGACGGTACGAAAAACTTTTCTTTTCGCTTCAAGTCCTTTGGTCCTTAATAATCTATTTAATGTGCTTGATTTTTCTATGGCGATTTTAGGTTTAATTCTAGCTATTTTATCCGTAGAAAATGATTTTTCGCAGTTCAAAACCTATACTGTTCAACATACTTAAATTCCGTCATATATTTGGTCTTTCCAGTCAATTTTGACTCATCGGGTCAACTTTGACTTTCATGGTCAACTTTGACCTTCATGGTCAACTTTGACTTTTCGGTCAACGTTGACTATTTATTAAACCATAGGATTTGCTATCTTTTGACCCCAAAAGATCACAGGCTCGGCTAAGCAATCATATTTGAGTCTTATGAAGCCATAAGAACCATAAAATAAATAAAAACCCTGAGCTGAGATTTTTTCATAGATACCATTACGGTATACATTAAATTTCTATACAAGAAATCTTAGCGATGAAAATTCTAGATCTTACAATCTACCCTCCTTAAAAATTTTCGCCCTCGAAAATTAGAACAAACCAGGGTAGTTCTTTCTCATTTCATCTTCCAATTCCCATGTTGCCTCCTCAACCTTGTGGTTTCGCCACAATACTTTAACCATGGGAATGGTTTTATTTCTTAGGACCTTCTCTTCCCGATCCAGAATTCGAACTGGCTTCTCCTCATAAGTTAAGTCCGTTTGAACCTCTACTGGTTCCTGACTGAGTATATGGGAAGGGTCCGGTATATACTTCTTTAGCATCGAAACATGAAAAACATTATGCATCGAAGCTAATTCTGGCGGTAGGGCAAGCTTATATGCTACTTTTCCAATCCTCTCAAGAATCTCAAATGGTCCTGTATATCTTGGACTGAGCTTCCCTTTCTTTCCAAACTGCATTACTCCTTTCATCGGAGCAATCTTGATGAAAACAACATCTCCAACTTGAAATTCCAAAGGCCTCCTTCGTTTATCGGCATAGCTTTTCTGTCTGCTAAAAGCTATATCGAGCCTTTGCTTGATCTTCTTGACATCCTCAGAGGTCTTCTTGATGAAGTCTGTGGTTTGAAGCTGTTTCTGTCCAACTTCCTGCCAATTGATAGGAGATCGGCATTTCCTTCCATATAGTGCTTCGAATGGAGCCATACCAATCGAGGCATGATAGCTGTTGTTGTAGGAGAATTCAATCAATGGCAGCTTCTGGTCCCAATTGCCCTTAAAATCCAACACACAAGATCTCAGCATGTCCTCCAGCGTTTGGATAGTTCGCTCTAATTGACCGTCAGTTTGGGGGTGAAATGCCGTACTGAACTTCAATTTCGACCCCATAGCGTTGTGAATACTGGTCCAAAATCGAGAGGTGAAACGTCCATCACGATCAGAGATGATCGATTTTGGCACTCCATGGAATCTGACGATCTGGAATACGAAAATCTCGGCCAATTTCTCCACGGAAAAAGTGGCTTTGATTGCAATAAAGTGGGTGATTTGGTTAATCTATCCACGATAACCCAAATTATATCATTCCCACTGGACGTCCTGGGTAATCCTACTATGAAATCCATAGTAATTTGCTCCCATTTCCATTCAGGAAGCTCTATCTTCTGTAGTTCTCCACCATGATGTCGATGTTCGGCCTTAACTTTCTGACAAGTTAGGCATTTTGATACGAATTCAGCCACCTCATTCTTCATATTGGGCCACCAATAATTTTCTCGGAGGTCTTTGTACATCTTGGTAGCTCCCGGATGTACGGAGTATGGCGTCAGATGTGCTTCAGATAAAATCTGATCCTTCAAAACTTCAAAGTCGGGAACGCAGATCCTCTCCTTGAAGTAGATGACGCCATCTGTAGAGGTTTTGAACTCATCACTTTTTCTGCCAAAAAGTTGAGTTTTCAGCAAAAAGGGATCCTTTTCTTGGTGTGACTTGATGGATTCCAACAAATCAGACTGAATAGTCAGAGAAGATAATTTCCCCGTTATCATCTCCAAGTTAAACTCAGAAATTTCCCTTTGTAGTGGCTTAGGAAACGCCTCGATAGACATCAGCATGCCTACGGATTTCCTACTTAAGGCGTCTGCTACCTTGTTTGCCTTACCAGGGTGGTAAAGGATTTCGCAATCGTAGTCCTTTACGAGCTCCAGCCATCTACGCTGTCTCATGTTGAGCTCTTTTTGAGTGAAAATGTACTTGAGGCTCTGATGATCGGTATAGATCGCACATTTGTTTTCGTACAAATAGTGCCTCCAAATCTTGAGTGCAAAAACTACTGCCGCAAGCTCCAAATCATGAGTAGGATAATTCCTTTCATGATCTTTTAGTTGACGGGATGCGTAGGCCACTACCTTCCCGTTTTGCATCAAAACAGCTCCTAATCCGCTTTTTGATGCATCGCTGTAGATGACGAAATTCCCAGCATCTACATCAGGAATTATTAGCACAGGTGCACTGGTTAGCCTCCTCTTGAGCTCCTGGAAATTTTCCTCACATTTCTGAGTCCATTCAAAACTCTTCCCTTTTCTGGTAAGGGCGGTAAGGGGTGCAGCAATCTTGGAGAATCCTTCAACAAACCGTCGATAATATCCTGCTAGTCCAAGAAAGCTCCTTATTTCCGTGACATTCTTGGGTGCTGACCACGTACTGACCGCTTCCACCTTTGCAGGGTCCACAGAAATCCCTTCCTTTAGCACTACATGGCCCAAGAAATGCACTTTTTCCAGCCAAATTCACACTTTGTGAATTTGGCATATAGCTGGTTCCTTCTCAACGTTCCATTACCAACCTAAGGTGATGCTCATGCTCTTCGTTGGACCTCGAGTAGATTAAATATCGTCAATAAAGACGATGACGAACTTGTCCAGGTATTCCTTGAATACTCGATTCATAAGGTCCATGAACGCGGCTGGGGCATTGGTTAGTCCAAATGGCATAACCAAAAACTCATAATGCCCATAACGAGTTTGAAAAGCCGTCTTGGAGATATCGGACTCCTTGATCTTCAACTGGTGGTAGCCTGAGCGCAGATCGACCTTTGAAAATACTACTGCTCCTCTGAGTTGATCGAACAGATCATCAATCCTCGGAAGAGGATACTTGTTCTTGATCGTTATCTTATTTAGCTCCCGGTAATCAATGCACATGCGCAAAGATCCAACTTTCTTCTTCACGAACAACACCGGGGCTCCCCATGGAGAGTAGCTTTGTCGAATAAATCCTTTGTCAAGCAGTTCCTGCAACTGCACTTGAAGTTCCCTAAGCTCGGCAGGTGCCATTCTGTAGGGTGCTTTCGATATCGGTGCGGTTCCAGGTAGTAGCTCGATCTCGAACGATATTTTACGCTCCGGCGGAAGTCCTGGCAGTTCCTCTGGAAAGACATCCACATATTCCTTTATAATGGGAATATCTTCCGGTCTCAACTCCAATACCCGATCTTTGTCCACCATGCTAGCTAAATAACCTTGACAACCGTTAGCTAACATTCTCCAAGCCTTTATTGCCGAAATCAATCTGGTGGTTGAGTGGTGAGTCTGTCCGTAGAAGGTAAATTCTTTTTCACCGTAGGGGTTGAACGTGACGCAACGTTTCCGACAGTCAATCCGGATGTTGTATCTTCCTAAGAAATCCATCCCTAAGATCACATCGAAATCTTGGAGCTTGATTGCGATGAGATCTACAAACAATTCTCTATTACAGAGAATGACAGAAGCCTCACGAATCCAGAAATTTGACCACAAAAATTCTCCGGATGGCAAAGAAGTTTTGAAAGGTTGATCTAACACATCCACACCTCTTCCTAGCTTCTGGATGAACTCCAGAGACACAAAAGAATGCGTAGCACCAGAATCAAATAGAGCAACAGCATCAAGAGTGGCGATAGAAATCTGACCTGTCACCACATGCGAAGTCCCTGCTTCTGCATCTCCCCTCGTGTAGGCATAGATTCTGGCCTGGGGTTCAGGGGCTTCTAATCTTCCCTGAGTGATCGAGGGTCCCTCTAGCCTTGCCTGGACTGCATGAAGTTGGCTGTTGGGGTTCCGGTTCGGATAGGAAGGGTTCTGGCCTTGATTGTTTAAAGTGCAATTCCTCGCATAATGCCCTTCTTTGCCGCAAAGAAAGCAAGCATTAGATCCATTCTGCACGTCCCCGGGTGTTTCTTCCCACATTTCGCGCACACCGGGTATTCAGTACGGTTTCCCTCATTTCCTCCAGAAATCCTCTTCTGAGGGAAATTCTTTTGTGGTCATTGACTAGAGAAATTTCCCTTCCTCTTGAACCTCCCAAATTGCTTGGGGCCTTGGGTCTGGCTACTCATCTGACCCTTCTGATTCAACTCCGGACCTTGCCTGGGTGGCGTTGGCTTAACTCCGGCTTTCTCCTCCTTCCTGGCCTTAAAAATTTGAGCCCTAGCCTCCCTATCCTGGTTGATCCAGTATTCTGCTCTCAGGGCTCGACTCACACAGTCGGACACCAAAGTAGGTGGGCTACTGCCAGCACTCACTTGCCTGGCAATGTCGGTACGAAACATTTTCATCATTCGTCTAACCTTTTCGGTCTCGTTGGGTACCAATTCAGGGCATAGCCGGGCTAACTGCTCAAATTTCTTGACTGCTTCCATCACAGTCATCGATCCTTGCTTCAGATTGGAGAATTCGTCCTGCTGAGCTGCTAAAATCTCCCTATTGTAGAACATGTTGCGAAACTCTGTGACAAAATCCTGCCAACCCATAGTCGCAACGTCTCGCCGTATCTGAACGGTTATCCACCAGTGCCTTGCATCCTTTTTCAGAGCGAAGGAAGCACAAAGCACCTTCTCTTGTTCCGAAAGCCTCATGAAATCCAAGATAACTTGGATGTCTATCAACCAATTATCCGCGGCAATCGGATCCATTAGTCCATCAAATTCCAGCGCCTTCATCCTTCTAAACCGCTCATAGAGCAAATCTTCCCGCACCGGTTGTAGATTTGCTGGATTCCCAATGGGTGCTAACGGAACTTCAAAGTTCCGTGGAACCTCTTGTCGGACCTCAGGTTGGACTTCAGGTACCTGGGGTGCTACCGGGGGTACTCTGTCGTGATGCGGAGGAACTTCATCCACACGCGGTCTATCATTTATCTGAGCCAGCTGCTCTCGTAGTCTTTCTGTTTCACGTTGCTGCTCCAGCAACTGCCGTTGTAAATTTGCTACAACGGTCGCGATATCAGGCTCAGGAGGATTCACTGGTACCGTCTTACGAGTGCGCACCATTTTCAAATTCCTTTATAAGACATAAGAAAAGATATTATCATACTGTCAATATCCTTTCTTTCATGCATATAATATTCTATAACACTTTCATACTTTGTGTCTAATCACAAACATAGCCGATCATAGTCATATCATCGCATACATATTTCATACATATCGTATCATTCATACATTAACATAACATAACATATCATAACATAATTCTTAGAATTTCATCGTAACATAACATTTCATTCATAAACTTGTCTTTTGCATTTGTACAAAAAGAACATCATATTTACAATATCGTATATACATATCAGATACATCATACCTGGTCAAAAATTTCAGATGGAAGTGTCTACCACTTTACCATCATACATATGTGTACAAGCCTATCATCCAAAAAGAATAAGCTAGTACATATCAGTCTAGCATCAAAAGATATACATACAGTCTATCTAATCTATGTGCTCAGAAGTGACCACCGACGATACGTCAGAATCGGACTCTCCCTCCCCGTCAGCCAACGGAATCTCCTCTGGATCCTCTAAATCCTCCTCATAGTCCAGCCAACCTGCGTGCTCTAACTCAGGGTCTGGCTCCTCATCATCCTCATCATCACTCGATATGTGATGATAGGTGGATCCTCCGGTGGGTCCTCCGGAATAATGATGAGGTCATCAGGGTCAGAGTCCTCATCTGCCAAATCAAACTCGGCCTCCTGATGTGGCACCTCCGGTACTGGGGCTGCGGGAATCGGATCCTCTGGAACAACGGGAACCGGCTCATAAATCGGCTCTGCCATCTCGGCGTCCTCTACTGGCGCCTGCTGAGCCTCTGCCAAATCCGGGGCTGGCATATCGTGAAGGTTAGCCTCGACTCCCAAAATAGCCTCAATCATGTGTCCAACTGACAAGCCGAGCATAGGTTCAGGAACGTACTGCCGGATCTGAATAGGCAATCCATTCCTAAGAATAACTAAGGCCTGCAGCACGGGACTCTGCAGATACTGAGGAATGTATGGCAGCATCGACTCCTGGAATCGTCGGCAATAATGGGCCATCGTCTCCTGAGGATACGCGTGCCAATCAGCTACGTAGCTGAGGTAACGAGTGTGGTGCATGTCCTCATAGATCTCAGCATCGCGGAGTAAATCGCCCGCTCCCTCGCCTATCATCGGCCCGTAACGAGCCATCACTGCCGTGGGAAAATGCGGCCACGTGCGGCTCGGCAACTGACGCTCTCCAAGGATGATCCACCATATCCTAGCGTCAACAGCGAAACATCGGCTAGCCAAGGAAACCTGTAGCCGGGCCTCGATGTGGCAGGTATGGAAGATCAACTCCATATCATACAACCATGCTGCCACCGGCACCGTACGTCTCGTGCCATCAAACATAAGCGGACACGACTGAAAGAATGACCTCGTCGCCTCTCGGTCCGCGTCGACTTGGTCCGGGTCCATATCGTCAAGTCTATCATAATATAAGCGCATAATAATTATTTACTATTTGAAATTAAACTCAACTTACAATGATGGTGGCGATGGCAGGCAGACTGTGAAGTGGGATAGCAGGAAACGTCTCTGATACCAACTCTGTAACGACCCGCCTAGCACAGGCCGTTACCATACATACATACGTACATACATACTTAACGTAAACAGCGGAAAATTTTTATTTTTTTTATTTTTTTTTATAGAGTGCATAAACAATAACGATGTATAAATAGCGAATGTATGAATAAAACAAAAAGCGATAATCGAACACCGGATAATATATAATGTACATAAGAGACAAAAACGCGTAGCGGCAGAATATCTCACTCACTTCACAGTTCACCCCGCCCCGCTCGCCATCTTGTATCAAAAGTTGCTGACAGGTTACTTACCTACAGCATAGACGTAAGACGTGAGCTTTCGCTCAGCAAGTACAACATAATTATCCGCAACAATTAATAATACAAAACGTAACTCAAATCTAACATAACACATTCTACTCTAATCATGCATGAGCCAATTATGTTTGATTATGCTTGCTTGGTATTTCATAGCGTATCATACTTTTCGTACTAAACATGCTTATCTTGCTTATCATGTTTATCATGCTTATGGGCCCCATAAGTGTACGAACCGGGCGCGCAACTATGGAGTGGTTGGGGCGGCCAGTCCATTTCCAACTCAATCCATAGTCCAACCCGACCTGCGAGCGGGTCGGTACGACACAGGCAACTTGCTTGCCTTCATACTTGTCTTTCATAATTTCTTAATTATTCTTGTTTAGAATTTGTGAACATGCTTCGTGAATGTCTCATATTCATAGAACATAATCATAGCATAATCAAATCATAAAATATTCACATAACATTTCATAAGCATGACTTAGTATAAATCATATCATAACACATACTATAGCATTCATCATTCATACTTAGGCAAGTATTCAACTAAAGCCTATGCTGTAGGCGGAGTTGTACTTACCTCGAACTCTAAGTCCGATGCTATGCCGCTCCTGAACAGGTCGTAATAACAGATTATCACCTGTTATTACAAAGGACATGGCGTAAGGATTTCTGAAAATCCTACTTTTTAATCTGTTGGTTATCCCAACCAACATTCATTTTATTCTGCGTTATATGCCCCCATATAACAAATTCGTAAACATTTGGAACGGGTTACTATAACTAACCCTGTAGGTAACCCTCGAGATAAGGGCCCTATTCCTTAATCTTAGTTTATTATTGGGTTACGTTGGATAACCCTTGGGCTTCGGGCCCAAACCAATAACTCGGTGTCTTTTCCCGGTTATTGCTCACCGAACTTAGTTTAAAACCGCTTTTGAAAATTTAAGGTTTTCTTTAAAATCCTTATGAGTGGGTTCTTTATAAAAATCATCTAAAGTCAAAACTGCCTTTGGAGCAGTTTCTTTTTGAAAACTTGCTAATGTACGTGCAGGAATGTCCAATTCCAACACTGTCTTTAAATACCTTGAGCAGCAACCTCCCGATCACTGCACAGTTTTTTTAAATATAATTTTTATTTAGAAATCTAGATCGAATCTGAAAAACTTTTCTTCATAGAAGTTTTAGATCTTGGAAAATCCTAAAACTTCACTGTTTTATACAAAACCCAGTTCGGACTCAAACCCACTCGTTTTCCCTTTTTAATTTCACCTGGCCGTGCATAGAAACTGGCACGGTCAGGCTCGGATTTCCGTGAAAACGAAGGCCGTTGGAGCCTTATTTTTAAAAACTGTCTACGCTGTCTTATAGGAAAAACTGTTCTGAACAACTTTCATGTTTTACGTTTTTCGAAAATCGGCCTCTAAGGGCCTCAAAATTTACTTTCCAGAAAACAGGGCAACATACACCCGAATTGGCAGTTTTTGTGTTTTCATTCGTTACTCGCCCTAAAAACGTGCACACTACCTCAACCGAACCAGCGGGAGCCTAAATCAAACATACAGCGCCTTTCTAACGTCAAATTCTCTTCAAACACAAATTGAAACTCAGCCAAGCAAACCATTATCTTATCCCAACAATTAAGGTTTGCTGAAAAAAATCCAGCTTAACTAACATACACCAAATCTGCCAATTTACCTAATCATGCATTCTAACTCATAACTTAACTTATTAGGGGCATATAACTTAACCATTCAACTAGCATACAAACAAGCAAGCATTTTAAAAGCATAGCTTACTAATTAAACCAAACCACCCTAAAATTAAATCAAGCACATAACCTAACTAGTGCTGAAAATAAAATTTGAGCTTAAGCTCATACAACCAATGACTTGAAATACAAGATAACCTCCAAATTGCACCAAATTGAAAGCTGAAAACTTAGGAGAGATTTTACCTTAATATACCCTAAAGTTGGTTAGGGTTTGGTCCAAAGTTTCTTCCCCCTTGGCTCCTAGACACCACCGGCCTCCTCCCTAAGTTCACCCACAAATTTTCTGTCTTTGGCTGCTGCTGCCCACCAAGACCAGCCACCAAATCCGGCCACTCCTACAGCCTTTCTCTTCCTTTTCCAGCTTACCAACAGCCGGCCAGCTTGCCCAACAAAGGGTTCCAAAATTTTCCAGCACTTTTCCTTGCTTCCAAACTGAAAATCCGAACTCTCCCTAATGGATTCTCTCTTGGATTTCTGTTTTTGTTCTTGTTTTTCTTTGGCTGCTAAGGACCGGTTTTGGGCAGAGAAAAATGGGCAGAGTGTGGCTGGAATTTCTGATTTTTTTGAATAGAATGGCCACCTATTTATAGAGGTTTTGGAGCTTTGCTTAATTGCAACTTTAGTCCCTCAAAAATTATCATTTTATGCAAGGGGAAGGTGAGGTGGCCGGCCATGGAATGGTCTAGAACCACTTAATACTTTCCCAATTTAGCTTAAATCCAAATGATGTCATAAATAATGGATAAGGTGATGTCATATCTCTTAAGGCTTGTTTGGCTTTAAACCTTGATAAGTAGTCCATTTTTAGCCAAACAGGCATTGTTAATACTGTGTTACTTAATACACAGTATCATAAATTAAATTTCATTCCAAAATTTATCTGTCATAAAATGGACGGTACGAAAAACTTTTCTTTTCGCTTCAAGTCCTTTGGTCCTTAATAATCTATTTAATGTGCTTGATTTTTCTATGGCGGTTTTAGGTTTAATTCTAGCTATTTTATCCGTAGAAAATGATTTTCGCAGTTCAAAACCTATACTGTTCAACATACTTAAATTCCGTCATATATTTGGTCTTTCCAGTCAATCTTTGACTCATCGGGTCAACTTTGACTTTCATGGTCAACTTTGACCTTCATGGTCAACTTTGACTTTTTCGGTCAACGTTGACTTTTTATTAAAGCATAGGATTTGCTATCTTTTGACCCCAAAAGATCATAGGCTTGGCTAAGCAATCATATTTGAGTCTTATGAAGCCATAAGAACCCATAAAATAAATAAAAACCCTGAGCTGGGATTTTTTTCATAGATACCATTACGGTATACATTAAATTTCTATACAAGAAAATCTTAGCGATGAAAATTCTAGATCTTACAGATTCGGCCTCTAAGGGCCTCAAAATTTACTTTCCAAAATATTGTCCAGTTTAACCCGAAACTGGCAGTTTTCATTCGGTATGGTTTATAAATCTAAACAACCATAACTCATGCTTTTACACAGCATCAAACTCTTAATTTCTCTTAACTAAAACGTAAATAAACAACTAGAGGTTAAAAGATTTACCTCAAGCTTCACGAGAAAGGTTCTAGCTTAGGGTTTCGAAGTTTTTCTTTTGTGCTAACACAACACCACAAAACCGGATTTGATTCACACTTTCACTCTCACTTTGCTTCTCACTTTGGGTTCGGTTTCTATAAGGGAGAGGACTGAAACATTGTCTGCAAGGTTTTCTAAACAAACACAAAGAATCAGCCTTCACCTATTTATAGGTGAACAACTTGTTCTTCCTTTGCCAAAAAGTCCTCTAGCAAAATTCTATTTGCTGAACCAACCTTGTGTGGTGGCCGGCCATGCTTGGCTCTTGGAAATGACTAAGCAAGGCTACAGGACTGACTCATCAAGGCTACTAGATGATGTGTCAAGCCCTCAAGATGGCTGGCCCTTAGAGTGATGACGTGTCAAAACCTCGACTTGCCACGGATGTGAGGCTAGGAATGCTTATTCATCCAAGCTAGGCCACGAGGTGTCCTAATTCTAGGGTGGCCGGTTTTAGGGTGACTTGGCAAGGCCTTGGCTTGCCAAACAAGCACAGCTAGTGAGCTGATTCACCAAAGCTACACCATGAGGTGTCAACCTCCCATGATGGCCGGTTCATCATTGATGTAGTGTGAGAGTTTTAGCTTGCCAAATAAGGGCAGCTAGGGTGGCTTACTTACCTTAGCTAATCCATGAGGTATCTTGACCCCATGGTGGCCGGCCTTAGGTGGTTTAGTGTGCTTGCCTTTGCTAGCCACTTAAGCAAACCTATGGTGCTTACTCACCAAGGCTAATTCATGATATGTCTAGGCAAGGTGATGGCCGGTTTCCATAGTGTGCCACATGGAAAATCTTTGATTGTTGATGCATCACATATAGCCAAGTAAGCAAAGCTAGATTGCTTACTAAGCAAAGCTAGGTTTTTAGGTGTCAAACTAACAATGAAACACCTATTTCCTTATTTGCTTTTCAGTCCTTAAAAACATCATATTTGCTTGAACATATCCATGAGGTGGCCGGCCATTCTTGCTAGGTGTCAAGATGACAACTTGCAACATAGCTTAGTAAGCAAAGCTATTATGCTTACTAAGCAAAGCTAAAATTGTGAGGTGTCAATTTCTAGTAAACCTCAAATTTTCATACTTTGCCTATTGGTCCTTAAGAGCAAAATATTTGCTCATTAGCCCTTGAGGTGGCCGGTCCCTATGTGAATAAGTGTAAGCATGTGATTGGTCAATTTTGAACCAATCAAACTTTACTTGATTCATTGGTTTCCAACTAGGTTAACCAAACTTAAAAATCATCATAAGCTTAATTGAACTAGGAAATCCAACTAGAAATATCCATAGTTCCATAAATTTACAAATTTATGTATCAAATCACAATTTTCATAAAATTGCACTTTGGCCCCTAAAGACAAAAACATTTGCACTTTAGTCCTTAAAGGGTGGCCGATTTTCATAGTGACATTTGTCATTCTTTTTAAAGACGAGGTGTCACCTTTTAAAGCCTTGCTTGACTTATCTCCTAAACACAGTTCACTTTCATATTGGCTTACATATTCAGATACTGTTTTCAACCGATAACAGTATTCCTGTACTGGACCATTATCCAGAATTTATCTGAACTGCGTCTAGGGTTCTTTTAAGATTAGAAACTACTAATCAGAGAATCATAAATCATAAATTTGCCTTTCATAACTAAAAAGGTCTTACGTAAATAAATTATCGAATCCTTCGATCAAGAATTCAATAATTTTACTGATAAAACATAGCACATAAACATACATAACACATGAACATAAGTAATTACAAACTTTGATTCTTAACAACAGAAATCAAAATTTGTAAACAAACTGGTCATTACAATCTACCCCCCTTAAAAATTTTCGTCCTCGAAAATCAAGTCGGGATAGTTCTTTCTCATTTCCTCTTCTACTTCCCATGTTGCTTCTTCAATGTTATGATTCCGCCATAACACTTTAACCATCGGAATGGTTTTGTTTCTTAAAACCTTTTCTTCCCGATCTAGAATCCGGATTGGCTTTTCCTCATAAGTCAAATCCGTTTGCACTTCAATTGGTTCTTGACTTAGCACATGAGAAGAATCAGATATATACTTTTTCAACATAGAAACATGAAAAACATTATGTACAGAAGCTAATGCCGGCGGCAACGCAAGCTTGTAAGCTACTTTTCCAATCCTTTCAAGGATTTCGAATGGACCTATATATCTTGGATTAAGCTTTCCCTTTTTACCAAACCTCATAATTCCCTTCATAGGAGCAATCTTTAGAAACACAGAATCTCCAACTTGGAATTCTAGAGGTCTTCGACGTTTATCAGCATAACTTTTCTGCCGACTAAAAGCTACGTCGAGTCGTTGCTTAATCATCTTAATGTCTTCTGAGGTTTTTCTAATGAAATCCGTGGTTTGAAGTTGCTTCTGTCCAACTTCTTGCCAATGGATGGGAGATCGACATTTTCTTCCATATAACGCTTCAAATGGAGCCATACCAATTGAGGCGTGATAGCTATTATTATACGAAAATTCGATCAATGATAACTTTTGATCCCAGTTTCCTTTGAAATCCAAAATACATGATCTTAACATATCCTCTAGTGTTTGGATAGTATGTTCCGATTATCCATCCGTCTGAGGGTGAAACGCAGTACTAAATTTCAACTTTGATCCCACAGCGGTATGAACACTTTTCCAAAATCGAGAAGTAAAACGTCCATCTCGATCTGAAATGATGGATTTAGGCACTCCATGAAGCCTAACAATCTGGGATACATAAATTTCAGCCAATTTCTTGACTGAAAATGTGGCTTTAATAGCAATGAAATGAGCTGATTTGATTAATCTATCCACAATCACCCAAATCATGTCATTTCCACTTGCTGTCCTGGGTAAACCGACCACAAAATCCATAGTAGTTTGCTCCCATTTCCACTCTGGGAGTTCGATCTTTTGAAGATCTCCGCCAGGTTATCGGTGTTCAGCCTTAACTTTCTGACAAGTTAGGCATTTTGACACATAATCAGCAATTACATTCTTCATATTTGGCCACCAAAAATTCTCCTTAAGATCCTTGTAAATCTTAGTAGCTTCAGGATGGACTGAATATGGCGTTTCATGCGCTTCAGACATGATTTGTTTCCTAAGAAAATCAAAGCTAGGAACACAAATCCTTCCTTTGAAAAGAATTAGTCCATCCGAAGACGTTTTAAATTCCTTGTCTTTTTCACCAAGGAGTTGAGTCTTTAGTAAAAAGGAATCTTTCCCTTGATAAAACTTAATGGATTCTAGGAGATTGGACTGGACAGTCAATGCAGCCAATTTCTCAGTTACCATTTCCAAGTTTAAATCAGAAATTTCCTTCTGAAGTGGCTTGGGCAATGTTCCAATAGACATAAGCATACCGGATGACTTTCTGCTTAAAGCATCGGCCACTTTGTTTGCTTTCCCAGGGTGGTAAAGGATTTCACAATCGTAATCCTTTACGAGCTCGAGCCATCTACGCTGTCTCATATTAAGCTCTTTTTGAGTAAAGATGTATTTGAGACTTTGATGATTGGTGAAAATCTCACATCTATTTCCATACAAATAACGCCTCCAAATCTTTAAGGCGAAAACTACCGCCGCAAGCTCCAAATCATGCGTCGGATAGTTTCGTTCATGGTCCTTCAGTTGACGTGAGGCATATGCAACTACATTTCCTTTTTGCATAAGGACAGCCCCTAGTCCGGTTTTAGATGCATCGCTATAAATAACGAAGTTTCCTGCATCAACATCAGGAATTATTAATACCGGCGCACTAGTAAGCTTCCTCTTGAGTTCTTGGAAGGTTTATTCACACTTCGGTGTCCATTCAAACTTCCTTTCCTTCTTAGTAAGGGCTGTTAGTGGCGCCGCTATCTTGGAAAATCCTTCAACGAAACGTCGGTAGTATCCGGCTAAACCAAGAAAACTTCGTATTTCTGAAACATTTTTAGGCGCTGACCATGCACTAACTGCCTCTATCTTTGCAGGATCCACGGAAATTCCTTCCTTTGAAACCACATGGCCTAAGAAATGTACTTTCTCCAACCAAAATTCACACTTTGTGAATTTGGCATAGAGCTGATTCTGTCTTAATATCTCCAAAACCATCCTAAGATGTTGCTCATGTTCTTTTATGGACCTTGAGTAGATCAAAATATCGTCAATAAAGACGATAACAAACTTATCCAAATATTCTTTGAATACTCGATTCATAAGATCCATAAAAGCAGCTGGGACATTAGTCAATCCAAATGGCATAACAAGAAACTCATAATGCCCATAGCATGTTTGAAAAGCTGTCTTAGAAATATCATCTTCCTTAATTCTAAGTTGATGATATCCCGATCGCAAGTCAATCTTTGAAAATACCAACGCTCCCCTAAGTTGATCAAAAAGATAGTCAATTCGCGGGAGAGGGTATTTATTTTTAATCGTGATCCTATTCAGCTCACGATAGTCGATTCACATTCGCAACGATCCATCCTTCTTTTTAACAAACAACACCGGTGCTCCCCATGGTGAATGACTTTGTCGAATGAATCCCTTATCCAACAGTTCTTGTAACTGTACTTGGAGTTCTCTAAGCTCAGCTGGAGCCATACGATAGGGTGCTTTCGATATAGGTGCTGCTCCTGGCAACAATTCTATTTCGAAAGAAATTTCTCGCTCCGGTGGAAGTCTAGTCAAATCTTTTGGAAAAACAACCAAATATTCCTTAATGATAGGAACATCCTCAGGCAGTAGCTCCCTTTCTTGTTCCTTATCCACCATGTTAGCTAAGTATCATTGACATCATACTTTCATACATTCTTACATGCTATCTTACTTTCTTACTTCATATTTTCTTACTTACATACTTTCCTTTCATATTGGATCAACTATCTACAAAAAAAAAAAAAAAAACTGAGCAAGTATATCATATAACTTGCCATGTTTGGAAAACATATCATATCATACAACTTTTCCATACTTTGAAAAGTATTTCGCACTATATAACTTTCCACACTTGGAAAGCATATCGTAAAATAGCTTCTTTCTTGAACCTTGATCTTATGCTATTAGAACCCTTTATTTTTCTTAATGGCCCCTTTCTTGGAACTCGTTCCTCAAGGATTCGGCCTATGGCCTCTATTTCAGAACCTTTACTTTTCATGACAACCCCTATCTTGGAATTTCCTCCTCAAGGATTCGGCTGTACATAAAATGAGGGGTTCTATTAAGCATGAGCTCAAGATTTAAGCATCTTTTATAAAAATATTTCCTTTGAATCTTTTCAAAGTCAATAATGGTGAAAACATAATATCGTTCAAGTGATGCAATAGAAGGTATACTTATATCATATTAACTAGCTGCTTGCTAGATGGTAGAAGCTTCTCTCATTCCTTCTAACATTTCCTTCATAGCACAAAATTGTAATCCTTAGGAATGTCTAAAACTTCCTATCATTTCATAATTTCCCTTTTCTTTTATTCCTCCAAAATTGCTTGTAACCTTGACCAGAATTACTGGTCTGACCTTTTAGGTTCGAGTCTTGGTTCTGCTTAAGCAGCAGCTGTTTCTCCCCAGCCGTTTCTTCTCTTTTAACTTTAAATATTTAAGCCCTTGCCTCTTTATCCTGATTAATCCAATATTCTGCCCTCATAGCTCTACTTATACAATCAGCTACAAGAGTTGGAGGACTACTCCCAGCACTAACTTGTTTAGAAATGTCTGTCTGAAACATCTTCATCATCCTTCTTACTTTCTCCGTTTCATTTGGTATCAGTTCCGGACACAGACGGGCAAGTTGCTCAAACTTTTTGACTGCTTCCATTACAGTCATCGATCCTTGCTTTAAGCTATTAAACTCATCTTGCTGAGCTGCAAGAGTTTCCCGATTGTAATACATTGTCCTAAACTCGGTTATGAAATCTTGCCGACTCATGTTCACCACATTTATTCACATCTGAACCGTCATCCACCAATGACGCGCATCTTTCTTTAGTGCAAAAGAAGCACAAAGAACTTTCTCTTGCTCCGTAAGTCCCATAAAATCCAAAATTACTTGGATATCAATTAACCAGTTATCCGCTACTATTGGGTCCGTAGTTCCTTCAAATTCAGGTGCCTTCATTCGCCTGAATTGTTCATACAACAAATCCTCCCTTACCAAAGGTGGATTCACTTGTATCCCTCCTGGTACTAAAGGAACTCCTTGAGTAACTTCCAGTACTTCTGGGGGTATGGGATCATTTTGGGGTGGCACTTCGTTAGCACGAGGTACCTGGTTAAATTGAGCTACCTGGTCCCGCAACTGATTCATTTCTTACTGCTGTTCTTGCAATTGCCGTTGCAAAGCAGCTATAACATTTGCTACATCAGGCTCTTGCGGGTTGGGCTTCGCTCGTGTACGTAGACGCGACATCTTTTATCCCTTATCTAATCACGATAAAGATATATTTCAAATATCTTTTCATTCAAATCTTATCATAACTTATCTTGAATACTTCTCATTCATAATACCATCACATCGTATTGTTATCATAACATTCATAACCGATCATATCATAAACCATATGATAGATCGTATCATAACCATATCTCATAACTGATCATAACATATATCAGATCATATATCATAACATCATGACTGATCATAATATAGACCAGATCATAGATTGTATCATCATGTCATATCTTACATAAACATTTCTTATTCATACCATAATGTACATATCATACATATTCTGACATTGTACTAAAGACAAAAACATTTGCACTTTAGTCCTTAAAGGGTGGCCGGTTTTCATAGTGACATTTGTCATTCTTTTTAAAGACGAGGTGTCACCTTTTAAAGCCTTGCTTGACTTATCTCCTAAACACAGTTCACTTTCATATTGGCTTACATATTCATATACTGTTTTCAACCGATAACAATATTCCTGTACTGGACCATTATCCAGAATTTATCTGAACTGCGTCTAGGGTTCTTTTAAGATTAGAAACTACTAATCAGAGAATCATAAATCATAAATTTGCCTTTCATAACTAAAAAGGACTTACATAAATAAATTATCGAATCCTTCGACCAAGAATTCAATAATTTTACTGGTAAAACATAGCACATAAACATACATAACACATGAACATAAGTAATTACAAACTTTGATTCTTAACAACAGAAATCAAAATTTGTAAACAAACTGGTCATTACAACTACGGTGACGTAAGCAAAACTTGGTGAGCCAGTAACTTGCCCACCAAGGCTTCCTTATGGCCGGTTCTTTGTATGCTTGGAGAGCAAGTATTTGGCTTGATGATGTCATCAAGATGATAGCATCAAGATGATGTCATCAAGGTGATGTAAGCAAGTGATGTCATCAAGGTGATGTCATCAAAGTGATGTCATTAGGTGATGTAAGCAAAACTTGGTGAGCAAGTAACTTGTCCACCAAGGCTTCACTATGGCCGGCCACCTAGGAGGAGTTTTGAGCAAATATTTTGCTCTTAGACCTTATATGTAATTCTAGAAACTATGATTTTCACCTATAAATAGGTGATGTTGGTTCACAATTTTTGAGCAAGTTTTGTAGCCTTAACAAAACTATGGCAAAATTTTCCCTCACCCTCACCCTTAAAGGCCGAGCTATAGAAGAGAAAGAAAAGAAAGAAAAGTGAGTTAGAGTGTTCGGATTTTCAAGTAGGAAATGAAAGAAAAAGTTGAAAAAAAAATTGGTACCCATTGGAGGCCAAGTGGCCGGCCATGGGAAAGGAAGAGAAAGAAAAGAGAAAAGTGCAGAAAAGTGGGTTTTAGGATAGCCGGATTTTGTAGGAAGAACCACCAAATGACCAAAAAGTTTTAGTGCTCATTGGAAGAGCAAAACCGGTTATAGGCAGCTAAGGACATAGGGCAGAAAAATGAACCACACTCCTAGCCTAGCTGTAATACCTAGTTTTTTCGATATTACTAATTCCTTTTAGAGGAATTAATTATGTGCCATAAAGGTATTCATGAAAGAGCCCGGTTAAGGGTTTTTATTGATTTTGTGAGTTCTTATGATTTTATAAGACTCAAAAATGATTACTTAGATTAGCATATGACCTTTGGAGTGAAAAAGGATGAAAAATTCTATGATATATGTTGGTCAAAGTTTGACCAAGAAAAGTCAAAGTTGACCGAGAGAGTCAAAGTTTGACTAAAATGGTCAAAGTAATGACTGTACAGTTTTATGGCAAAGCAGCATGGAAATATGCTGCGAAAAACCGTTTTTACGGGCAATCTAGTATGATTAAGATTAAAAACCACCATAGAAAATCAAGCACACCAAGTTAAATACTAAGGGCTAAAGGGCTTAAGGAAATAAGAAAAATTTTATACAGTCCATTTTTACACAGATGAATTTTGGACTGCAGAATATATTGCAGTACTGTGTATTAGTGAACACAGTATTAGAAATATCTGTGTAGCTCAAAAATGGACTGCATATTGAAGAAAGAGCCAAACAAGGCCTTATGGTGATGACATCACCTTATCCACAAGTTATGACATCATAATTGAATTTTGGAATTAAGGAAAATAATATTTCCTTGTTCACCAAGGGAATGGCCGGCCACCTCACCCCCCCTAGTGTGTAAAAAGCTGATTTTTGAAGGACTAAATTGTAATTTGGCAAAGTTTCAAAACCTCTATAAATAGGGGTGCATTTTATTCAAAAAAATCAGAAAATTTGGAGAAGTTCTGCCCATTTTCCAGCTCCAAAAACCGACCTTGATCAGCCATGAAAAACAAAACAAAAACCAAAATCCAAGTGTGAGGATTAGTGGGTAAGATTCGGATTTCACTTAGAAACCAAGGAAAAGAGTTGGAAAATTTTTGGAGACCCATTTGGCCAAGGGTGCCGAACTGTAGGGAGCTGGAAAAGGGTGAGAAAAACTGATTGGGAACAAGGGGGAGTGGTCAGATTTTTGGTGAAAATCAGCAGCCAAAAGAAACCAAAACTTTCGGGTAGGCTAGGGGGAGGCCGAATTCACCAAGGAGCCAAGGAAAGGAGAACATTTTGGACCACACCCTAACCACTCCTAGGGTAAATCAAGGTATCTCTCCCATTGCCCTAAACTTTTTAATTAAGTTTCAATTTGAAATTTTTATGTATTTCAAGTTGAAAGTTGTAAGAGCATAAGCTCAATTTATTTTATGGCCCTAGTTTAGGTTGTGCTTGATTAGGATAAGGGTGGTTGATTATGAGTTTTGAATTTATTTATATGCTATGCTTGTTTGATCATTAGGATTGCATGCTAGATGTTTGATAAATTGTATGTCCCCTAAATATGTGCAAGAATGATTTAGAATGGTATGTTAGGTTGCTAGAAAATAAGCATGAATGGAATGATTTGGAATTGGTGAATTTAGAACCATGCAAACCTTAGGTGATGCAATATCGGTATTGGTTTGCATGGGCGTGATTGAATCACATGAAGGTTGGTTTTGAACGTTAGAAATGCTTGCATGTGTAATATTAGGCTCCCGCTATGGTCGGTTGAGGTAGTATGCACGAATTAGGACGTAAAACGAATTTAAGAACATAAACTGCCAGTTCGGGTACAAACTGGCCAGTTTTCTGGAAACGGAAATTTGAGGCCTTTAGAGGCCGAATTTGAGAAAATGTAAAACACGAAAGTTGTAGAGAATGATTTTTCCCAGGGAGCAACGTGAACAATTTTCCAAAATGAGGCTCCAACGGCCTCGGTTTTTATGAAAATCCGAGCCTGGCCGTGCCCAGGATTCATGCACGGTCAGGTAAGTTCAACAAGGAATAAGGGCACGTTAAATTCCGAACTGGGTTTTTCTCAAAACACGAAAGTTTTAGGGTTTCTCGAGATCTGAAACCTTTGTGAAGAAAACTTTTTCATATTTGATTTGGATTTTTAAATAAAAATCGGATCTCAAAAACTGTGTAGGAGACAGGAAATTCCTACACAGGATTTTCTAAAAACAAAGCAGAAAAACTGTATTTTCAACCAAACCCAATGTTTTGACTATGAAAACTGTTCCAATGACAGTTTTCAGCCCTTAACAACTTTTAAAACCCCATTTTAAGAACCATGTATTTTTAACAAAGAGTTTTGAAGTAGTTCAGCAAATTTTTCCTAGACAAAGGAAAAAGGATTTTTTTTAAGCGTAGATAAGCAGCAAGATAGTAAGAGATGGTAACCGGGAAGGATACCCGAGTTATTGGGCTTGACCCCCAAAGCCCAAGTTTGAGCATATAAGGTTGACTTTGGTTGACCAGGTTTGACCAAGGATTATCATCTCAAGGGTTACCCAACATAACCCATCGAGATACCATAAATATGAGGAGTTAAGAGCTAGGGTTATTTGAAATAACCCAATGGATGATAGACTAAGAATATTAAAGCTTATGCCCAAGGTTAGGATAGTAACCTAACCTTACCTGTATGGATATGGGCTTAGCACATGTGGTTATTCAGTGTAACCGAATAAGTTATAATCCATGTTTGGGCTAGTCTCGAACAATAGGGTTACTTATTGTAACCAAGTAAGATATCTGGCATAGGGGACATACAACTAAGACCATATATGCATGTTGGTTAGGTCACCAACATTTTTCGGTAATAGACCCTTACCTATGTCCTTCATTCAAGCAGGAAGTAGCCTGCAGCTGTATCCGGACGTGGAGCAGCATTTCACCGGACATAGTAGTCGAGGTAAGTACAACTCCGCCTACAGCATAGGCTTGTGTTGTATACTTACCCAAGTATGATCGATGAATGCTATGATAGTTGATGTGATGTATGTTAGATATGCTTATGAAATGTGATATGATAATGTTATATGATCTGATATGCCATGATGTATGTTATGTTTATGATGCATGAAGTATGATATGAAGTATGTTATGATTTATATCTTATGAATATGTGACATCACGAGGCATGTTCACTAATTCTAAACAAGAGTACGATAAGATAAGAAATTATGGCAAGCAAGTTGCCTGTGTCGTACCGACCCGCTCATAGGTCGGGTTGGACTATGGTTTGAGTTGGAAATGGACTGGCCGCCCCAACCACTCCATAGTTGCGTGCCCGGTACGTACACTTGTGTAAGGGGCCCATAAGCAAGATAAGCAAGATAAGTAAGTTAAGGACGATAAGCTATGAATGAACATGTGAGCATAATGAAGCATAATCGGTTCATGCATATATTATGCGATGCTATGTTATGACACGAGATGTATGTTACGATGCTATGCTAAGTTATGCTATGTTACGACACGATACGTTATGATACGATGTTATGTTAAGTTAGGACACGAGATGTATGTTACGATGCTATGTTAGGTTATGCTATGTTACGACACGATACGTTATGTTACGATGCTATGTTAGGTCATGCCATGATACGCGCTTTGATAGCATAGGTTTGTTGTGTTTCGCGGTTTAGTAGTTGTACTTGCTGAGCAAAAGCTCACTGTCTTACGTCTATGCTGTAGGTAAGCAACCGACGGGCAATTGTTGATGCAAGATGGGGGAGTGTGGCAGGGCGAGCTGTGAAATGTGGGAAATAAAGCCGCTACGCGTTTTGTCTCTTTTATGTCTAATAATCATTATTCAAATATTACTTTTATATATCGCCATCCGCTCGTATGCGCCAGCATATAAAAAAAAAAATTTCGCTGTTTTCGCTCAATATGTAAGTATGATTCATGTATGTATGTATGTTACGTAAGTATGTATGTACGGTAGCGGCCTGTGCTAGGCGGGTCGTTACACTAGCCTCATGTTCATCAAGGTAAATTCCTTTGGTCCTGAGCTTTTAAATTGAGCATTTACATTGGAAATTTAAGTGTGTTTCCGAGTTGGATTGTAAGAGCATAAGCTCACCCATTTATGTCCATGATCTAGTTAAGTTTTCTAGTATATGCTTGATTAGGGTGGTGGTCTCTAGTTTATGTTTTGATGATATGCTTATGTGGGTTTGAGTATGCCTATCACATGTTTGTTATATGTCCCCATAGGTTTGAATATGAATGTATGATTATTTGAATGTTAAATTGGAACATTACAAAAATTGCATGTGTGGCTTTAGGCTCCCGCTGTGGTCGGTTGAGGTAGTGTGTGTAATGACTAGAATTTTCCAACGTCATAATATCTTGTACAGATATTTGAATTATGCCCTGAAGGTATTTATGAAAAGCCCAGCTTAGGGTTTTTATTAGATATTATGAGTTCTTATGCTTTTATAAGACTCCAAAAATTATTGCTTTGTAAAGCAAGTGACCTTTTGAGTAAAACGGTATAAAACGTAATGATCAGCTTGTTTACAAATTTTGATTTCTGTTATGAATAATCAAAGTTTGTAATTAATAAATGTTTATGTGTTATGTTAAATTCTTCAAAAGACCTTTTTGTAGTAAAAGGAAAATATATGATATATGATTCTCTGTTAGTAGTTTCTAATATTAAGAGAACCCTAGACGCAGTTCAGAAAAATTCTGGATAATGGTCCAGTGCCAGTATACTGTTATCAGTTGAAAACAGTATCTGAATATGTATGCTAGTATGAAAATGAACTGTGTTTAGGAGTTAAGCCAAGTAAGGTCTTAATCGGTGATACCTTGTCTTAAAAAGAATGACAAATCTCACTTTGAAAATTGGTCACCCTTTAAGGACTAAAATGTAAATATTTTGTCTATAGGGGCCAATATGTAATTTTAAGAAAAGTGAATGGTTATGGATTTTAAGAAATTTAAGATAGTGCTAGGTGATTGATTAAGCAAGAATTGGAGGCCAAATACTATCACCATAGCCGGCCACCCTATAGGACTAAAGTGCAAATATTTTGCCTTTAGGGGGCCAAAGTGCAATTTTGAGACAATTGTGGTTCGTTAGATAAATTTATAAATTTATGGAACTATGGGTTTTTCTAGTTAGATTTCCTAGTTCAATTTAGTGTATGATGGTTTTTAAGATTTGGTTAATCTAGTTGGAAACCAAGGAATTAGGTTAAGTTTGATTGGTTCAAAAATTGACCAATCATTTGCTTATTTTTGTGCACAATGGGACCGGTTATTTTAAGGGTTAATGAGCAAATATTTTGCTCTTAAGAACCAATAGGCAAAGTATGAAAAAATATGAAGTTCATTTGAAATTGACACTTCACAATTTTAGCTTTGCCTATTAAGCAAGGTAGTTTTGCTTACTAAGCTAGATTGCATCTTGCAATCTTCACATTTAGCAATGTATAGCCGGCCACCTTATGATGAATTGCAAGAAAAATTATGATAGATTTTTCTTACTAAGCATTCAAATTCAACTAAGCCAAGGATTGGTTACAAAATTTAATTACCATAGTTATGTTAAAACTAAGGAAGTAAACTAAGTTTGTTAACTTAGTTAGTCTAACCATTTGCTTCCAATTGATTCTTCCTTGGCCGGCCACCACTTAGTTCCAATGAGTAAATAAGCTACTCTTAGGAACTAATTTGCAGCTTTGAATTATTGGTTTCTCAAAGTTTTGAGAGAATGACAAGTGCTGTCATTAACCAAGAGTGAACAAGCTATTTAGCTTGATTAATCCAAGCATGTGTTGCCACCAAATTGCCGACCATCACAAGGAAGAGACACATCATGTGTCTAGCTTGGATGAGTCAGCATTAGACTTGGTTAGGTGGCCATCTCAAACCTTCACCACCGGACACGTTGAAGGACGTAGAGGCAAATGTGTTGCCTAAGGAGCAATAAGCAATATTAGAAGAATGAAGAGAATTCCAAATGGAATTCTTTTTCCATTCGCCTATATATATACATGGGGGTATGAGCTTATAGGATCTTTAGACAATTAAACTTTAGTTAGGCAGCTTCTTCTCTGGCTTTCTTCTCCTTAAGTGCCGAAGAAGAAAACAAAAAAAAAAGTGAAGAAGAAAAGCTGGAAACAAATTTCGGTTGATTGGTGTTGGTCTAGTGAGGAAGGAAAATCTCTAAAGTCTTAAGCTAGAATTATTTTGTGAAGCTTGAGGTAAACTCCTCTAACCTCTAGTTTCATTTACGTTTTTGTTAGGGAGATTAAGAGTGTGATGTTATGTATAAATATGAGCTTATGATAAGCAAATTTAAGTACTATGCTTTATGTAGTTTTCGGTTTCGGTTATGCTAGTTTCAAATTAGGGTTTTATGAAAGTTTAAGATTTTTGGTTTGAAGAAGTTATATGAGTAAAATATTGAAGGTAAGTTTATGAAATGTTTAGGTAATGTATGCGTGCTTGAAATAGGCTCACGGGGAATCCGTTGGAGGTAGTGTGCACGTTAGATTACTTAAAACTCAAACGAACCAAAAACTGCCAGTTTCGGGTAGATTCGGACAGTATTTTTGAAAGCGAATTTTGAGGCCCTTAGAGGCCGAATCATGTAAAAGTTAAAACTACAAAGTTGTAGAGAAGGGAAAATCCTAGGGGCTAACGTGGACAGTTTTTGAAAATAAGGCCTCTAAGACCTTCGTTTTTACAAAAACCCGAGACTTATTTCAAGATTAAGAAAAATGGTCGAAGAATTTTCAAAGGCAGAAACAAGCATGTTTAAGTCAGATTTGGATTTTAAGTTTAAAACAGAAGTTGTAGGAATCTTCCAGGTCTACAACTTTCATGAAGGAAATATTTTCAAATTCGGAATAAATTTGTTAGAAAAGGATCAAATAAAAGACTGACTTCAAATATAATTTGTTTTCAAGAATTTTAATGTTTTAAAGGATAGTAAGATTTTAATGTTTATGCTATGTTCTTGATATCCTTATACTGAGATAAGTTAATAACTAGGATTGTATGATACTATGATAGGATGATTCTCATCCTATGATTTTTCTGTGAAAACAGGAAAACCACTCGGTTAGGAGAAACGCTAAATTTGAGAGTTAGAAACTGGTAAGTACAACTCCGTCTACAGCATAGACTTTCCGTTGTATACTTACCAAAGTATGATGAATGATCGCTATTAGAATGTGATATAAATGTATGCTAGAATTGTTTGATGCGATATTATGATTATTATGATATTAAGCTTATGATTATTATGATGATATCAAGTTTATGATTATGAGATAAGGCATGATGTTAAGATATGAGTATGACTTAAGTTTAGTGACATCACGAAGCATGTTCACTAACAAGATCAATTATGAGATCATGAAAAGCAAGTATGATGGCAGGCGAGCTTGCCGTGTCGTACCGACCCGCGTCAGGTTTGGTTGAGCTATGGCAAGAGTAAGCCCATAGAGCGCGCCCGGTACGTACACTTATGTTATGGGGCCCATAAACAAGATAAGTTAAGAATGCATAAGATGACATAATACGAGCATAATCGGTTCATGCATATATTATGCATTGCTATGATATATTATGTATGAAATGTTACGATATGATGAGTTAAGTATGAAATGCTATGATATGAGATGCTATGTAAGATTATGATATGTTATGTATGAGATGTTACGATACGATGAGATAAGTAGGAAATGTTATGATATGAGATGCTAGGTAATGTTACGATGAATTATGTTTTGAGTTGTATTGTCACGGATAATTATGTTGTACTTGCTGAGCGAAAGCTCACGTCTTACGTCTATGCTGTAGGTAAGCAACCTATGGGCAGTTGTTGATACAAGATGGCGAGCGTGGCAGGGCGAACTGTGAAATGTGGGATTAATAGCCGCTACGCGTTTTGTTCTCTTTATATATATGATTTTGTAATCCGAACATCGTTATATTATTATGCTTTCCGCTTATCCGCGCCGTATATATATATATATATGGCTAATCGCTCGTACGCGTTACGTATATAAAAAAAAAAAAAAAAATTTCCGCTGTTTACGCTAAATAAGTAAGAACGTATGTATGTATGTATGTAAAGTAACGGCCTGTGCAAGGCGGGTCGTTACAGAGTTGGTATCAGAGCGGTTTCCTGCTATCCAATTTCACAGTATGCCTGCCATCACCACCATCATTGTAAGTAATTTTATTTTATGAGTAAATACTTATTACGTACTTATTATATGCTAGACGCGACGTTATGGATCCCGCGCATGCAAATGAGGATCGGCGTGCAGTGATGTCGTTCTACGAGTCGCATCCTATGATTTTTTATGGCACTAGACGGACAGTGTCGTTAGCGGCATGGCTATACGACATGGAATTGATTTTCCATCTTTGTCATATCGAGGAACGATTACAGGTCACGTTAGCCAGTCGATGTCTTGCAGTAGACGTTCGACTGTGGTGGATGACGATAGGAGAGAGAGAGATGCTGAGTCGGACCTGGGCGCATTTCCGAGCATTATTAGTTGCGCGCTATGGACCGGTATTTGATGAGGGGGCAGATGTACCCTATCGCAATCCTGCGATGTATCGGGATACGTATCACGTCCGATATTTGAGTTTTTCAGTGGTTTGGCACGCCTACCCGCAGGAGCCTATGAGCCACTACTGTCGGAGGTTCCAGGAAGAGTTATTGCCATATGTCCCGCAGGACCTGGTTAACCCGGTGACAATGGCATTGCAGACGTTTCGAGACGGACTGCCTTAGCAGATCCGACAGTATGTTCCTATACCGATGCCTGGCACGACGGTGGGGAACATGATCGATGATATTTTAGAGGCAGAGGCTGTCATGCAGGCCATGCAAGTTGCTGAGATTGTAGGTGGTCCACAAGCACCAGTCAATGAGGCTGGGTTGGGAGAGCCGCCTTTCGAGGCCGATCCAGCACCACCTCAGGACGCCGAGGCTGATATGGCCGTAAATGAGTTCGATAACTTTCTAGTTGCCCTAGAGGATCAGCCATTAGATCCTAATCCCCCGATTATTGACATTTCTAGCGACGAGAAGGAGGATATTGAGCCAGCGCCAGAGTTGGAACATGCGGGCTGGCTAGAGAACGACGATGGTATGTTTGATTTCGGCGAGGACCCCGAGGAGATAGTGTTTCATAACGGAGCTGAGGAATCAGATTCCGACGCATCCACGGTGGTTACGATCGAACACGTAGAATAGGCTAACCGTATATTTGTATTTTGTGCAGTTACGACTAACATGTATTGGCTTATCTTTTTGTTTCTTTCTGACGATAGGCTTGTACTGTTATATGATGAGAAAGTGTAGACACTTCCATCAGAAGTTTTTAATTATGTATGTATAATGATTATGTCAAAATGTATTTACAAGATTGTAAATATGAAGTACTTTTTATAAGAATGTAAAAAGTCAGTTCAAGAATGATATGATATGTTTATGAAAAGTTATGATATTATTATGAAAGGCATATTACGAGTTGTATGTGCTATAATACGATGAAAACGTTCTGATATGATATAGTAATAACGTTCTGATGTAACGTAATATGTTATGTTATGATAAGAAAGGTATGAAAGAAAGGATATTCCTAGTATGATAATATCTTTTCTTGTGATTTGATAGGAACTAGAAAATGGTTCGTACTCGACGAACGGTACCTATAAATCCGTTAGAACCGGATTTTGCAACCGTTGTAGTAAATTTGCAACGACAGTTGCTGGAACAGCAACGAGAAACGAATAGATTGCGGGAGCAATTAGCTCATGTGAACTAGAGACCTCAAGCTGAGGAAGTTCCTCTACAGCAAAATAGAATACCTCCGGAACCAGAAGTTCAACCAGAGGTACAGCCAGAAAATCCACGGAATTTTGGAGTTCCGTTAGTACCTGCAGGAGTTCCAGTAAACATGCAGCCAGTACGGGAGGATTTACTGTACGAAAGATTCAGGCGAATGAAGGCACCTGAATTCGAAGGACTGATGGACCCGATAGCTGCAGATAATTGGTTAATCGATATCCAAGTTATCTTGGACTTTATGAGGCTATCGGAACAGGAACAAGTTCTATGTGCTTCCTTTGCACTCAAGAAAGACGCTAGACACTGGTGGAGGACTGTCCAGATGCATCGAGATGTTGCCACCATGGGCTGGCAAGATTTTGTGACGGAGTTCCGCACTACGTACTACAACAGGGAAATCCTGGCAGCTCAGCAGGATGAGTTCGCTAGTTTGAAACAAGGGTCAATGACAGTACTGGAGGCTGTCAAGAAATTTGATCAGTTAGCCCGGTTGTGTCCGGAGCTGGTTCCCAATGAAACGGAAAAGGTGAGAAGGATGATGAAGATGTTCCGTACTGATATTGCCAAGCAGGTTAGTGCTGGCAGTAGCCCACCTACCCTGGTATCCGACTGTGTGAGTCGAGCAATGAGAGCCGAGTATTGGATAAACCAGGACAAGGAAGCAAGGGCTCAGATTTTTAAGGCCAGAAAGGAGGAAAAAACCGTAGTAAAGCCGATGCAGCCCCGTCAAGGCCTGGAGTTGAGTCAGAAAGGCCCGATAAGTAGCCCGGCCCAAGGTTCCAAACATTTTGGGAGGAACAAGAGAAAAGGGAGTTTCTCTGGCCAGGGTCAGCAAAGGAATTACCCTCAGAAGAAGAACAATAGAGGAAATGAGGGTACTAGCACTGATTACCCCACGTGTACTATGTGTGGAAGGAAACACCCAGGAGTTTGTAGAATGGGGTCAAATGCCTGCTTCCTGTGTGGTAAGGAAGGGCATTATGCGAAGAACTGCCATCTGAATAACCGAGGCCAAAATTCTTCGTACCCGAGTCAGAACACCAACAGGCAGCTGCATGCAGTCCAAGCTAAGCTTGAAGGACCCTCAATCACTCAAGGCAAATTAGAGGCTCCTGAACCTCAAGCCAGGATCTATACCTACACCAGGGGTGATGCTGAAGCTGGAACTTCACATGTGGTGACAGGTCAGATTTCTATCGCCACCTTCGATGCTATCGCTTTGTTTGATTCTGGGGCTACTCATTCATTTGTATCTCTGGAGTTCGCCCAGAAGTTAGGAAAAGGAGTGGATAGTTTAGATCAACCTGTTAAAACCTCTTTGCCATCCGGAGAGATTTTGTGGTCCAATTTTTGGATACGAAATACTTCCGTGACTATCTGTGGCAGAGAATTGTTTGTAGATCTCATCGTAATCAAGCTTCAGGATTTCGATGTGATCTTAGGGATGGACTTCTTAGGTAAATACAATGCCAAGATCGACTGTCGAAAGCGTTGTGTAACGTTTAACCCGTACGAAGAGGAGGAGTTTAATTTCTATGGATAATCTCGGAGTTCAGCAACCAAACTGGTTTCAGCAACGAAGGCTTGGAAGATGTTAGCTAATGGTTGTCAAGGATATTTAGCTAACATGATGGATAAGGATTGTGAAGTAGAGTTGATGCCGGAAGATGTTCCCATTATAAAGAATATGTGGATATCTTTCCGAAAGATTTACCCGGACTTCCGCCAGAACGCGAGATTTTGTTCGAAATCGAATTACTACCTGGAGTTGCACCGATCTCCAAAGCGCCTTACCGTATGGCACCAGCTGAGCTTAGGGAATTGCAAGTGCAGTTACAAGAACTGCTTGACAAAGGATTCATCCGACAGAGTTACTCCCCATGGGGAGCACCAGTGCTGTTCGTAAAGAAGAAAGATGGATCACTGCGTATGTGTATCGACTACCGTGAATTGAATAAGATTACGATCAAGAACAAGTATCCCCTTCCAAGGATTGATGATCTCTTCGATCAACTCAGAGAAGCAGTTGTATTTTCGAAGGTTGATCTGCGTTCAGGTTATCATCAGCTCAGGGTCAAGGAGGCAGATATCTCCAAGACGGCTTTTCGAACACGTTACGGGCATTATGAGTTTTTGGTTATGCCATTTGGATTAACCAATGCCCCGGCAGCATTTATGGACCTTATGAATCGAGTATTCAAGGAATACCTGGATAAGTTCGTCATTGTTTTTATTGACGATATTCTGATATACTCAAGTCCAAAGAGGAACATGAACATCATCTTAGATTGGTGATGGAGACGTTGAGAAGGAATCAACTGTATGCCAAATTCACAAAATGTGAATTTTGGTTGGAAAAAGTTCATTTCTTGGGTCATGTAGTATCGAAGGAAGGAATTTCAGTAGACCCTGCTAAAGTGGAGGCGGTTAGTGCATGGCCAGCACCCACAAACGTTACGGAAATAAGGAGTTTCCTTGGATTAGCTGGCTATTACCGACGATTCGTCGAGGGATTTTCTAAGATCGCTACACCCCTCACTGCTCTTACCAGGAAAGGAAAGACTTTTGAATGGACTCAGAAGTGTGAGGAGAATTTCCAGGAGCTCAAGAAGAGGCTGACGAGTGCGCCTGTGTTGATTATTCCTGATGTAGATGCAGGAAATTTCGTGATCTATAGTGACGCTTCTAAGAATGGATTAGGAGCTGTCTTGATGCAGGATGGCAAGGTAGTGGCCTATGCATCTCGACAGTTAAAGATTCACGAAAAGAATTATCCACGCACGATTTAGAGCTCGCGGCAGTAGTTTTCGCACTTAAGATTTGGAGACCTATTTGTATGGGAATAAGTGTGAAATCTACACTGATCATCAGAGCCTTAAGTATATCTTTACTCAGAAGGAGCTCAATATGAGACAACGTAGATGGCTGGAGCTTGTTAAGGATTATGACTGTGAGATCTTTATCATCCTGGAAAGGCGAATAGAGTAGCAGACGCCTTAAGTAGGAAATCGTAGGCATGCTGATGTCTATCGGAATGTTTCCTAAGCCACTACAAAAGGAGATTTCTGAGTTTAATTTGGAGATGATAACGGGGAAATTATCTTCTCTAACCATTCAGTCTAATTTGATGGAATCCATTAAGTCTCACCAAGAAAAGGATTCCTTTTTGATGAAAACTCAGCTTTTTGGCGGTAAAAGCAATGAGTTTAGAACTGCTGCAGATGGTGTCATCTACTTCAAGGAGAGGATTTGTGTTCCCAATTTCAAAGTCTTGAAGGATCAGATTTTGTTGGAAGCACATATGACGCCATACTCAGTACATCCAGGAGCTTCCAAGATGTACAAAGACCTCTGAGAAAGTTTCTGGTGGCCCAATATGAAGAATGAGGTAGCAGAATATGTGTCAAAATGCCTAACTTGTCAGAAAGTTAAGGCTGAACATCGACATCCGGGCGGAGAACTGCAGAAGATAGAGCTTCCTGAGTGGAAATGGGAGCAGATTACTATGGATTTCGTAGTAGGACTACCCAGGACTACAAGTGGGAGTGAACGATTTGGGTGATTGTTGATAGATTAACCAAATCGGCTCACTTTATTGCGATTAAGGCCACTTTTTCTGTGCAAAAATTAGCTGAAATTTATGTATCCCAGATTGTCAGATTTCATGGAGTGCCAAAATCGATCATCTCGGACCGTGATGGACGTTTCACTTCTCGATTTTGGACTAGTGTTCACAACGTCATGGGGTCGAATTGAAGTTCAGCACGGCATTTCACCCCCAAACTGACGGTCAATCCGAACGAACCATCCAGACACTGGAAGATATGCTAAGGTCATGTGTGCTGGATTTCAAAGGAAACTGGGATCAGAAGCTGCCATTGATCGAATTTTCATATAACAACAGTTATCATGCTTCAATTGGTATGGCTCCATTTGAAGCATTATATGGAAGAAAATGTCGATCTCCTATTCACTGACAGGAAGTTGGACAGAAACAGCTACAAACCACAGATTTTATCGAAAAGACTTCTAAGGACATTCAGAAATCAGACAGAGGCTCGACATAGCTTTTAGCAGACAGAAAAGTTATGCCGACAACGTAGGAGGCCTTTGGAATTCCAAGTGGGTGATGCAGTGTTCATCAAGATTACTCCTATGAAAGGAGTAATGCGCTTTGGAAAGAAAGGGAAGCTTAGCCCAAGATATACGGGGCCATTTGAGATCCTTGAAAGGATTGGAAAAGTAGCCTATATGCTTGCCCTACCGCCTGAATTGGCTTCGATGCATAATGTTTTCCATGTATCGATGCTAAAGAAGTATATATCCGACCCTTCCCATATACTTAATCAAGAACCAGTAGAGGTTCACACGGACTTAACTTATGAAGAAAAGCCCATTCAAGTACTGGATTGGGAAGAAAAGGTCTTAAGAAATAAAACCATTCCCATGGTTAAAGTGTTATGGCGAAACCACAGGGTTGAAGAAGCAACCTGGGAGTTGGAAGATGAGATGAGGAAGAACTATCCTGACTTTTCTAATTTTCGAGGACAAAAATTTTTAAGGGGGGGTAGATTGTAATGACTAGAATTTCCAACGTCATAATATCTTGTACAGATATTTGAATTATGCCCTGAAGGTATTTATGAAAAGCCCAGCTTAGGGTTTTTATTAGATATTATGAGTTCTTATGCTTTTATAAGACTCCAAAAATTATTGCTTGGTAAAGCAAGTGACCTTTTGAGTAAAACGGTATAAAACGTAATGATCAGCTTGTTTACAAATTTTGATTTCTGTTATGAATAATCAAAGTTTGTAATTAATAAATGTTTATGTGTTATGTTAAATTCTTCAAAAGACCTTTTTGTAGTAAAGGAAAATATATGATATATGATCTCTGTTAGTAGTTTCTAATATTAAGAGAACCCTAGACGCAGTTCAGAAAATTCTGGATAATGGTCCAGTGCCAGTATACTGTTATCAGTTGAAAACAGTATCTGAATATGTATGCTAGTATGAAAATGAACTGTGTTTAGGAGTTAAGCCAAGTAAGGTCTTAATCGGTGATACCTGTCTTAAAAAGAATGACAAATCTCACTTTGAAAATTGGTTACCCTTTAAGGACTAAAATGTAAATATTTTGTCTATAGGGGCCAATATGTAATTTTAAGAAAAGTGAATGGTTATGGATTTTAAGAAAGTTAAGATAGTGCTAGGTGATTGATTAAGCAAGAATTGGAGGCCAAATACTATCACCATAGCGGCCACCCTATAGGACTAAAGTGCAAATATTTTGCCTTTAGGGGCCAAAGTGCAATTTTGAGACAATTATGGTTCGTTAGATAAATTTGTAAATTTATGGAACTATGGGTTTTTCTAGTTAGATTTCCTAGTTCAATTTAGTGTA
>CM046372.1:3905022-3937522 GCA_025413025.1 Ficus hispida | reverse complement strand
GAACATTTTTTTAGTGTGATATAGTCATTTATACGAATATCCCCTTGACTAGCAACAGTTGTTACTGATCCATCAGTTATTGTTATCTTTCGGTTACTAGGACATGGAATGTATGACAGGAATCTTTGTGAAGAATATGTCATATGATTCGTGGCACCCGAGTCTATAACCCAGATATTGGAGGAGTCCTTACCCAAGACTTTAAATGCATGAGGAGTGGTGGTTATGTAATACCCAAAATTTCAATGAACCTATGATTTCCTTTTAGACAAGGAAAATTTCAAGTTTGAATCTTGTATGTCGATATAAAGCTCATAATCTGAGCAGAATATCAGTTTATGTGTGAGTTCTCGTTTAATTAGCTACGAGACTCAACAATAGTTTGCTTAAGTCAAGCATGTGGCCTTTTGAGGAAAAAGGGCAAAATGGTAATTTATGATTTTATGTTGGTCAAAGTTTGACCGAAAAAGTCAAAGTTGACCAAAAAGTCAAGGGTTGACCAGGAAGGTCAAATAGATGAAGGTGCTGAGATACGGCAAAGCAGTATGGGATTATACTGCGGAAAAACCTTCATTATGGTCAATTAAGTAAGAATAAGCTTTGAGACCACCGTAGAAAAATCAAGCACAAATTTTTTTGAGCGATTATGAGAAGGACTAAATAGTTTTAAGTCTTAAGAAAATCCGATACGCAGTCCAATAATTATGCAGATGAATTCTGGATTGTAGTCCAGTGTGATAATACTATTTTTGGTGAAAAACAGTATTGATATTATGTATGTTAGTAAGGAAATGGACTGCAGGATTGTATTATTGGATTTTTAAGTATCCAGAGGATAATTATGCACGAAATGGAAGCCAAGTGGCTCCGCCATAGTTGGCGACCTACAGGGACTAAATTGCAAATATTTTGTCCGTAGGGGCCAAAGTGCAATGTTAAGAAAAGTAAGTAAGTATGTAATTATTGAGTTAAGGAATTTATGTATATTCCTAACCAAGCCTCTAACTAGAGTTGAACTAGGCCAATGGCCGGTTACATTGATCGGTTACATTGGGTGGCTTGGTGAATAAGCAACAAAGTAGAGATAAGTTGAAAAGATATTTCCTTTGGCTCACACACTTGTATGGCCGGTTGATAGGGCTGCCTTAGAGAGCAAGCTTTTACCTTGGTGAGGTAAGCTTGATGAAGTAAGCTTGATGAGGTAGGCATGGTGAGGTAAGCAACCAATTAGCTTGGTGAGCAAGCCAAATATTTTGGTTCACACACTTGCATGGCCGGTTCTTTAGCAAGCCTTGGTGAACAAGTTTTGCCTTGGTGAGGTAAGCAATGATGCAAGCAAGATGATGTCATCATGGTGATGTCATCAAGGTGAGGTAAGCAAGTAGTTAGCTTGGTGAACAAACCAAATTTTTGGTTCATGCACTAGTATGGCCGGTGGACATTGAAGCCTTGGTGAGCAAGTTTTGCTTTTGTGATGCAAGCAAGGTGACATAGGCTTGATGAGGTAAGCAAGAAATTTGCTTGGTGAGCAAGCAAATTCTTGGCTCATTCTCACCTTGAATGGCCGGCCACCTAGGAGGGGTTGATGGGCAAATATTTTGCTCATTAAACCCTTATATGCAATTGTAGAAACTTTAAGTTTCACCTATAAATAGGGGTAGTTGGTTCACAATTTTTGAGCATTGAATTGAACCCGAAACTCTGCCAAAATTTCCACTCATTTTCTCTCCCCCTCACCTAAAGGCCGAACCCATGGAGAAAAAAAAAAGAGAGAGGTTGGCCGGATTTTAGAGAAGAATAGGTAGGGAAAATTCGGATCCAAGTTGAGATTTCATCTCTAAGATTTAAGGGGTAATCTTCTCAAATCCCTAAGCCTTTTTATTAAGTTTTGATTCAAGGTTTTATGTGTATTTTCAGTGGGTTTTGTAAGAGCATAAGCTCACCTATTTTATGTCTATGCTCTAGATTAAGTTTGCTTGATTATGCTTGATTAGGTGGTGGTCTCTAGTTTACATTTTTGATGCATGTTTGATGATGTGCTTATGGGTTTGAGTTTGCCTATCACATGTTTGTTGTATGTTCCCATAGAATTTAGAACGAATGTATGATTATGTGTATGATGGATTGGAACGTTAGAAACGATTGCATGTATGACTTTAGGCTCCCGCTGTGGTCGGTTGAGGTAGTGTGTACGTTTTAGGACGAGAAACAAATTTTAGAACCGAAACTGCCAGTCTCGGGTCAAGACTGGGCAGTGTTCTGGAAATGGTATTTTGAGGCCTTTAGAGGCCGAATTTGAAGAAACTCAAAACTACAAAGTTGTAGATAAGGGTTTTTCCTAGAGGGTCACGCGGACCGTTTTTCAAAATAAGGCTCCAATGGCCTTCGTTTTTATGAAAATCCGAGGCTAATCTGCCCAGACCTAGTCTACACGTCCAGTAAGTTTCAAATTAAAACTGACAAGAATCCAAGCAGAACTGGGTTTTCCTCAAAACATGAAAGTTGTAGTATTATCCGAGATCTACAACTTTTATGAAGAAAGTTTTATCAAATTACGAACAGATTTTAAAGTACAATTTGATTCCCAAAACTGTGCAGGAAACAGAAATTCCAGCACAGGATTTTCAGAAAAACAGTGCATAAGCAGGAAATTCTTACACATGCACTGATAACCAAAGTTTAAGAAACTGTGTTTAAAGATTTTTTTCAGAGCTTGACAGTTTTTAACTGTCTTTGCTTAAATGTTAAGATTTGATGAAAATACGGTTTTCATTAAGAAAAACTTGACAAAGGTTTGTCAAGAAATAATTGAAATACGCAGGGTCCTATGGTAAACAACTATAGGACAAATAGTAACCCGGAAGGTTACCTAATTTTATTGGGCCAATAAGTAAGGTTACTCATAGTAACCACTTGAGATACCCGAGATAGCGGGTTGGGCCTTAATAACATTAGCAACCTAATATTATTCATGTATGGTTGGGCTTAGTACCCAAGGTTACCTGAAGTAACCTAATTAGTTATTGTTTAAGTATGTTGGGCCTTGGGCCCTAGGGTTACGGAAAGTAACCGAGCAAGTTATCATGTGATGTTAGGGGGAACATACAATATAACCAAGGCTACTCATAAATGTTGGTTAGGATACCAACATTTAATGATCATGATTTATGGTAAGCTAGAATGTGTATGGCTCTTATCTTACGTCCTGTTTGGAAACAGGAGTAGGAACTGTTGTCGTGCCACGTTTGGACGATGAACCAAGAGCATAGGACTAAAGGTAAGTACAACTCCACCTACAGCATGGACAAAACATTTTTGTTGCATGTTATGTTTTTAAGAAATCATGTATTGATTTACATGATTTACCTATGTTTATGTTATGATAAGTTTAAGTTATGTTATGATAAGTTTAAGTTATGTTATGATAAGTTTATGTTATGATAAGTTTAAGTTATGTTATGATAAGTTTAAGTTTATGTCATGATAAGTTTATGTTATGATATTATGCTATGGTATGTTATGTTACGGTAAGTTATGTTATGATATATTATGATTTTGATTATTTTATGTTGTATGTTTGGCTACGTGACATCATGAAGCATGTTCACGATTATTAAATCACATGGTAAGAATAAGTTAAGTCAGGAGATAAGATAAGACCTGTTAATGTTATTGTGTTGTACCGACTTGCCACGAGGGCGGGTTTAAACGGTTTGGTCTATGGTTTGAATTGGATTGGACTGGCTGTCCCAATCACTCTATGTAAACGATTAGTTTCATGGTTTGACTTAGTTTGGACTGGCCGCCTCCAACCACTCCATGGATATGTACCACGGTACGTGCATGTATGACATGTAAAGGTATATAACCAAGTTAATGAAAGCATAATTGACTTATAAGAAAACATAATCGGTTCACGCATTCTTGCACGTCAAAATATTTTTGTGGATTGAATATTGTACTTACTGGGCAATTAGCTCATTACTTACGTTCATGCTGTAGGTAAGCGACCTAACAGTAGTACTTGATGCAATACTGTGGAGAGTTGGTGCTGCGGACTGTGAAATGTGGAATGGACACCGCCACGGGTTTGGAAAATATGTTTTTATAAAATACGTTTGTAAAAATGTGTTTTGTTATGTTTAAGAAAAGTTTCAAGTATGTATGGCAAGCAAGTTGCCTCGTGTTGTACCGATCCGCGCTAAGTCGGGTCTGGTCCACGATATTAGTACTCGTGTGAGTACATACGAATATGCATGATGATAAGTTAAGTTTAAGTTTGAAAGTAAAATAGTTTTTAAAATCAAGTTTAAAGTTTGAAGAAAAGAAAAGAATAAAAAAAAATTTTATTCTGAAATTTTCTATAAGGTTAAGTATTTAAGATTGAGTTTTAATTTAAGTATGTAAGTAAGGTGACGACCCGGCGTAGGAAGTCGGGGCGTTACAGGTTATACGTGTGAATGCTAGGGAGCAGGTACTTGAGTTGTTAGAGGCTTCTTGAGTGTCATCAACAGATTCTTCAACTTCTCAAGTTCTTCACTATTGAAGGTTACATTCGGCTTCTCTTGGGAATCTGGGTTGTTTGGTTCTATCTTGGCCATGTACACCTGCCTTTGTCTACTCCTATCAGAGGAATTCTGTGGCCTACCATGAAGTTTCTAGCACGTGTCTCTTGTGTGCCTTGACTTTTTACAGTTTGTGCACCATAACGAGTCCTTATTGCCTGTCTTCGTCGATTCCCTATTTCTGTTATTTTCTCCCGAGTTTTGCTCCACGCTGGGATTCTTCATGTTTGCATTCTTTGACACCAAAGCCGATCCATCTGCTATAGGAGGATCAACCATTACTCCTCTTCTCCCTTCCTCTGCAAGGACTATTGCGATGGTCTCATTCAGTGATGGCAGATCTTCTTTTCTGAGTATTTGTACTCTTACTGCATTAAACTCAATATTTAATCCAGCAAGGAAGTCATAAATTCGGTCTTTTTCTACAAACCTTTTTAGGGCAGCCGCATCTTCACTACACTTCATTTGAATGTTCTGATAGTGATCCATCTCCTATCACAAACCTTTTAACAGGTTTGAATACTTTGTAATTGAGCGATCTCCTTGCTTGGTGGTGGTGACCTTAGACTTGATTGCATAGATCTGGGCTGCATCACGTACCTTGGAGTAAGTCTACCTCACAGCCTCCCAAATGTCCTTAGCATTACTCAAAAACATGCATGTGTCACTGATTTCTGGAACCATTGAGTTCCACAACCAGGACATCACCATGGAGTCTTGTTCATCCCAAGCATCAAACTTCGGATCCCTGTTCAGGCCCATTGCCAAGTAAATGACCCAGCTTGCCTCTTCCCTTCAAAAACGTACGAACCATTTGTGACCACTTCAAGTAATTATGCCCATTCAATCTGTAGGCTGCTTGAATATTCTACAATTCTCCCATTGGCATTGGATTGTTGTTTTCAATTACTGTGGTCTCCGAGATGTTGCTGGTTGTAGAATTGTTGGTCATTTTTTGGACGGATTTGAGGGGTGATTAATTTAGGGTTTCGAGAACGATGAAGAAGGTAAGATGAACACTAAGAAGGGCTGCTATAATTCCCAGAAAAATTGAGCCTAAAGCTTTGATACCATGATAGAAAAAGTGAAAAGAATAATTCTTGATTAATTCATTCATCTGTATTACAAGGGTATTAGTAGCTGACTCTAGCCAGTTAAAAAAGGAAACAACAAGAAATAAGGAAACAAGAAGAAATCCTAAAATCAGGGATTCTAATTACTACCCTAACAATTAGCTATGATATACATGATCTCCTAATTGGCTAGCTGTATAAATATAAACAGATGCTAGTTTCCTAAAGTAGAAAACCGTATATTTTCTAACAATATGTATGAACAAAAAATGCATATTTATAAATGAACAAACTAATGTGGCAATATGCACTAGCTTGAAATAAATATGTGGCTAAGCACGCTCAACATCAGTAACCATCTAAGTAGCTACCCAGAGTCATATTGGTTCATAATGTCAGGTGGAGTGCCTTTCTTGAATTGGTGTGGTAGCAGTTGCACAAGCCTAGGTTAGCACATTCTATATGATACATGTGAAATAAGAGCCATACGAAAAATACTCCAATTTCCTTCGCCTGAGATATAATATAAGATAGAAGAAAACATGAGAAATAGGAAGAGTACTTCCACAATAGTTGCAAAAAGGAAAAGAAGTCTTCGTTTTCATCAGGAATGTCCAAATTATACCTCAAATTTATTGGTGATCTACGCAGGGCAAGGGCAAGCAACGTCAAACCAGAATGTCAAACCACAATCTCGGCAAACCAAACTTATTTTCCCCCTACTTTCTTCTCCAGTTATCCACTTCTTGTTTCTCAAATCTTTCTTATACTTCGACTCAAAATAAACCTCTTGGTTCCTGCAGTAAGAGTACATAAAGATATGGATAATCAATTCGAAAAGTTAAAGCTGCAAAAATAGATGCAAGTTCTATAGTAACAATGATTAAACAAATAATCCAATTATTCTAAAGTAAACATCAAGGCCAGGGAGTGGGTTCCATACCTTTCTCAACCTCTTTAATGAATAAGAACTTTTTCACCATCATTTCTTTAGTTTTAGTACTCTTTGGGAATGACATCAACATACATGGGGAACTGAGTATGTACATTGTACAAGTATACTCAATTGCTCTGAGCTTGAGCTTTTCTTCTTCCACTCATTTTTCTCCTATTTTTTTCTCCTCTTTTTATTTTTTTATTTTTTTCTTTTTTTAGGTCCTCCTCCGTCCTCCCTTTGATTTTTTTTTAAGGTCCTACCCTGTCCTCCCTTTGATTTTTTTCCTTTTTCTTTTTTCTCCTTGTACTTTTCTTATTTGTTTTCCCCACCTTTCGTTTCTTTACTCTAGAAGATATCTCTCCCTCAAAATGGAGAGATAGATTCCAAGAGTTTAAGACATACTTAGTTCTCCAACTACAGAAACCTAATGCCCAGACAAGACAAATCCTACTTGACTTCATGTCAAGATTGCTCGGAATCCTCCAAGACTGGTGGATGGGATTAGGAGAATACAGACAACTAATGTTCCTTCAAACAGAATCAGTTAAAAGAGCACTAGCTCAAATGTATTTAGAATTCTGTGGAGAAGAATATCAAATCGTTGAACAAGCAAGAATAGAGTTCTTCAAAATGAAATGCTCCTCCATTAACAAGAAAGATCTCAAAGTCCATTTCCAAAAGAGATCGAGACATTTTTACTTGATTGGAGGACTCAACGACCCCAACCTAAAACAAGCTATTCTCTCCTCAGTTCCAGAACTTCTAGGAGAAGAAACCTTCAGACTGCTGTCTCTCTCTGGCAAGAAGATAGTAGACATAACACTTGGTGAGCTCAGATAACTTGTTTTTCGAGCTATTGATAAAATGAGCTCGCAGAATAAGTTTTTACAAGAACACACATCAAGCAGACGAAGAATCTCAAGAAGGTCTGCACCAATAAAGAGCTCTACACTAAGTGCCCTAGTCATCCGACTCCAGGATGTACGTGCAGTTCATGCCTTTCCAAACCACCATCTCGAACTTGAAAATTCAGAAGACGAAAAGGATTCAAGAAGAACAGATTCTTTTCTAAAAAGAAAGGATCGTGGAAATTCCTCCGAAGACACAGGAATTTTGGAAAGAAAAGAACTATGAGATGTTTCATCTGTGACAGCAGAAAGCATTTCATGAAGAACTGCCCAAAAGCCAAATCACAGAGAATGATCACCCACATCAAAAAAGAAATAGGTCTCTCCCTCTCCGACAATGAAGTAGAATCCCTTTTCTCTACAGATGAAGAGATCAATGACCAGACTCTCTGTGTACTTTAGCTTTCAGACTCTGACTCAGATCAAAGCCAATCAGAAACAGATTCAGACTCTGAACAAAGCCAAGCCTTCCAAATAAATACTGTCAACCTAGCACAGAAGGCCCCGATGATCAAAATGAAGGTCATCCCTTCAAAGTATGCAAACCCAATCCGGGTTGCTGCTTTCTTTGATACAGGTACATCGTACTCCATGATGAACCCAGACATACTACCTCCATCATACTGGAAGAAGAAGAAACAATTCTTCAATGCCGCCAATGGAGAAGTCTTCTGTACAGAGCTAATAAGCAAATCCATTAAATTGGAATTCTTCCCAGGATGCTCCATAATCCACAAGATTATTAGAACAAAACTACCTGGAAAGGATCTGATCATTGGATTCGATCTATACAGTAAGAAACCCGGATTAAAGATCCTACCACAAGGTCTGGCGTATAAACAGAACTTCACAACATGAGAAACCATTCCCAACTAATTCCAAGTGCACCAGGACCCCTACCAGGAGATCAAACAGAAACTGGTACAGCACTCTTGTGCTACCAGTCATTCAGAATTCCTCTAGAAGTGTAATAATCCGCTTTGGAAGAAGAAAGAGTTCTTCGTTACTCTACCATTCAAACAAAACGAAGACATCAACCCAACCAAGGCCAGCCATCCAGGAATGAATCCTGAACACCAAAAGATGGCAGAAGAAGAATGTCAACAGCTCTTAAAACAAGGACTGATCGAGATAACAACTTCACCATGGGCATGTCATGCGTTTTATGTCAATAAACGCTCAGAATAGATTCGAGATAAACAAAGGTTGGTAATCAACTATCAACCTCTCAACCATTTTCTGGCTGATGATAAGTTCCCGTTACCAAACAAAAATACCTTGTTTTCAAATCTATTGAACGCCAAAATATTCTCAAAGTTCGATTTGAAAGCAGGCTTCTGGCAATTGGGAATAAAACTAGAAGATAGGCCCAAAACAGCCTTCTCCATACCCAATCACCACTTCCAATGGACTATTATGCCATTTGGCCTTAAAACAGCCTCATTACAGTTCCAAAAGGCAATGACTCGGATCTACAGCCCAATCCTTAATCAAGCCCTCATCTACTTAGACGACATTCTCCTATTCTCACCAACACAGGAGGCCCATCTAAACCTCTTCGCCCAATTCGAGTCCATTACAAGAAAACATGGTGTAATGCTCGCTAAAAAGAATATGATACTTGGACAGTCCAAAATTGAATTTTTGGGAATGACTCTCACTGACGGACGATATGAGCCACAACCTTATGTAGCCCAAGAATTGGTCAAGTTTCCTGATCAACTCACCAAAATCCAGGTCCAATAATTTCTCAAGATAGTCAATTATCTTAGAGACTTTGTTCCACAGATGGCCCAGTACACAACCCTCCTTGAACAGATGCTCAAGAAGGACCCACCAGCATGGTCCACAATCCATACAGAAGCAGTTCAACAGCTCAAGAACAAGATGAAGACCATGCCACCTCTGAAGATTCCTTCAACAGGAAAAAGAATACTTCAGACAGACACAAGCCACAAGCATTGGGGAGCAGTGCTTTATGAAAAAGATGAATAGGAAAAAAGACATATATGCGGATACAAAAGTGGAACGTTCAAAGACTCATAACTCTACCACCATTCCACATTCAAAGAACTCCTCGCTATAAAGCGAGGAATTCAGAAGTTCGAGTTCCACCTGATTGGACACCACTTCCTAGTCGAGACAGACTTTGTCACCTCAAAAGGTATGTTAAAGTTCAAACCTAATAAAGTGGTAAATGCCCAACTTCTTAGATTAGCCGCATGGTTTTTACGATATTCCTTTGATATTTCTCATATTAAAGGAAAGGACAATATTATCCTTGGCTTCCTCTCTCGGCCATCTATAAATATCCTCACTTACAGAAATCGAATCATCCCACTCATCTTCAACATAACCAAAGCACTAGATCTAATGGCCTCTTCATCTTCCTCCTCATCAAATCGTAGCAATCTTCCATCCAACCTTCCCAAAAGATGCTATAAAAATAACTCTCTCAAAGAATCCAAAGCAAAAAGCCATCGACCAAGCTCAACTTATCCATAAAAACCTCATAAGGATATATGGAGAACAAATAGTCCGAGACCTCACCTTCCATCCTACATATCCTTTTGCCAGGATTTTCGCTCTCCAAGAAACATGGTATATGCCAAACCAATGACCCATTTCTTTTGGTATCTAGCCAACAGATCCAATTCAACAAATGTTTGTTCCAAGCATCTTAAGAACTTATTAAAGCTCTCTGTCTAACCTCAAGGAGGGACTCAAGAAACTCTTAGGAGATGTGTTAGCTCTTAGCGGCACACCTAGCCTGGGTGAGCATGAACATCCTTTCGGAGCTTTCGAGTCTTCCTATTAATCAAGACAGCCAACTCTAATAAGGAAAGATGATTAGTCAGAAATCTCAAGAGACATCTACTATACTAATCAAACTAGTGTGATGACTGATGTTGGTACATGGCATTGTTCTACCATGAGTATCGAGGATACCTCTGTGATCATGGTTTCCAGCCGATATACCATCAGCAAAAATCATAATTGGATCGTTACTTAGGATTATAAACTATACAGGGACTCCTAAAGTATATTAGAGAAAGGTTTAGCTAGACATAATTGGGATTCTGGAAAAATATTTTTGGAAGGGGAATTTTTATTTTTATTGATCGACTCTTACCTTCTCGAGGAAGGGGAGAGTTCCTTTTGTAGGAGGATAACAGAACTAACTTCGGATTTGAAATCCGGAACTCAAACTAATCTTACAAACAATAAAGCTTAATTATTCGAGGCCTAACAGGTGGCTGACAGGATAAAAGGAAAAAGTAAATCGTGGGCCGAAAACATGTGACCGACAAAGAAAAGTAAAAAGTCGGGTGGCCGACAACTTTTACTATTACATCACATGCGTTTTTATACGCCAACACTAATGGACAAAATAAAATTATTTATCTGGACAGCTGGCTTGGTGGCTCGAGGGGAGTGGAGGCTGACGTAAGTGCTTACGTTTTTGTGGAGCTGACGTAAGGGCTTACGTAGGGCGGCTGGATTCATCATGGCTGACGTGTTGGGGTCTGCTGACGTTACTAGTGACGTCTTTTTGTGTTTCTCTCCTTTTCGATCTTGGCAGCTCGATCTATTGCATCAAGAGCTTTGATCTCGTCAATGGTTCTGAGAATTTCTTCTCTGATGTTTGGATCTTCCTAGTCTTCATTAGTGAACTAGAGTTGTTGGGTATCTGGTCTTGGAATTATATGGGTTTCTGGGGGAGTGAGATCATAACGGATCTTACAGCTCTGTGTGACCTCTGGAGGTGATTCAACAATTCCTAGCTTGGCTAGGCCTTCTATTTGGAATCTGAGGGAGTCTTCCCATGGCTTCTGAGAGAAATCGTATGGGGTCATTTGTAAACTGTCTGAACTGGAACTCTTCTTCTAATAAGGGTCCTTAAGACTGGAATTGAATGGGCTGGCTTGCTTCAGGCGTTGATCCTGCTGATGTTCCCTGCATTGATGATGAAGCTTCTGGGTTGTTTGTTTCATCCAGACTCTTCTTTATCTTGTTGGTGTATTCTGTAGGAAAACTTTCCCATGGGGCATCTTCTTCTGGCTTGGGCCAGTATTCGTCTGGAATGATCTGTTTTTTAATGAATAGGGCCTTCTCGATCTGTCTAAGTTATGGATTTGCAAGAGAGAGGGGCCATTCGTGAGAACCATAGATTTCGATGCGAGGGGCAAAACCTGTGTCTTTCTTTCCTATCTTTCTGCAGTTTAGGCTGACAAGGAAGATAGTGTAACACTGGTTAATAGCCTGAGCTGGGATTTCTTCAAGGTGTTGATACCTTATTTTGAATCTGTCCTATTCCTGGGATAAGTATTCTTCCCAAATACTCAGGGGAGCAAACCATGACAGGAGGTCCATCTGCGATTTATATGGACCAAGGAAGTCTGGGTGGTATTTGAAACTTCTGATTGAAGTTTGGAGAGGTACAGTGTTGACTTCTATGGCGATGGTGAAGAAGCTGGCTAAATACCAAAAGAAATGGGTCATTGGTATTGGCATATACCATGCTTCTCAGAGAGGGAAAATCCTGGCAAAAGGATATGTGGGATGGAAGGTGAGGTCTCGGACCATTTGTTCTCCATATATCCTTATGAGAGTTTTATGGATAAGTTGAGCTTGGTCGATGGCTTTTTGCTTTGGATTCTTAGAGAGAGTTATTTTTGTAGCATCTTTTGGGAAGGTAGGAAGGAAGATTACTACGATTTGATGAGGAGGAAGATGAAGAGGCCATTGGATCTGGTGTTTTGGTTATGTTGAAGATGAGTGGGATGATTTGATTTCTGTGAGTGAGGATTGAGTGGGATGATTTGATTTCTGTGAGTGAGGATATTTATAGATGGCCGAGAGAGGAAGTCAAGGATAATATTATCCTTTCCTTTAATATGAGAAATATTAAAGGAATATTATGAAAACTATGCGACTAGTCTAAGAAGTTGGGCATTTACCGCTTTATTAGGTTTGAACTTTAACATACCTTTTGAGGAGGCAAAGTCTGTCTCGACTAGGAAGTGGTGTCCAATCAGGTGGAACTCAAACTTCTGAATTCCTTGCTTTATAGCGAGGAGTTCTTTGAATGTGGAATGGTGGTAGAGTTATGAGTCTTTGAACGTTCCACTTTTGTATCCGCATATATGTCTTTTTTCCTATTCATCTTTTTCATAAAGCACTGCTCCCCAATGCTTGTGGCTTGCGTCTGTCTGAAGTATTCTTTTTCCTGTTGAAGGAATCTTCAGAGGTGGCAAGATCTTCATCTTGTTCTTGAGCTGTTGAACTGCTTCTGTATGGATTGTGGACCATGCTGGTGGGTCCTTCTTGAGCATCTGTTCAAGGGGGGCTGTGTACTGGGCCGTCTGTGGAACAAAGTCTCTAAAATAATTGACTATCCCAAGAAATTTTTGGACCTGGACTTTGGTGAGTTGATCAGGAAACTTGACCATTGGGCTACATGAGGTTGTGGCTCATATCGTCCGTTAGTGAGAGTCATTCCCAAAAATTCAATTTTGGGCTGTCCAAGTATCATCTGCTTTTTAGCGAGCATTACACCATGTTTTCTTATAATGGACTTGAATTGGGCTAAGGGGTTTAGATGGGCCTCCTATGTTGGTGAGAACAGGAGAATGTCATCTAAGTAGATGAGGGCCTGATTAAGGATTGGGATGTAGATCCGGGTCATTGCCTTTTGGAACTGTAATGGGGCAATTTTAAGGCCAAATGGCATAACAATCCATTGGAAGTGGTGGTTGGGTATGGAGAAGGCTGTTTTGTGCCTATCTTCTAGTTTTATTCCCAATTGCCAGAAGCCTGCTTTCAAATCGAACTTTGAGAATATTTTGGTGTTCGACAGATTTGAAAACAAGGTATTTCTGTTTGGTAATGGGAACTTATCATCAGCCAGAAAATGGTTGAGAGGTTGATAGTTGATTACCAACCTTTGTTTACCTCGAATCTGTTTTGAGCGTTTATTGACATAAAACGCATGACATGCCTATGGTGAAGTTGTTATCTCGATCAGTCCTTGTTTTAGGAGCTGTTGACATTCTTCTTCTGCCATCTTTTGGTGTTCAGGATTCATTCCTGGATGGCTAGCCTTGGTTGGGTTGATGTCCTCGTTTTGTTTGAATGGTAGAGTAATGAAGGACTCTTTATTCTTCCAGAGCGGATTATTACACTTCTTGAGGAATTCCCAATGACTGGTAGCACAAGAGTGCTGTACCAGTTTCTGTTTGATCTCCTAGTAGGGGTCCTGGTACACTTGGAAATAGTCGGGAAGGTTTCCCATGTTGTGAAGTTCTATTTATACGCCAGACCTTGTGATAGGATCTTTAATCTTGGTTTCTTACTGTATAGATCGAATCCAATGATCAGATCCTTTCCAGGTAGTTTTGTTCCAATAATCTCGTGGATTATGGAGCATCCTGGGAAGAATTCCAATTCAATGGATTTGCTGATTAGCTCTGTATAGAAGACTTCTCCATTGGTGGCATTGAAGAATTGTTTCTTCTTCTTCCAGTATGATGGAGGTAGTATGTCTAGGTTCATCATGGAGTACGATGCACCTGTATCAAAGAAAGCAGCAACCTAGATTGGGTTTGCATACTTTGAAGGGATGAACTTCATTTTGATCATCAGGACCTTTTGTGCTAGGTTGACAGCATTCATTTGGAAGGCTTGGCTTTGTTCAGAGTCTGAATCTGTTTCTGATTGGCTTTGATCTGAGTCAGAGTCTGAAAGCTGAAGTACACAGAGAGTCTGGTCATTGATCTCTTCGTCCATAGAGAAGAGGGATTCTACTTCATTGTCGGAGAGGGAGAGACCTGTTTCTTTTTTGATGTGGGTGATCATTCTCTGTGATTTGGCTTTTGGGCAGTTCTTCATGAAATGCTTTCTGCTGCCACAGATGAAACATCTCATGGTTCTTTTCTTTCCAAAATTCCTGCGTCTTCGGAGGAATTTCCACGATCCTTTCTTTTTAGAAAAGAATCTGTTCTTCTTGAATCCTTTTCGTCTTCTGAATTTTCTGGTTCGAGATGGTGGTTTGGAAAGGCATGAACTATACGTATATCCTGGAGTCGGATGACTAGGGCACTTAGTGTAGAGCTTTTTGTTGGTGCAGACCTTCTCGAGATTCTCTTGATGTGTTCTTCTAAAAACTTATTCTGCGAGCACATTTTATCAATAGCTCAAAAAACAAGTTGTCTGAGCTCACCAAGTATTATGTATGCTATCTTCTTGCTAGAGAGAGACAGCAGTCTGAAGGTTTCTTCTCCTAAAGGTTCTAGAACTGAGGAGAGAACAGCTTGTTTCAGGTTGGGGTCGTTGAGTCCTCCAATCAAGTAGAAACGTCTCGATATCTTTTGGAAATGGACATCGAGATCTTTCTTGTTGATAGAGCAGCATTTTATTTTGAAGAACTCTGTTCTTGCATGTTCAATGACTTGATCTTCTTCTCCACAGAATTCTGAATACATTTGAGCTAGTGCTCCTTCAACTGATTCTATTTGAAGGAACATTAATTGTCTGTGTTCTCCTAATCCCATCCACCAGTCTTAGAGGGTTCCGAGCAATCTTGACACGAAGTCAAGTAGGATTTGTCTTGTCTGGGCATTAGGTTTCTGTAGTTGGAGAACTAAGTATGCCTTAAACTCTTGGAATCTATCTCTCCATTTTGAGGGAGAGATATCTTCTAGAGTGAAGGTTTGTACTTTTCCACTAGATGTTGATGTTTTTGTAACGACCCGCCCTTACATAGGCCGTTACCATACTTATCTTATATACTACTTTAACATACTTACTTACTTATGCGGAAATATCGTACATATTTTTTTTCTTTTTTTTTTAAAAAACAATTTGACTCAAAACTTTACTACTTACATATTTACAATATACATACATACTTATTTAGTAATTACTTTTCAAAACTGTCATAACGTAAAATAACTTGTACTTAATTAATATTTACTTATCAAAAGTGTCGTAACATAAAATAACTTTGTACTAAACAAACCATACATATATATATTTCAAAACACGTAGTAGTCTCCATTCCCACGTTTTACAGATAGCCCTGCCAAGCCTCACTGCCTTGCATCAAATACTACCAGTAAGAAGCTTACCTACAGTATAAACGTAAGTTGTGAGCTTTCGCCCAACAAGTACAAACTTGAACCCGCAAAACAAAGTTAATAAAGCAATGCATGAGCCAATTATGCTTTTATTATGCTTTCATAGTTTTGGACCCTCATATGTGTACGTACCATGGCGCACAGTCATGGAGTGGTTGGGGCGATCAGCCTAGTCCAACTCAAACCATGAATCAAACCTAACTTAGCACAAGTCGATACGACACATCATACTTAAAAATGCTTTCTTAAAACAGTTTTTACTTAAAACGTAATCTTCTTCTTACCATATGATTTATTATTTGTGAACATACTTCATGATGTCATAATAATAAACATACATCATACTTATCACATAAATGCATGATCTTTAAAAACATGCAAAGTCATAAAACCATTTGCCAATGCTATGGGCGGAGTTGTACTTACAGGTTACGCTAGGTCCTGGGTTTTGTCGTTCCGACATGTTACCTCAATAGGTTTCCTTCCTGTTTCCAAAAAGGAAGTAAGATAAGAATTATCCTATCTTACCTTACATTATTTCATTAAATGTTGGTACCCTAACCAACATTTATCAGTGACCCTAGACATATGTCCCCCTCATATGCTTTAATAATATCCTTATTGGTTACTAAGTGTAACCCTTAAGGCACAAGCCCTAATGGTAATCAAACAGTATTCTGTTTGATTACTTAATGAACTTTGGGCTCAAGGCCCAATGATCTTGGTATGGGCATCCTATTAGGTTACTATGAGTAACCTTAGATATAGGCCCATCTTGGGTGAAAATTTACAAAGCCTGTTGGGCTACTAAGGCCCAACAATTAAGGTGGTATCCTATAAAGTTACCCTAAAAATCTTGGACCCGAGGCCCAACCTACAACATTTGTTCTTAAATAACTAGGCCCAATTAAAATTAGGTAACCTATATGACTACTTAGGTTACCAATTGGCTTGCTTTACGTAATTTGCTTAATTAATTCTTTTCTTACTAAACTGGGTTTGATTAATCATGTAAAACTGCTTTTAAATAAAACTGTTTAAGTTTTGAAGGTATTTGTAGAAAACAGTCAAATCGTCAATGCATGTGCAGGAATTTCCTGTGCATGTACTGTTTTGGAATTCTGAATTAGAGCTTACTATTATGATTCAGTTTTACTTTGAAATATGTTTAGATTTTGAAAAACTTTTCTTCACGAAAGTTTTAGATAAAGAAAAACCCTACAACTTTCATGTTTTGCTAAAAGCCCATTTCTGATCTTAACTTATACTTTTTCCTTGTTGAATCTGTCTGGCTGTGCACATAGTTCTGGGCGGTCCAGGCACGGGTTTTTGTAAAAACGAAAGCCTTTGGAGCTTTATTTTCAAAAATTGCCCATGCTACCCCCTAGCATTGTCAATTTTCTACAACTTTGTAGTTTTGAGTTTTCTCAAATTCGGCCTCTAAAGGCCTCAAAATACCGTTTCTAAATCACTGCCCAGTTTTCATCCGAACTGGTAGTTTTGGTTTCGGTTCGTTCTAACGTAAAAATTACGCACACCCTACCTCAAACGGTCGCAACCGTGAGCCTACATCAAGCATGCAGCGTATAATCTAACATTCTCATACTCATTCATTCAATCTCATATATTCAATTATTTTACCAAACCCGTTTGGTGATTTTCACCAAACTTGGGTTTTCTAGGGTTTTCTAGGATTTTCTAGAACCCTAGCTCAACATGCAAGCATATCAATTCCATAATCAGCCATTCATCATCAGTTTAAGCATATGGGGACATATATCAAACACCTAGTGATCACACATATCATCTACATAATTTCTAGAGTATACATACCAAAACATATATCAAATCATAGCATAATCTTACTAATACCTAAATCAAGCACATTCTAAGCAAATGAACCAAAGCAAGGACATAATTAAGGAGCTTAAGCTCTTACAATCAAAACTGAAAATACACTTAAATGGCTCCAAAACCAAAATCAAAAGGCTTAGGAAATAGAGAGGGTACCTCTAAACCGTAGAGACAAAGACTAGCTTGAGTTCCGAAAATTATTTTCTAGTTTTTCCTCACTAAAAATCTGACCACCACTCTTGGGTTTTTGCTGTCTTAAGGTTCGGCTAGGAGAGAGAAAGGAAGGAGAGAAAATGGCAAAAGTTTGGGAGAGTTTTCAAATAAAATGAACTAAAAAAAATACTCCCTATCACAGCAATTTATAGGTGAATTTTGATTTTCTTTCTTGAATTATTTTTATTCCTTAAATTGCATTCCAAGCCTTACAAAAATTTTATTTGCTCAAAAGCCCCCATGAGGTGGCCGGCCACTTAATGAAGGATAAGGTTCAAGAATGTTCTTGAAATACTTTCCAAATTTTCACAAATTCAAAAAACTAACATAATTATCTTGTGATGAGGTGTCATTCACCTAGGGCTCCGTTTGGCTTTAAATCTTAAAATCAGTTTATTTTCATACTAATACAAATATAACAAATATTGTTTTCAACTAAAATTGTAACGACCCGCCCTTACATAGGCCGTTACCATACTTATTTTACATACTTATTTAACATACTTACTTAAAACATGCGGAAATAACGTACATATTTTTTTTCTTTCTTTCTTTTTTTATTTTTTAACACTTAAGTTAAACTTTACTATTTATATATTTACAATACACATACGTACTTAATCCATATATACTTTTCAAAATCGTCGTAACGTAAATTAACTTGTACTCAGTTAATAACATAAACATTTATTTCAAAACGCGTAGCGGTTTCCATCCTACGTTTCACAGATAGCCCTGCCAATGCCTCACCGCCTTGTATCAAATACTGCCAGTAGGAAACTTACCTACAGCATAAACGTAAGTTGTGAGCTTTCGCTCAGCAAGTATAACTATTTACCCGTAAAACATTTTATAATGGAACAATGCATGAACCAATTATGCTTTCGTTATGATGTCTTATGCTTACATAATCCTAGGCCCTTACATAACATGAGTGTACGTACCATGGCGCGCAGCCATGGAGTGGATGGGGCAGCCAACCAGATCCAACTCATTCCATGGACCAAACCCTGTAATACCCGGAATTTTGATGAACCTATGATTTCCTTTTAGACAAGGAAAATTTCAAGTTTGAATCTCGTATGTCGATATGAAACTCACGATCTGAGTTAAATATCAGTATGTGTTTGAGTTCTTGTTGAATTAGCTATGAGACACAATAAGCAGTTTGCTTAGTCATGCGTAAAGCCTTTGAGTAAAAAGGGAAGGAAAATTCTAAGATTTCATGATTGGTCAAAGTTTGACCAAAAAAGTCAAAGTTGACCGAAAAGTCAAAGGTTGACCAGGAAGGTCAAATAGATGAAGGTGCTGAGATATGGCAAAGCAGTATGGAATTATACTGCAGAAAACCTTCATTACGGACAATAGGGTTTGTTTGTTTCAACCACTCACCCATTCAACTCAAACTTTTTTTTGTCTTTTTCCCAAAAAGTTTTTTGTCTTTTCTGAAAATTCAAAAAAATTTACTATTCAAACTTAAAAATCTCAACTCAAACCACTACACCAAACACCCCATAAGTAAGAATAAGCTATGAGACCACCGTAGAAAAAATCAAGCACAATTTTTAGAGCGATAAGGACTAAATAGTTTTAAGTCCTAAGAAAATCCGATACGCAGTCCAATTATCACGCAGATGAATTCTGGACTGTAGTCCAGTAAGACAATACTGTCTTGGTGAAAAACAGTATTGATATTGTGTAAGTTGGTAAGGAAATGGACTGCAGGATTATATTATTGGATTTTTAGTATCAAGTGGATAATTATGTACGAAATGGAAGCCAAGTGGCTCCACCATAGTTGGCGACCTATAGGGACTAAATTGCAATATTTTATCCGTAGGGGCCAAAGTGCAATTTTAGAAAAGTAAGTAATGATGGATTAGTATGTAATTATAGAATCATGGAAATTCCTAACCAAGGTTCCAACTAGGTCAAAAATTGGTTACAAGCCTAGTTACATTGGAACAAGGAATTAAGAATAAGATTAGCATGAAAAGATATTTTTGGTTGGTGTCTACATGCATGGCCGGTTCTTCTAGGCTTGGTGAACAAGCAATTGGCATGATAATGTCATGAAGATGATGTCGTCAAAATGATGTAAGCGAATGATGTCACGGGGGTGATGTAAGCCAAACTTGGTGAGCAAGTAACTTGCCCACCAAGGATTCCTAATGGCCGGTTCTTTGTGTGCTTGGAGAACAAGTATTTGGCTTGATGATGTCATCAATGTGATGTCATCAAGATGATGTCATCAAGGTGATGTAAGCAAGTGATGTCACCAAGGTGATGTCATCAAAGTGATGTCATTAGGTGATGTAAGCAAAACTTGGTGAGCAAGTTACTTGCCCACCAAGGATTCACTATGGTCGGCCACCTAGGAGGGTAGATGAGCAAATATTTTGCTCTTAGACCCTTATATGCAATTCTAGAAACTATGATTTTCACCTATAAATAGGTGATGTTGGTTCACAAATTTGAAGCAAGTTTTGTAACCTTAGCTAAACTATGGCAAAATTTTCCCTCACTTTTCCACCTAAAGGCCGAGCCATAGAAGAGAGAAAAATAGAAAGAAAAGTGAGCTAGAATGTTCGGATTTTCAAGTAGGAAATCAAAGAAAAAGTTGAGAAAAAATTGATACCCATTGGCGGCCAAGTGGCCGGCCATGGGAAAGGAAGAGAAAGAAAAGAGAAAAATGCAGAAAAGTGGGTTTAGGATAGCCGAATTTTTGTAGGAAGAATCACCAAAAAGTTTTGGTGCTAATTGGAGGGGCAAGGCCGGTTATAGGCAGCCAAGGAGAAAGGGCAGAAAAATTAACCAAACTCCTAGCCTAGCCTTGTGTTCATCAAGGTAAATTCCTTTGGTCCTAAGCTTTTAAATTGAGCATTTACATTGGAAATTTAAGTGTATTTCCGAGTTGGATTGTAAGAGCATAAGCTCACTATTTATGTCAATGCTCTAGTTAAGTTTTCTAGCATGTGCATGATTAGGGTGGTGGTCTCTAGTTTATATTTTGGTGCATGTTTGATGATGTGCTTATGGGTTTTTGAGTTTGCCTACCATGTGTTTGTTATATGTTCCCATAGGTTTAAGATTGAATGTATGATTATGTGATTGATGGAATGGAATGTTAGAAACGATTGCATGTGTGATCTTAGGCTCCCGCTGTGGTCGGTTGAGGTAGTGTGCGCGTTTGAGGACGAGAAACGGATTTAAGAACCAAAACTGCCAGTCTCGGGTCAAGACTGGGCAGCATTCTGGAAATGGTAATTTGAGGCCCTTAGAGGCCGAATTTGAAGAAACTCAAAACTACAAAGTTGTAGATAATGGTTTTTTATAGAGGGCAACGTGGACCGTTTTTCAAAATAAGGCTCCAAAGGCCTCGGTTTTTATAAAAATCCGAGCCTGACCATGCCCAGGATTTATGCACGGCCAGGTGAGTTCAACCAAGAATAAGGGCACGATAAGTTCCGAACTGGGTTTTACTCAAAACATGAAAGTTGTAGTATTATCCGAGATCTAAAACTTTTATGAAGGAAGTTTTAACAAATTCGGAACTTATTTTAAAGTACAATTTGATTCTCAAAACTGTACAGGAAACAGAAATTCCAGCACAGGATTTTCAGAAAAACAGTGCATAAGCAGGAAATTCCTGCACATGCACTGATAACCAAAGTTTAAGAAACTGTTTTTAAATATTGTTTTCAGAGCTTGATAGTTTTTAACTGTCTTTGCTTAAATGTTAAGATTTTATGAAAATACGGTTTTCATAAGGATTTTAAAGAAAACTTGACAAAGGTTTGTCAAGAATAATTGAAATACGTCGGGTCCTATGGTGACAACTATAGGACAGATAGTAACCGGAGAGGTTTCCTAATTTTATTGGGCCAAATAAGTTAGGTTACTTATAGTAACCACATGAGATACCCGAGATAGTGGGTTGGGCCTAATAAGATTAGTAACCTAATACTATTTAAGAATGGTTGGGCTTAGTACCCAAGGTTACCAGAAGTAACCTAGTATGATATTGTTTAAGTATGTTGGGCCATGAACCCTAGGGTTACGGCAAGTAACCTAATAAGTTATCGTAAGTTGTTATAGGAGGGAACATATAATATAACTAAGGCTACTCATAAATGTTGGTTAGGATACCAACATTTAATGATTATGATTTATGGTAAGATAAAAGGTGTATGACTTTTATCTTACACCCTGTTTGGAAACAGGAGTATGAACTGTTATCGTGCCACAATTTGGACGATAAACCAAGAGCATAAGACGACAAGTAAGTATAACTCCGCCTACAGCATGGGCAAAAATGTTTTTATAACATGTTTTTCAAGAAATCATGAATTGATATGCATGATTTATGTTACGATGCTTACGTATGATATGTTACGATAGTTACGTTACGATGGGTATGTTATGATGGTATGATGTTATGTTACGATGCTCACGTATGATGTTTATGTTACGTTACGATGTTTATGTTACGATGATGTATGTTACGATGGAGATGTTACGATAGTTATGTTATGAAGAATTATGTTACGTGTTTATGTTATGGTTTATGTTATGTTATGTTTTAATATAGTGACATCATGTAGCATGTTCACTAATATAAACTACATGGTAAGAATACATTTTAAGACAAGCTAAGGTCATTGTGTCGTACCGACTTGCCATAGTGGCGGGTTTAAATGGTTTAATCTATGGTTTGGGCTGAGTTGGACTGGCTGCCCCAATCACTCCATGTTAAACAGTTTGTTTCATGGTTTAAGTTGGTTTGGATTGGCTACCTCCCGCCACTCCATAGTTATGGACCACGGTACGTACACACATGACATGTAAGGAAATATAATCAAGATAATATATGAAAGTTAAATTGATTCACAAGAAAGCATAATCGGTCAATGCATTCTTTTATTAAAATGTTTTGCGGATTGCACGTTGTACTTACTGGGCATAAGCTCATTACTTACGTTCATGCTGTAGGTTAGCAACCTACCGGCAATACTTGATGTAAGGCTGTGAAGGCTGGCGCTACAGACTGTGAAATGTGGGATGGACACCGCCACGGGTTTTGAAATTATGTTATGAAAAGATATGTTTTGAAAAATATATTTGTAAAATATGTTTTATGTTATGTTGTGATATAATAAAGTGATAGTATGGATAAGGAACCGTTTTCAAGAAGAAAACTCTTTTTAAGAAATTGTTTTCAAGAACAAGTTAAAGAATGGTTTTCAAGGATGATGGCAACAAGTTGCCTCGTGTTGTACCGATCCACACTAGGTTGGGTTTGGTCCACGGTATGAATATGTTAGCTTTCAATATGATTATGAAAGCTCAGTACTCGAGTGAGTACATATGATTATGCATGAAGATAAGTTAAGTTCAAAGTAAAGTAAGAAAAGAAAAAAATTTTTTTTACTCCGAATTTTCAGCAAGTTGAAGCTTTTTAAACAAAGAAGTAAGTTAAGTAAGTAGAGTAACGGCCCACGTCTGCGTAGTCGGCACCTACGTGGACGGTCGGGGCGTTACAAACCCGCCCATAGTGGCAGGTCGATACGACACAAGACAACTTGCTTGCCATCATACTTGAAATCTTTCCTTAACTTGTTGTTAAAAATTGTTTTCTTATTGAAAACAGTCTTTTACAATAGTTTCTTTCTTGAAACTGGGTTCTCATTCTTACCGAGTGATTTATCTTTCGTGAGCATGCTTCATGATGCCATAATGATAAAACATAAATCATACATACTACATAATCAATGCATAAATCATATGCATTACGTCATCAAGGCATAAATCATATGCATCACGTCATCAAGGAATAAATCATATGCATCACGTCATCAAGGCATAAATCATATGCACTATATCATACATACATGTGCTTAGCATCACATAAGCAGTAAAAACATTTTCCGTCTATACTGTAGGTGGAGTTGTACTACCAGTTATGCTAAGTCCCAGGGTTTGTCGTTCCGACAGGTTACCTCAATAGGTTACCTTTCTGTTTTCTAAAAAGGAAGTAAGATAAGAATCATCCTATCTTACCTTAACTTATTTCATTAAATGTTGGTACCCTAACCAATATTTATTAGTGACCCTAGATATATGTCCCCCTCATAAGCTTAATAATATCCTTGTTGGTTACTAAGTGTAACCCTAGTGCACATGCCCTAATGGTAATCAAATAGTATTCTATTTGATTACCTAATGAACTTTGGGCTTAAGGCCCAATAACCTTGGCATCCTATTAGGTTACTATGTGTAACGACCCGTCTAGCACAGGCCGTTACCGTACATACATACATACATACTTACGTACTTATACGTAAAACAGCGGAACATTTTTTTTTTTTAAGCCGTATAAATATATATACGCACCTACGTAAATAATTATATTGAATAATTAAAACGTTGTGTAGGTATAAATAAAGCTTGTAAAATATTGACATAATAAACAACACGTGTGGCGGCATTATTCCCACATTTCACAGTCCAGCACACCTCGTCTTCCATCTTGTATCATTGGTTGCTGGCAGGCTGCTTACCTACAGCATAGACGTAAGACAGTGAGCGAAAGCTCAGCAAGTACAACTATTAATACTGCAATATTAAAAACACAGCATAATCTAACCTAACATAACATTGTATAACATAACATAGCATACCATTTCATAACCTTTCTTAATCATAACATGGCATAACATCTCATAACCTTTCTTAATCATAACATGGCATAACATCTCATAACATAACTTGACATATCGTATGCATGATCCGTTTATGCTTCCTTATGCTCTCTTATCTCTTCATAACTTTCTTAACTTAACCTTACTTTTGGGCCCCATAACATGAGTGTTCGTACCGGGCGCGCTCTATGGACTTACTCTTGCCATAGCTCAACCCGACCTGACGCGGGTCGGTACGACACAGGCAATTGCTTGCCATCATAACTTAATCTTTTATTTGTTAATTAGTGAACATGCATCGTGATGTTTCACTCAATTAATCTTAACATAACTTAACCCTAATCATGCTTCTATAGACCATAGCATACAAAACATACGTTCATAACATAGAATCATAGCATTCCTAAGCTAATCTATAACACTGAGCATGTAACATGTAGCATTCATAACTAGCAATCATACTTAGGCAAGTATTCACAACAAGCCTATGCTGTAGGCGGAGTTGTACTTACTTCGTTCGTAAATGCGGTGTCCAATCGTGGAGTTAGGTTCCGCTGGGACACCTCGTCGTGCAACGTTCTGAAATTAAATAAAAGTAAGGGTTAGAACTGTTGGTAGTATAACCAACATTCTTTTATAACCTTAGTTATAAGCCCTTACTTATTTTTACGTTATCCTAACTGGTTGCTTTGGTAACCCTATTCGGGTTGTTTTTAACTTTGGTTTTAAAATCTTATTTTTTAGGAATTGAAAACCTTAATTTTTGGTATATAAACCCTTTTGTTTAATTTTAAGGATTGAAAATCTTAAAACGAGACTTATAAATTTATTGACTATTGGAAACTGCCTTTGGAACAGTTTCTCAATGTCCATTTGCAGTGAAACTGCAAAAATATGCATTTTCTGTGTCAACTTTGTAAATCCTGTACAGGATTTCCATAATTCCTGTACAGTTCTCCGAAATTCATTTTCATCTTAAAATCCAGACTGAATCTGTAAAACTTGTCTTCATGAAAGTTGTAAACATTTAAAAACTCTACAACTTTTATGTTTTTGGTAAAACCCAGTTCTGGCGTTTTCGTGGTCAAAACCCCTGAGGAACTTGTCCTGGCCGTGCTCGGGTCCTGGACACCTTAGGCACGGGTTTTGGTAAAAACCGAGGCCATTGGAGCCTCATTTTACAAAACTGTCCACGCTGTCCTCTAGGAAAAACTCTACTTAAAAACTTTCATGTTTTGAGTTTCCCCTGATTCGGCCTCTAGAAGCCTCAAAAACTGATTTTCCCGAAACTGGCCAATTTCTACCCGAGTTGGCAGTTTTCGGTTTAAAATTTCGTTTACGTCCTAAAACGTTCACCCTACCTCAACCGAACTCAGCGGGAGCCTAAAACAGACATGCATAACGTTTCTAACATTCGGGTTCCAACATGCAAGCCAAATTTACGTTCATCCATAGCATATAAAAATCCTAGGCATTCACACAAACACCTAGCATGCACATAATCAACCACCAAACCCTAAACCTAAACAAATCAAGCACATGCTTATATCTTGTAAAACAGGGCAGAACTTAAAAGTGGCTTATACCCTTACAAACCATAGCTTAAATACATTTAAATTTCTTCACACGAAATTTAAATGAAAGCTTGAATCGGTTAGGATTTTACCTCACTTTCTTGGCTCAAGGTGGGCTCGGTTTCCTCCCTTTTTCTTAACCAACAGCCGCTCGTTTTGCTTGGCTAAAAGGGTCCGAAATTTCCAGCCTTCTTTCCCTTGAAGTCCGGTCACCAACTTGCACCAAAATTTCCAGCCAATTGCTCCAAAACCCGGTTTGGATTCTTGGCTTGGTTCTCCCCCCCTACAACCGGCCTTGGCTAAGGATTTGGGTTCCAAAATTTTCTCCAACTTTTTGCTTGGTTACTAACCTAAATCCGACCACCCTAAGGCCTCCCACACACTTGGTTTGCAAAAATTTCTTGCCTTTCTCTTCCTCTCAAAGTTCGGATTTTGTGGAACAAAATTGCAAGAGTTTGGCTAACAATGCTAAATTGTGAACAATGCCCACCTCTATTTATAGAGGTTGAGAAACTTTTTGAAATTAGATTTTGGCCCCTCAAGAAGCAACAAATCCCACAAATGGGGGGACATGTGGCCGGCCAACAAAGGGGGTGGAAGACAACTAATTTCCAAAATTTTTTTCTTAAATTACTTAATGATGTCATAATCAAAAAGTTAATGAGGTAAGCTTATCTTAGGCTTGTTTGGCTCTTCTTGCTATGTGCAGCCCATTTTTTAGTTAATTCAGGTATTTCCAATACTGGATTTACTTAAACTCAGTATTGGTTTACCGAAATGCAGTCTAAAATTTACCGGCGTAAAAATGGACGGTATAGAATTTTTCTTATTTCGTAAAACCCTTTTGCCCTATACTTGAACTCAATGTACTTGATTTTCTATGGTGGTTCTTAAGTCTTAAACATTTATTATTATCTGAAAAACCGGTTTTCGTCCGGTACAATTTCCATACGGTTTCTTAATAAATCGTACAGACTCGAAGCATCATTTCTTGAACTTTTTGGATCAACCATCGACTTTCTTGTCGATTAGTGACCTTTTTGTCAAATTTTGACTTTCTTGGTCAACAGTTGACTTTTTGGTCAACCGTGACGTTTTTCGGTCAAAGTTTGACTTTTCAAGAAATTTTGCGATATTGCTCCTTTTGACTTAAAAGGTTGTTTTCTTAATTAATTAATCCTGTTTGAGTCTTATATAACCATAAAACTCACAAAACATAATTAAAAACCCTTAACTGGGCTTTTTCCATAAATGCATTTACGGTTCAATGTAAGTTCTATACAAAGAATCGTTCAGTCATAAAAAATCGGGTATTACAATCTACCCCCTTAAAGATTTTCGTCCTCGAAAATTAGAACAAACCGGGGTAGTACTTTCTCATTTCGCTTTCTAATTCCCAGGTGGCTTCTTCTACTTTATGGTTCTTCCATAATACCTTCACCATGGGAATTGTCTTATTCCTTAGAACCTTCTCTTCTTGGTCTAGGATTCGCACAGGCTTCTCTTCATAGGTTAAGTCAGTTTGAACCTCTACTGGTTCTTGACTGAGCACATGCGAAGGATCTGACACATACTTCTTGAGCATCGATACATGGAAGACATTATGCATGGATGCTAACTCCGGCGGCAGGGCAAGCTTATAGGCCACTTTTCCAACCCTTTCCAGGATTTCAAATGGTCCAGTATACCTTGGACTAAGCTTCCCTTTCTTTCCGAATCTCATTACACCTTTCATCGGAGCTATCTTGATGAAAACCGCATCTCCGATCTGAAATTCCAAAGGCCTTCTTCGTTTATCCGCATAGCTTTTTTGACGACTGAAAGCTATGTCAAGCCTTTGTTTAATCTTCTTAATATCGTCAGAAGTCTTTCTGATGAAGTCCGTGGTCTGAAGCTGCTTCTGTCCAACTTCTTGCCAGTGAATAGGGGATCGACATTTTCTTCCGTACAGTGCTTCGAATGGAGCCATACCAATCGAAGCATGATAACTATTGTTGTAGGAAAATTCGATCAAAGACAGCTTCTGATCCCAGTTTCCTTGAAAATCCAGCACGCATGATCTCATCATGTCTTCTAGTGTCTGGATGGTCCGTTCTGACTGACCGTCGGTTTGGGGGTGAAAAGCCGTACTGAACTTCAGTTTCGACCCCATAGCATTGTGTACGCTTGCCCAAAATCGGGAAGTGAAACGTCCGTCTCGATCCGAGATGATCGATTTTGGTACACCATGCAGTCGAACGACCTGGGATACATAGACTTCGGCCAACTTCTCCACTGAATAAGTGGCTTTGATAGCGATAAAGTGGGCAGATTTGGTTAATCGGTCGACAATAACCCAAATCGTGTCATTCCCACTTGAAGTTCTTGGCAGTCCCACGACAAAATCCATGGTAATTTGCTCCCATTTCCATTCGGGGAGCTCTATTTTCTGCAACTCTCCTCCAGGATGTCGGTGTTCTGCCTTAACTTTCTGACAAGTTAAGCATTTGGACACGAACTTCGCTATCTGATTCTTCATATTTGGCCACCAGTAGTTCTCTCGGAGATCCTTGTACATCTTAGAGGCTCCGGGATGTACTGAATACGGTGTCATGTGCGCCTCTGCTAGTATCTAATCCTTCAAAAACTTGAAATCAGGAATGCAAATCCTTCTTTGAAGTAGATCATACCATCTGCAGAGGTTCTAAATCCTTATTTTTCCCGCCAAAGAGTTGTGCCTTGATCAACAGAGAATCCTTTCCTTGAAGGTTCTTGATGGACTCCATTAAATTGGACTGGAGGGTTAAGGCGGATAACTTTCCCGTTATCATCTCAAGGTTGAAGTCAGAGATTTCCTTTTGAAGCGGCTTGGGCAGCAGTACCAAAGACATCAGCATGCCAGATGACTTCCTGCTTAAGGCGTCTGCTACTTTGTTCGCCTTGCCAGGATGGTAAAGGATCTCGCAGTCGTAGTCCTTTACGAGTTCAAGCCATCTTCGCTGCCTCATATTGAGCTCCTTCTGGGTAAAGATGTATTTGGGACTTTGGTGATCGGTGAAAATCTCACATTATTCCCATACAGGTAGTGCCTCCAGATCTTCAATGCGAACACCACCGCAGCGAGCTCTAGATCGTGCGTCGGGTAATTCTTCTCGTGATCCTTCAGTTGTCGAGAAGCATACGCGACCACTTTACCTTGCTGCATTAGGACTGCTCCTAGTCCCGTCTTAGAAGCGTCGCTGTAGATCACGAAATTTCCTGCTTCAACATCTGGAATAATCAAAACAGGCGCACTTGTCAGCTTCCTCTTAAGCTCTTGGAAATTCTCTTCGCATTTAGAAGTCCATTCGTACTTCTTTCCTTTGCGCGTAAGGGTCGTGAGAGGGGCTGCTATCTTAGAAAATCCTTCAACAAAGCGGCGATAATAACCGGCTAATCCGAGGAAACTCCTTATTTCCGTTACGCTCGTGGGTCTTGACCATAAGCTAACTGCTTCTACCTTGGCTGGGTCCACAGAAATCCCTTCTTGTGACACCACGTGGCCTAAGAAATGCACCTTTTCGAGCCAAAATTCACATTTTGTGAACTTTGCGTAGAGCTGATGTCGTCGTAACATTTCCATCACCATCCTTAAATGCTGCACATGTTCTTCCCGGGACCTTGAATAGATCAGGATATCGTCGATGAAGACAATGACGAACTTGTCCAGATATTCCTTGAACACTCGGTTCATCAGGTCCATGAAAGCAGCTGGAGCATTGGTTAACCCAAAAGGCATAACCAAAAATTCGTAGTGTCCGTAGCGTGTCCGAAAAGCCGTCTTGGAAATATCTGAATCTCTGATTCTGAGCTGATGATAGCCAGATCGTAGATCGACTTTCGAAAACACTCTTGTTCCTCTGAGTTGATCGAACAAATCGTCAATCCTTGGAAGAGGATACTTGTTTTGATGGTGATCTTGTTCAGCTCGCGATAATCGATGCACATACGTAGAGATCCATCCTTTTTCTTCACGAATAACACAGGTGCTCCCCATGGAGAGTAACTCTGTCGGATGAACCCCTTATCAAGCAGTTCTTGTAGCTGCAATTGGAGTTCCCTAAGTTCAGCAGGTGCCATACGATAAGGCGCCTTCGATACTGGAGCAGCTCCGGGCAATAGCTCAATTTCGAATGAAATTTCGCGTTCCGGCGGAAGCCCTGGTAGCTCTTCTGGGAAGATATCACATACTCCCTGATAACGGGTACGTCTTCCGGTGTCCACTTCACTTCTTGCTCCTTGTTCAACATGTTAGCTAAATACCCTTGACAGCCATTAGCTAACATTTTCCACGCCTTCATAGCTGAAACCAATCGGGTTGCTGAGCTACGAGGTTGTCCGTAGAAGCTGAATTCTTCCTCGCCATATGGGTTGAAAATCACACAACGCTTCCGACAGTCGATCTTAGCGTTGTATTTCCCAAGAAAATCCATCCCCAAGATCACATCGAAATCCTGTAGCTTGATTGCGATGAGATCTACGTACAGCTCTCTGCCACAAATAATCACGGAGGTATTTCGTATCCAACAGTTGGACCACAAAACTTCTCCAGATGGCAAGGAGGTTTTAAAAGGTTGGCTTAATCTATCCACACCTCTTCCTAATTTCTGGGCGAACTCCAATGATATAAATGAATGAGTGGCACCAGAATCAAACAGGGCAATTGCTTCATAAGTGGTGATAGAGATCTGACCTGTCACCACATGTGAAGTGCCTGCTTCCGCATCTCCCCTTGTATAGGCGTAGATTCGGGCTTGAGGCTCAGGAGCTTCCAATCTTCCTTGGCCTATGGAAGGTCCTTCTAGTCTAGTCTGGGCCGCATGAAGCTGACTGTTTGGGTTCCTGTTCTGGTACGGAGGGTTCTGGCCTTGCTTATTCATATTGCAGTTCTTCGCAAAATGTCCCTCCTTTCCGCACAGATAGCACTCATTAGTCCCCATTCTGCAAACGCCCGGATGTTTTCTGCCGCACTTTGTACATACCGGGTAGTCAGAGTTATTACCCTCATTTCCTCTATTATTCCTCTTCTGAGGGAAATTTTGTTGCTGGCCCTGTCCAGAAAAATTTCCCTTTCTCTTGTTCCTCCCAAACTGTTTGGAACTTTGAGCAGGGTTATTATTCTGACCTTTCTGATTGGCCTCAGCACTCTGACGGGGCTGGGTCTGCTTAGTAACGGCCTTTTCTTCCTTCTTGGCCTTGTAAAACTGCGCCCTTGCTTCCTTGTCCTGGTTGATCCAGTATTCAGCTCGTATTGCTCTGCTCACGCAGTCGGATACCAGGGTAGGTGGGCTGCTTCCTGCACTAACTTGCTTGGATATGTCGGTCCGGAACATCTTCATCATTCTCCGAACCTTCTCTGTCTCGTTCGGTACCAGCTCCGGGCACAAGCGCGCTAGCTGTTCGAACTTCTTAACGGCTTCCATCACCGTCATAGACCCTTGCTTGAAGCTGGTGAATTCGTCCTGTTGAGCGGCAAGGACTTCTCTGTTGTAGTACATACTACGAAACTCAGTCACAAAATCCTGCCAGCTCATTGCCATGACGTTCCTACGCATCTGAACGGTTATCCACCAGTGTCTCGCGTCCTTCTTAAGAGCAAAAGAAGCACATAAGACTTTCTCCTGTTCAGTAAGCCGCATAAAGTCTAGGATAACTTGGATGTCTATCAACCAGTTGTCTGCGGCTATTGGGTCTGTTGTTCCCTCAAATTCAGGCGCTTTCATCCGCCTAAACCTCTCATATAACAAATCCTCTCTTGCCGGAGGTGGATCTGCCGGTACCCCAGCAGGTGCTACTGGTACCTCAGCATGTCGCGGAACATTGGGCACTGGAGGTGCCACTGGAGGTGCTTGCTCCGCGGGTAAGGGAACCTCGTTGACCTGGGGTCTCTGGTGTAACTGAGCTAGCTGCTCTCTCAGCTGGTTTGTCTCTTGTTGCTGCTCGAGCAACTGTCGTTGTAAATTCGCTACAACGGTTGCTAGATCTGGCGCAGGTGGTTTACTGGTGCAGCTTTTCGCGTGCGAACCATTTTTAAATTCCTATTTAAATCATAAGAAAAGATATTACTAACCATTAATATCCTTTCTTTGCATTCATATCTTAACATATTATATCACAATATTGTCATATCATAATATAATATACTTATCATATCGTATCATAAACATTCATCACATTCATATCATATCATTCATAACTTGCTATTTCATATATTTTTCTTGTAAACTGTCTTTTTGTAAACTCACAAAAAGTACATCATATTTACTTAACTTGTAATTACTTTTCTTTACATCATACATATCATACTTACATTATCACATTTACATATCTTATACATATACAAAGTCAAAACTTTGAGATGGAAGTGTCTACCACTTTACCATCGTACAAAAGTACAAGCCTAAATATCAAAATAAAATAAGCTAGTACATCAGTCTCAAAACATATAATATCACTGATCTGAGCCTAATCTAACTCTGCTACCGTAACGGTGGAGATATCGGAGTCGTCGTCTCCGTC
>CM046372.1:3867259-3904922 GCA_025413025.1 Ficus hispida | reverse complement strand
GCGCCAATGTGGAGAAAAACATCGGGAATCTGTAGAATGGGGTCGAATGCCTGTTCCTGTGTGGCAAGGAGGGGCATTATGCGAAGAACTGCCATCTGAATAACCAAGGCCAGAATCCTCAGTACCCGAGTCGAACACCAACAGCCAGTTGCATGCTGTCCAAACTAGGCTTGAAGGACCCTCAATCACCCAAGGCAGATTAGAGGCTCCTGAACCTCAAGCCAGGATATATGCTTACACCAGGGTGATGCTGAAGCTGGACTTCACATGTGGTGACAGGTCAGATCTCTATCGCCACTTATGATGCTATCGCCTTGTTTGATTCTGGAGCTACTCACTCATTTGTATCCTGGAGTTCGCCCAGAAGTTAGGAAGAGGTGTGAATAGTTTTAGATCAACCCTTCAAAACCTCTTTGCCGTCCGGAGAGATTTTGTGGTCCAATTCTTGGATACGAAATGCTTCCGTGACTATCTGTGGCCGAGAATTGCTTGTAGATCTCATCGCGATCAAGCTACAGGATTTCGATGTGATCTTAGGAATGGATTTCTTAGGCAAATACGACGCCAGGATCGACTGCCGAAAACGCTGTGTAACATTCAAACCATACGGAAATGAGGAGTTCAATTTCTATGGGCAATCTCGGAATTCAGCAACTAAACTGGTTTCAGCGATGAAGGCTTGGAAAATGTTAGCTAATGGCTGCCAAGGATATTTAGCTAACATGGTGGATAAAGATTGTGAAGTGGAATTGGCACCGGAAGATGTTCCCCTTATAAAGGAATATGTGGATATCTTTCCGAAAGACTTACCAGGACTTCCGCCGGAACGTGAGATTTCGTTCGAAATCGAATTGCTGCCTGGAGCTGCGCCGATATCCAAAGCGCCTTATCGTATGGCACCTGCCGAGCTTAGAGAACTACAAGTGCAGTTACAAGAATTGCTAGACAAGGGATTCATCCGACAAAGCTACTCTCCATGGGGAGCACCAGTGTTGTTCGTAAAGAAGAAGGATGGATCACTACGAATGTGTATAGACTACCGTGAGCTTAACAAGATTACGATCAAGAACAAGTATCCCCTTCCGAGGATTGACGATCTTTTCGATCAACTTAGGGGAGCGGTAGTATTCTCGAAAGTTGATCTACGATCAGGCTACCATCAGCTCAGGATCAAGGAGTCAGATATCTCCAAGACGGCTTTTCGAACGCGTTACGGGCACTACGAGTTTTTGGTTATGCCATTTGGGCTAACCAATGCCCCAGCCGCATTCATGGACCTCATGAACCGAGTATTCAAAGAGTACCTGGATAAGTTCGTCATTGTTTTTATTGACGACATTTTGATCTACTCAAGGTCCAAAGAAGAGCATGAGCGTCATCTTAGATTGGTGATGGAGACGCTTAGACGAAACCAGCTGTATCCAAATTTACAAAATGTGAATTTTGGCTGGAAAAAGTTCACTTTTTGGGTCATGTGGTGTCAAAGGAGGAATTTCAGTAGACCCTGCTAAGATTGAGGCGGTTAGTGCGTGGCCAGCACCCAAAATGTTACGGAAATAAGGAGTTTCCTTGGATTAGCTGGTTACTACCGACGGTTCGTCGAGGGATTTTCCAAGATCGCTACACCCCTCACCACTCTTACCCGTAAGGAGAAGAAATTTGAATGGACTCAGAAATGTGAGGAGAATTTTCAAGAGCTCAAAAGGAGATTGACAAGTGCGCCGGTGTTGATAATTCCTGATGTTGATGCAGGAAATTTCGTGATCTATAGTGACGCTTCTAAAAATGGATTAGGAGCCGTCCTGATGCAGAGTGGGAAGGTAGTTGCCTACGCATCCCGACAGCTGAAGATTCACGAAAGGAATTATCCCACGCATGACTTGGAGCTCGCGGCAGTAGTTTTCGCACTTAAGATCTGGAGACACTACTTGTACGGGAACAAGTGTGAAATCTACACAGATCACCAGAGCCTCAAGTATATTTTTACTCAGAAGGAGCTCAATATGAGACAACGTAGATGGCTGGAACTTGTAAAGGATTATGATTGTGAGATCCTTTACCATCCTGGAAAGGCGAACAAGGTAGCAGATGCCTTAAGCAGGAAGTCCGTAGGCATGCTGATGTCTATTGGAATGTTTCCTAGACCACTACAAAAGGAGATTTCAGAGTTCAACTTGGAATTGATAACGGGGAAATTATCTGTTATGTCCCTCCAGTCCAATCTTCTCGAGACTATCAAGTCGCATCAAGGAAAGGATTCCTCTTTGCTGAAAGCACAACTCTTTGGTGGAAAGAACAAGGAGTTTAAGGTCTCTGAAGATGGTGCTATTTATTTCAAAGGACGGATTTGTGTTCCTAACTTTGAATTTCTTAAGGACCAGATCTTGTCAGAAGTACACAAGACGCCGTATTCAGTACATCCAGGAGCTTCCAAGATGTATAAAGACCTCCGACAGAGTTATTGGTGGCCCAATATGAAGAATGAGGTAGCAGAATATGTATCGAAATGCCTAACTTGTCAGAAAGTTAAGGCGGAGCATCGACATCCAGGTGGAGAACTACAGAAAATAGAGCTTCCTGAATGGAAATGGGAGCAAATTACTATGGATTTCATAGTAGGGCTACCTAGAACCTCAAGTGGGAATGACTCGATTTGGGTTATTGTGGATAGATTAACCAAATCAGCCCACTTTATTGCGATTAAGGTCACCTTCTCAGTGGAGAAATTAGCTGAAATCTATGTATCCCAGATCGTCAGATTTCATGGAGTACCAAAATCGATCATTTCGGACCGTGATGGACGCTTCACTTCTCGATTTTGGACTAGTGTTCACAATACTATGGGGTCAAAATTGAAATTCAGTACGGCATTTCACCCCCAAACTGACGGTCAATCGGAACGGACCATCCAGACACTGGAAGATATGCTCAGATCATGTGTGCTGGATTTCAAAGGAAACTGGGATCAGAAGCTGCCATTGATCGAATTCTCCTACAACAACAGTTATCATGCTTCGATAGGTATGGCTCCATTCGAAGCATTGTATGGAAGAAAATGCCGATCGCCTATCACTGGCAGGAAGTGGGGCAGAAGCAGCTGCAAACCACAGACTTCATTAAGAAGACCTCTGAGGATATTCAGATGATCAAGCAGAGGCTCGACATAGCTTTTAGCAGACAGAAAAGTTATGCCGATAAACGTAGGAGGCCCTTGGAATTCCAAGTGGGAGATGCGGTGTTCATCAAGATTACTCCTATGAAAGGAGTGATGCGATTTGGTAAAAAGGGAAAGCTTAGTCCGAGGTATACTGGACCATTTGAGATTCTCGAACGGATTGGAAAAGTTGCCTATAAGCTTGCCCTACCGCCTGAGTTAGCTTCGATGCATAATGTTTTCCATGTGTCGATGCTAAAGAAGTATGTGTCAGACCCTTCCCATGTGCTTAGTCAGGAACCAGTGGAGGTTCATACGGACTTAACCTATGAAGAAAAGCCAGTTCGAATTCTAGATCGGGAAGAGAAGGTCTTAAGGAACAAAACCATTCCCATGGTTAAAATATTGTGGCGAAACCACATGGTCGAAGAAGCAACCTGGGAGTTGGAAGATGAGATGAGAAAGAACTACCCTGATTTGTTTTAATTTTCGAGGACGAAAATTTTTAAGGGGGGTAGATTGTAATAACTAGAATTTTTCTATGTTACAATTTCTTGTATAGAAATTTGAACTGTACCGTGAAGGTATTTATGAAAAGCCCGGTTTAGGGTTTTTATTCAGAATTATGAGTTCTTATGCTTCTATAAGACTCAAAAATGATTGCTTAGCTAAGCATACGCCTTTTGAGGAAAAAGGTATGAAAACGCCATGATTTTTACGAAGTCAAGTTTGACCAAAAGTCAAGTTTGACCCGAGAGTCAAAGTTTGACCAGAAAGTCAAAGGTTGACCAAAACCGTCAAAGTGAACCAAGAGAGTCCACGTTGTCAGAATAGGCAACATTGACCTAAGAAAGTCAAAGATTGGCTAGAAAGATCAATTCTTTGACGATATCGAAAAATGGTTAGCGGTATAGGAAGTATACTGCGGAAAACCAAATTTTTCAGATAAAATGGTTTAAGTTAGATTCAAAACCACCATAGAAAAATCAAGCACACTAAGTAGGAGATTAAAGGCCAAAAGGCTAGAAACGAAAAGAGAAATTTTCGTATAGTCCATTATTAGACAGATAAATTTTGGACTGCATTTTAATAGCCGGTACTGTGAATCAAAGACCACAGTATCAACTATATCTGTTTAGTATTGAGTTATACTGTCTAATGAAGAATTAGGCCAAATGAGGCCTTAATGTTGATGTCACTTACCTTTTGGATTATGACATCATTATTTGGATTTAGTAAAAATTTGGAAAGAATTAGGATGGTTCTAGAACAACCATGGCCGGCCACCTCACCCCCTTTGTGTGCAAATTGGCTAACTTTGAAGGACTATTTTGCAATTTTAAAAAGTTCAAAATTGCCTATAAATAGGAGTGCATCCTATTCACAAAAATTAGAAAATTTAGCCAAACTTTGCCCAATTTCTTCCTCACCAAAACCGAATTTGGACAGCAGCCAAAAGAGAGAAAAAGTTTCAAAAACTTAAGGAATTAGTCTTAGGAGTGTTAGGTATTCACTAGGAAGCAAGCCAAGAAGCTAGAAAAATTTTGGAACCAAGATTGGCCATTGCTGGCCGGTTCTGTGGCAGCAGCAGGGGGGAAGAGAAAGTGAAGGGGAAACCGAGTGGGGAGGTGGCTGTTTGGTGTGAAAAGTGGCCGGAACATTGGTAGGACCAATCCCTAGGTGGCTGCAAAATTTCAAGCTCATTGGAGGAGCATAGGGCCAGCTGCACCAAGGGGAAAGGAAGAGAGAAAATTGAGCCAAGCATACCCATATTGGAACAAATAAGGTAAAAATTTTCTTGGCCCTTAAATCTCTCAATTTAAGTTCTAAATTAGAGATTTAAATGTATTACAAGCTAAATTGTAATGAGCATAAGCTCCCTTTAATTTCTGCCCTTAGGTCAGATTTTTTTTAGTGTATATGTGCTTGATTAGTTAGGGGTGGTTGATTTAGCATATTAAGCTATGTTTGGTTTAGTGCTTAATTGTGCAATTATATGTGCTTATGAGTATGATTGTATGCTAGATTAATTAAGGGTTGTATGTTTCCCCAAATCTGCCCAACAATATTTAAATGGCATGTTAGGGTGTTAGATGGAAATGTGTATGCTATGTGAGTAGAAATCAAGAAAATTGGCCAAACCGAAATCTTAAAGATTTAGTTTGATTGTTTGACTTGCATGGACGGGTTTGAGCTTCATGCGAGTTAAAAGGGGACATTAGAAACGCGTTGTATGTTGATTCTAGGCTCCCGCTGAGTTCGGTTGAGGTAGTGTGCACGAATTAGGACGAGAAACCAAGAAAATACCGAAAACTGCCAATTCGGGTTAGATCTGCCCAGTTTTCTGGAAACCGAAATTTGAGGCCCTTAGAGGCTGATTTTGGAAAAACGTAAAACACAAAAGTTGTAGAGTAGGCTTTTTACTGTGGGACTGCGTGGACAGTTTTCAAAAATAAGGCTCCAAAGGCCTTCGTTTTTGTGAAAACCCGAGCCTGACCATGCCCAGACCCTAAGCACGGCCAGGTGAGTTTAACAGGGAAAATGAACGGGTTAGAGACCGATTTGGGTCTCGAGTTCAAAACGAAAGTTTTAGGATTTTGAATGCTTTAAAACTTTCATGAAGAAAACTTTTTCAAATTCTGCTTCGATTTTTAAATAGAAAATTGGAATTCAAAACTGTGCAGTGAACAAGAAATTCCTGCACAGGAATGTTAAAAACAGTGCAGGAAAAGGACATTTCTGCACATCCACTGACTAATTCTCAGTGAGAAACTGTTCCAAAGGCAGTTTCTATTTTTAATGATTTTTACAAAGACCCGTTCTAAGTTTTATCAAATGATATTAAAATCCTAAGTTTTTCCAAAGTAAAGAAAGAGTTTTTAATTGAGTTAAGTGAACCATGACCGGGAAAAGATTCCGAGTTATTGGTTTGGGCCCTAAGCCCAAGGGTTATCCAACGTAACCCAATAAAATAGTGAAAATGATTAGTCGGGCCTAAAAACTCAGGTTATCGGAAATAACCCTTTGAGTTGTTTATTAGAAGGCATAGGCCCAAGATTTAAAAACAGTAGTCCAACACTACTAAAGATGGCTATTTAGCCAAGGTTACTTGGTGTAACCAATCAAAGTACACGTTAAGAGTAGTAAACCCTAAACCTTAGGGGTATCCGCGATACAGAGGAAGTATCCGGGTTTGTTTAAGAAAAGAGGGGAAACATATAACTATGACTAGGCATGAATGTTGGTTTGATTACCAACATTCCGTAAGAACTAAATTCTTACTCTGTGTCCTCTGATGTAGCAGGAGATAGCCTGCTGAGGCATCCTGAATTAAATCAACATACTTCGGGACATAGTATTAAAGGTAAGTACAACTCCGCCTACAGCATAGGCTCTTGTTGATACTTACCCAAGTATGAATAGTGTTTATGATATGATGTTATGTTTATGATAAGTATGTTCAGTTCATGATTATGAAATTAAAGCATGATTTATGTATAGTGACATCATGAAGCATGTTCACTAATAAGAATAATTATGAGTTCATGTAAAGTAAGTATGATGGCAAGCAAGCTTGCCTGTGTCGTACCACCCGCGTCAGGTCGGGTTGAGCTATGGCAAGAGTAAGTCCATAGAGTGCACCCGGTACGTACACTCATGATAAGGGGCCCATAAGTAAGATAAGTTAAGAATGAATACGATCGCATAATAAGAGCATAATTGGTTCATGCATATATTGTGCGATGTTATGATATGATATGTATGTTATGATAAGTTCAAGATGTTATGTATGAGTTAAGTATGCTATGTATGTTATGAGGAGTTATGTATGGTAAATTATGTTTAATTGTTGCGGATATATATGTTGTACTTGCTGAGCGAAAGCTCACGTGACTTACGTCTATGCTGTAGGTAAGCAACCTACTGGCAACTAATGGTGCAAGGTGGCGAGCGAGGCAGGGCGAGCTGTGAAATGTGGGGATTTTAACCGCTTCGCGTTTTGATCTTATTATGTAAATTATGTTGTATGCAAACATCGCTATATTGTGTAAGTATCCGCACTGTAAAAAAAAAAAAAAAAAAATATTTCCGCTGCTTACGTTACGCCTATTAAATAAGTATGCATGTATGTATGTATGGTAACGGCCTGTGCTAGGCGGGTCGTTACACTTGCCATGTTTGAAAAACATATCTTATCATATAACTTTTTCATACGTGAAAAGTATTTCATACTTTATAATTTTTCCACACTTGGAAAACATATCTTATCATATAACTTTTTCATACATGAAAAGCGTTTCATACTTTATAATTTTTCCACACTTGGAAAACATATCTTAAAATAGCTTCTTTCTTGAACTTTGATCTTATGCTATTAGAACCCTTTATTTTCATAATGGCCCCTTTCTTGGAACTCATCCCGTTCTTAGGACTTGTCCCTCAAGGATTCGGCCTCTGGCCCCTATCTTGGAACTTGCTTCCTCAAGGATTCGGCCATGTAACGGCTCCTATCTTGGAACCTTTACTGTTTATAACAGCCCCTATCTTGGAATTCTTCCTCAAGGATTCGGCTGTCTTACTTAATGAGGGGTTCTTTCAAGCATCAGCTCAAGATTTAAGCATCTTTTATAAAAATATTTCCTTTGAATTCTTTCAAAGTCAATAATGGAGAAAGTTTAATATCGTTCGAGTGATGCAATAGAAGGCATACTTATATCGTATCGACTAGCTGCTTGCTAGATAGTAAAATGGTAGAAGCTTCTCTCATTGCTTCTAACATTTTCTTCATAACGCAAAGTCATAATCCTTAGGAATGTCTAAAACTTCCCATTATTTCATAACTTCCCTTACTAAGGGATCATATCCTTAATTTCATCATCATACTGATAGCCATCATCTAACTTATTGTTTGTGTATTGCCTTGATATTACCACCGAGTCAAGGCACTACCAAACCTTTTTCCGTATCTACTATTACTCTTATGGGAGCATAAGTTTCACAATCACGAAACTTAAGTTCTATAGCATCTAGCTTATTTCTTAAATACAATTCCTGATTATCACCTTACTGAGGTAAGGCGATAGGCCATCTAATCTCGAAGCCTATTCATTTCTTATTGCTGCTCTAGCATTTATTATCATAACTTGGCTATCATAGTTGCAAGATGAGGCTCTTGCAGAAATTGGTTCGGTTGTACCAGCAACGAACCATTTTCTAGTTTCAAATTCTAATTCTCAACATGTCTAACACTCATTCCTTCATCCATATCTTAGCATACCATACTAGAGATTCATCATGATCTCATCATATCATATCGTAGGCTCAGCTTATCTACCACGCTTTTGCTACGCAACTCTGATCTACTGGCAATAACAGCCCATAGACTCATTGGATAAACGCGCCAAGCTGCAACACAACTGGCGTATCGTCTCCATATCGTGCAGCCACTCAGCTAATGCAGCCGCTTCCTGAGTCCCATCGAAGATGCGTGACTCCATCCCCTGAGGCCAACGAAGCCTTGTAGTCCTCTTCAATCGTACCCGGGTTTCACACCAGGTTCACGTCCTTACTATTATAAAACTATGACCGCACATAGTTACTATACTTAACTAGAGTAAGAAAACTTACTTACAAAACTGTGGCTCTGGCTGCAGAACTGTGAAACTGGATGGCAGGAAATCTTTGCTCGATACCATCCTTTGTAACGCCCCGACCCGTCCACGTAGGGGCGTACTACGCAAACGTGGGCCGTTACTCTACTTACTTAACTTAATTCTTCGTTTAAAAAAACTTAAACTTGCTGAAAATTTGGAGTAAATTTTTTTTCATTTCTTACTTTACTTTGAACTTAACTTATCCTCATGCATATTCATGTGTACTCACACGAGTACTGAGCTTTCATAATCATATTGAAAGCTAACATATTCATACCGTGGACCAAACCCAACCTAGTATGGGTCGGTACGATACGAGACAACTTGTTGCCATCATCCTTGAAAACCATTCCTTAACTTGTTTCTTGAAAACAATTTCTTAAAAATAGTTTTCTTCTTGAAAATGATTCTTTATCCATACTATCATAAAACACATTTTAAATATATTTTTCAAAACATATATTTTCATAACATAATTTCAAAACCCGTGGCGGTGTCCATCCCACGTTTCACAGTCTGTAGCGCCGGCCTCCACAACCTTGCATCAAGTATTGCCAGTAGGTTGCTAATCTACAGCATGAACGTAAGTAATGAGCTTATGCCCAGTAAGTACAACGTTCAATCCGCAAAACATTTTAATAAAAGAATGCATTGACCGATTATGCTTTCTTATGAATTAATTAAATTTTCATATATTATCTTGGTTCTGTTTTCTTGCATATCATGTGTGCACGTACCGTGGTCCATAGCTATGGAGTGACGGGAGACAGCCAATCCAATCCAACTCAAACCATGAAACAAACTGTTTAACATGGAGTGATTGGGGCAGCCAATCCAATTCAACTCAAACCATAGACTAAACCGTTTAAACTCGCCATCATGGCAAGTCGGTACTACACAATGACCTTAGCTTGTATTAAAATATGTTCTTACCATGTAGTTAGATATTAGTGAGCATGCTACATGATGTCACTATATTAAAACATAACATAACACAAACCATAACATAAACGCCGTAATATAATCTTCATACATAGACTTCGTATCATAACATAACCATCGTAACGTAACATCATATCATCGTAACGTAACATCGTAACGTAACATCATATCAATGCATGATTTCTTGAAAAACATGTTATGTAAAAACATTTTGCCCATGCTGTAGGCGGAGTTATACTTACTTGTCGTCCTATGCTCTTGGTTAATCGTCCGAATCATGGCACGATAACAGTTCATACTCCTGTTTCCAAACAGGGTGTAAGATAAAAGTTATACACCTTTTATCTTACCATAAATCATAATTGTTAAATGTTGGTGACCTAACCAACATGCGTTCATAGTCTTAGTTATATGTCCCCTCCTATACAACATACATTACTTGGTTACAATAAGTAACCTCATTGTTAAGCCCACCTCCTAACCTTGGGCATATGACTTAACATTCTGGGTCCATAATCAATTGGGTTATTACAAATAACCCTAGATCTTAGATTATCATAATTTCGGTATCTCATTGGGTTATGTTGGGTAACCCTTGAGATGATAAACTTTGGTCAAACTTGTTCAATCAAAGTCAACCTTCTATGGTCAAACTTGGACTTTGGGGCCAAGCCCAATAAATTGGGTATCCTCCCCAGTTACCATTCGTTACTATCTTGCTACTTGTCTTTGTCTTTAAAATTCCATTTTTCCTTTGTCTCAGAAAATTTGGTGAACTCAGTCTAAAAACCCTTTGCTTAACTTATAAAATTTGTTAAGGACTGAAAACTGTCATTGGAACAGTTCTCACAGTCAAAACATTGGGGTTAGTGAAAAATACAGTTTTCCTGTATTGTTTTAGAAAATCCTGTACATGTGCAGAAATTTCCTGCTTATGTACTGTTTTTCTGAAAATCCTGTGCTGGAATTTCTGTTTCCTGCACAGTTTTGAGAATCAAATTTTAATTTAAAATCCGTTCCAAATTTGATAAAACTTTCTTCATGAAAGTTTTAGATCTCGAATAATGCTACAACTTTCGTGTTTTGAGGAAAACTCTGTTCGGAACTTATCGTGCCCTTATTCCTTGTTGATCTCACCTGGCCGTGCATAAATCCTAGGCACGGTCAGGCTCGGATTTTCATAAAAACCAAGGCCTTTGAAGCCTTATTTTTACAAACTGTCTATGGGGTCTTCTAGGAAAAACCATTATCTACAACTTTGTAGTTTTGAGTTTCTTCAAATTCGGCCTCTAAGGGCCTCAAATTACCATTTCCAGAATGCTGCCTAGTTTTGACCCGAGACTGGCAGTTTTGGTTCTTAAATTCGTTTCTCATCCTAAAACTCGCACACTACCTCAACCGACCACAGCGGGAGCCTAAGATCACACATGCAATCGTTTCTAATGTTCCAATCCATCATGCACATAATCATACATTCATTCTCAAACCTATGGGAACATATAACAAACATATAGTAGGCATACTTGCAAACATGCATCAAAACATAAACTAGAGACTACCAACCCTAATCAAGCATAATCAAGCACTCTAAGCTTTGCTAGGAAGATAAAGGATGAGCTTATGCTCTTACTTCCAATGCTGGAAATACACATAAACTTGAATCAAACTTTAGAGGGTGGAGATGATTACCTCAAGATTCAAGAAAATGAATCTACCCTTGATTGCCCATAACCGGCCTTGCTCCTCCAATGAGCACCAAAACTTTTTGGTCCCTTGGTGGTTGATCCTACAAAATTCTGGCCACTCACCCCTAATTCCCTAACACTTTTTTTCTGCTTTTTCTTACTTACCCACAACCGGCCACTCAAGCCAAAAATGAGTTTCAAGATTTTTCCAACACTTTTTCTTTCTCACAAAATCCGGACACTAATTTTTTTTTCTCATTGGTTTCGGCTTCTAGGGGAAGGTTGGAGAAAATTGGGCAGAGTTTTGGGATGATTTTAGCTGCCAAAAACCGCCCCCTTCATGCCTTATTTATAGGTGAAAATTACAAATTTTCACCATTTATTTTTATGTCCTAAATTGCATATTAGGGCTTAAAAACAAAATATTTGCTTACATACCCCTACATGTGGCCGGCCATGAATGATCCTTGGTGGCTAAGAAACTTGCTCACCAAGTCTTGCTTATATCACCTTGATGACATCACTTGATGACATCACCTTGCTTACATCACCTTTTCTTAAATTTACATTTTAGTCCCTAAAGGACAAAATATTTGCCTATTAATCCTTATAGGTGGCCAGCCATTACAATTTGCTTGGAGACCAAGTTTGCTTACATCATCATACTTACATCACCTTGCTTATATCATCAAGGCAATTTCTTAAAATTACACTTTGACCCCTATGGATAAAATATTTGCAATTTAGTCCTCCAAGTGACCGGCCATATGTGCTAGGTGGCATCCAAAGATTTTTTTCTAATTTTCTTTAATCAATAATGATGTCATAAATCCAAGATAAGGTGATGACATCATAAGGCCTTGTTTGGCTTGTTACTTAATATGCAATCCATTTTTATGCTAACACAGATATTTCCAACACTGTTATTAACTAATAACAGTATTTTACACTGTACTACACTCCAAAATTTATCTGTGTAAAAAATGAACTGTATAAAATTTTTTTTTCTTATTTCCTTAAGTCCTTTTGCCCTTAGTATCTAACTTGGTGTGCTCGATTTTCTAGGGTGGTCTAATAGCTTATTATTACTCATTCGTCCATAATGAAGGTTTGTCGCAGTATAATTTCATACTGCTTTGCCATATCTCAGCACCTTTATCTATTTGACCTTACTGGTCAACCTTTGACTTTTTGGTCAACTTTGACTTTTTCGGTCAAACTTTGACCAACATGAAATCATAGAATTTTTTCTTCCCTTTTTGCTCAAGGGTCACATGCATGACTAAGCAAACTGCTTATTGAGTCTCATAGCTAATTAAATGAGAACTCAAACATTTACTGATATTTAACTCAGATCGTGAGCTTTATATCGTCATACAAGAGTCAGCTTTGAAATTTTCCTTGTCTAAAAGGAAAACATAGGTTCATCAAAATTCCGGATATTACAGTGGCATCATGAAGTATGCTCACTAAAGATAAATCACTAGGTAAGAATGAGAACGCAGTTTCAAGAAGGAAATTGTTGTAAAAGACTGTTTTCAAGATGAAAACAATTCTTAAGAACAAGTTAAGGAAAGATTAAGTATGATGGCAAGCAAGCTTGCCTTGTGTCGTACCGACCCGCTCGTAGGTTGGGTTTGGTCCATGGAATGAGTTGGATCTAGTTGGCCGCCCCATCCACTCCATGGCTGCGCGCCACGGTACGTACACTCATGTTATGTAAGGGCCCAGGACATGTAAGCATAAGACATCATAATGAAAGCATAATGGGTTCATGCATTGTTCTATTATGAAATGTTTTGTGGGTATATAGTTATACTTGCTAAGCGAAAGCTCATGATTTATGTCTATGCTGTAGGTAAGCAACCTATCAGCAATTCTTGATGCAAGACAGTGAGGCTTGGCACGGCAAGATGTGAAATGTGGGATGGAGACCGCTACGTGTTTTGTTTTTACTATGTAAATTCCTTTTTATGTTCAAAGGAATTCTATTTAGTAACGGTTATAAGTATGTATGAATACCTAAGTAAATATGTTATAAAACAGATTTTAGCTTCAAGTTGTTTAAAAAAAAAAATAAGTCCATAATTCCGACAAGATTAAATAAGTTAAGTAAGTTATGTATGATATGTAACTGTAACGGCCTACGTTAGGCGGGTCGTTACACTATGTTCATAGGACCACAAACATCCGTATGCACAAGTTCTAAAAGTCCCTCGACACGATTATTCTTGGCAGCATACTGCCGTTTGGTCATCTTGCCTTCCAAACAGGATTCACATTGTAGCCAAGGTTCAACCTCATACAAGTCAAGGCATTCCTCCTTTACCATCATTTGAATTCTATTAAGGCCTATGTGACCTAGTTGTAAATGCCAAAGATATGATTTGTTAGAGTGAGAAGACTTACGACTTTTAGAGTTCCTATCCAATTCTGTATCAAGTAGTGAGTGTATCTTAGGTTTGATAAAATAAAGATTTTCATGCATCCATCCATTACAGATAAAAGAATTGTTTTTCCTAATAATAACTTTATTATTAAAATAAACCGAATACGAGTATTTAATCAAACACGCTACCGAAATTAGGTTCCTCTTAAAACTAGGAACATAAAAACAATGTCTCAAAATAATAAATCTAAATTCATTAAAATAAAGATGTACTTCTCCCACTGCTTTAGCTTACACCAACGTTCCATCACCAGTTCTTAACGTGAAGTTCTCCTCACGCAGATTTCTCGTTACCTTGAACCCCTATAGAGAAATACAAACATGGTTAGTGACTCCAGAATCTATAACCCAAGTATCCTTAGATTCTTTCACTAAACAAGTCTCAAGATACAGGATAACAAATTTACCTATTTGCTTCTGTATAGTCAGGTAGTCTCTACAATCCTTCTTGAAATGTTCCTTCTTCCTATAGAAAAAGCAATTAGCCTTCTTAGGATCCACCTTCCACTTCTTCTTCTTGGTAGACTTCTTAGGAGCAGGTGCCTTCGTTGTAGGCTTGTTCCCCTTGTTCTTCCCCTTTTCCTTCTTCCTTTTGGGATTAGGTGTAGGTGAACTAGGTTCAGCCACATTTGCCTCAGTCTTAAATCTAGAACCCTTGAAAATGTTCTCAAAGGCTTGCAACTTTTTCATCAATTCCATTATAGACATCTCCTTCCGGTTAAGGTTGTAGGATGCCTGAAATAAATCGAAATCATTGGACAAGGTTTGAAAAACAATGAACAATTAAGTTGCAGCATCGATCTCAGCCCCATTTGCCTGTGCCTCAGACAAATAAGCCATGATTTTCATCATGTGCTCCTTGATGGGTGTTCCAACCTTTTGCTTGCAGTTCATGAGACCTTTGATAGCATCGTTCTTAGCCTGGATAGTTTGTTCACCAAACATCTCTTCCAGGTTTTCCATAATCTGCCTAGTAGTTTCATGCTCTTCATGCTATTTTTGGAGCACATTAGACATGCTCGCCCGAATATAGCACATAGCACTAAGGTTTGAATTATCGCAGTGCTCAAGCACTACAAATTCCCTATCAGGAGCATCGATTGCAGGCGTGGGCGGTCGAGGTTGGGTAAAGATGAAACTATGTTTCTCAAAGTTTAAGACGATAAGCAAGTTCCTTTTCCAATCATTAAAATTCTCACCGGTTAGTTTGTTTTGCGTAAGTATCACAGATAATGGGCTCAACGTTTTGATCTATAACATGAAAACATGTAATAAATACGAGCAAACATCCTTTTATTTTTTTTAAAAAAATTTGGTTTTGTAATGAAACAAAAAGATCTATATGCAATCTAAATGTTTATGTGTAAAGCCCTTAAAAAACACATGTCTTACAATGATAATTCCTAGCTTCTACTTTCCAAGCTACCGATGAGTAGTCATGGAAAAAACTAGCCAAGAACACGGATCCCCTTCGATTAGTACATATTCATCAATGGAGTATAACCCCATTAAATATATATTAATTATCGCTTATTTGGCCACTACTTTAAATATCAGAGTCTCGAGGGAGGGTTAATAAATAAAGTAGCATGAGTGTGTAACCATCATTTCCAATTTGAATCCATATTTTACATCCACCACTGAGGGGTGATCTAAACATAAAATATGCCCAAAATTGTTATCCTTTTGGAAATCCAAATCAGTGTTCGCTCTAGGTAAGATACCTATCCGAAAGGAATTCCCGGGTCGAACCCGAGTAGTAAGCACTACCAGTAACGACCCATCTTACGTAGGCCGTTACTATACTTATCTTACATAATTACTTAACCTATTTTAACTTAACGGAACTACGGAAATTTTTTTTTTAACACTTGAAACTAAAATCTATCTCATAACATACTTACATATGCATACACACACTTACTTACTTTAGTATTGAATTACCAAACTTCCGTATAACATATTTCATAAATTGTAACATAACATAACAAAACGCGTAGCGGCCTCCATCCCAAGTTTCACATCTCGCCATGCCAAGCCCCACCGTCTTGTATCAAGGATTGCCGATAGGTTGCTTACCTACAGCATAGACGTAAGTCGTGAGCTTTCGCTCAGCAAGTACAACTATAAACCCGCAAAACAAAACTTAATAAAGCAATGCATGAACCAATTATGCTTAATTATGCTTTCTTAGGTTAGCATATCTTTTGGCCCCTTACTTAACATAAGTGTACGTACCGTGGCACGCAACCATGGAGTGGTTGGGCCCGCCAGCCCAGTCCAACTCAAACCATGGACCAAACCCGACCTAGTGCGGGTCGGTACGACACAAGACAATTTGCTTACCAACATACTTGAAACTTATTTTAAATCTTTAAAGCTTGTTCTTATCTTAAATATATTTAATAAACCATTTCATACTTGAAACTTGGCCTTAGTCTTACCATATGAATTAATGAACATGCTTCATGATATCACATAATAAATCATAAATCATATACATCACATAACTGCATAAGTTTTGAACAAAACATGCAAATAGCAAAATAAGTAGCCTATGCTGTAGGCGGAGTTGTACTTACTGGTTAGGCTACGTCCTGTGTTTTGTTGCTCCAATCCGGTTGCAATAACAGGTTACTTCCCTGTTTTCAAAAAGGACGTAAGATAAGGGTCATCTTATCTTGCCATAAATTATCGCATTTAAAACTGGTATCCTTAACCATCATTCCTTAGTAATCCTAGTTGTATGTCCCCCACTCACTACTATGCTAACTCATTGGGTTACTAAGTGTAACCCTAGGGCACATGACCCAATTTAAATTAAACAATATCTTGTTTGATTATTTAATGAACTTTGGGTTTAAGGCCCCAATTCATTTATTTATTTTTCCTTACTAGATTGGTTCAATTAACCATTTTACAACCTATTATTTTAAAACTATCAAAGTCTGGAGTAATTTACTGAAAACAGTCTCATTAATCTAACTAACAATGTAAGTACAGGAATTGCCTGTTCCTGTACTGTTTTGAAAATCCTGTGCAGGAATTTCCTGTTTTCTGCACAGTTTTCAGAATCTAGTTATATCTTAAGATCCGTTTTGAATTTGAAAAACTTTTCTTCACAAAAAAATTTTGATCTTGAAAAATACTACAACTTTCATTCTTTGGTCAAAATCCAGTTCTGCCTTTAACTTTCTCTTTCTCCTTGTTGAACCTGCCTGGTCGTGCACAGGGCCTGGGCATGACCAGGTTCGGATTTTAGTGAAAAAAGAGGCCATTGGAGCCTTATTTTTAAAAAATGTCTAGTTTGCCCCCTAGAATTTTCCATTTTCTACAACTTTTCTGTTTTGACTTTCCTCAAATTCGACCTCTAACGGCCTCAAAATCCTGTTTCCAAATTATTACCCAGTCTTGATCCGAGACTGGTAGTTTTTATTTTAATAGTTCCTTACGTAAAATTATGCACACACTACCTCGAACGGTTAAAACCGTGAGCCTACATCAAGCATACAGCGTGATACGTAATGTTTCCATTGCCATGCATTCATTTTCATTCATAAAATTATTCATGCAATCCCATATGGTAAATCTTTACCAACTAGGGTTTTTAGGGTTTTCTCTAACCCTCCTTGCATCATTCATCAACATTAACATAATCAATCATACCATACATCTTCTTGAGTGTGCGGGGACATACTACAAACACATACTAGACATTCATATATACCTCACATACTCTAACACATAACATCATATACAAAACCGTAAATCAAAAATCAAAACCACTAACCCTAATCAAGCACAAATCTAAGCTATTACATAAAAAAATAAAATGAGCTTATGCTCTTACATACCCACATAAAATGCACATAAATCTTGAACCAAAAGTTAATTGGATAGCTTAGAGGTTTTAGAAGGTTACCTTTAAGCTTGGAGATTGGTTCTAAACCTTGAACCAAACCTTCCATCCAACTGTGGCTCCACCACAAATCCGACCACTTTCTTTCCTTTTCTTCTTTTTTTTTTTTTTTTTTTGCTATTCCTCTCTCTCTCTCTTCGGGTTCGGCTCTTATGAGGAAGAGAAGGTGAGGTGAAAATGAGCCATAGTTTTGGGGTAGAATCAAATAAAATGATCCAAACTCATCACCTATTTATAGGTGATAATTAATTTTTTTTCTAGATTTATTTTTATTTCTAAAATTACATATTAGTCCTTAAGAACAAAATATTTGCCTAAAAATCCAATGAGGTGGCCGGCCATTAGGGTGTCTTGGAGGCCAAGTCTCTAATTCTTTCTTAATTTTCCAAAAATCCATAAATCATGTAATTATCTAAGGATGAGATGTCCCCCCCATGGGCCTTGTTTGGCTTTCCTCCTAAAATGCAGTCAATTTTCTTACTAATGCAGATATCACAAATACTGTTTTTACTAATAACAGTAATGTCATACTGGACGTCAGTCCAGAATTTATCAGCGTATTATTGGACTTTGTAAAATTTTTTCTTATGACTTAAAGCTACTTAGCCCTTATTGTCCTAATTAATGTACTTGATTTTTCTATAGTGGTCTTGAGCCTTATTCTTACTATTATATCTGTGATGACGGTTTTTCACAGTATAATTCCTATATTGCTTGCTATCTTGCAGTACCTTCATATTCATACCTTTGACTTTACTTGGTCAAACTTTGACCAAAATTAAATAATAAATTTTTATTATACCTTTTTACTCAAAAGGCCTTATGCTTGTCTAAGCAAGCTATTATTGAGTCTTGTAAAGCTATAAGGACTCACACAAAATATGATAAAAATCAGATCAGGCATTTTGTAAATACTTATATAGTATATCTTAAATTCCTTAAAAAGGAAATCGTAATTTCATAAAATATTGGTTATTACAATCTAACCCCCTTAAAAATTTTCATCCCTGAAAATCAAAACAAGTTGGGGTAGTTCTTTCTCATATCCTCTTCCAATTCCCATGTTGCTTCTTCAATCTTATGATTTTGCCATAATACTTTAAGCATGGGAATGGTTTTGTTTCTTAAACTTTTTCCTCCCGGTCCAGAATCCGGATTGGCTTTTCTTCATATCTCAAGTCAGTTTGGACTTTAACTGGTTCTTGACTTAGCACATGGGAAGGGTCGGGTACATATTTCTCTAGCATTTAGACGTGAAAAACATCATGCACAGAAGCCAATTCTGGTGGCAAGGCAAGCTTATAGGCTACTTTTCCAATCCTTTCAAGGATTTCAAATGGTCCATAGAAGCGGCTGGGGCATTGGTTAATCCAAATGGCATGACTAGAAACTCATAATGCCTATATCGTTTTCTAAAAGCCATTTTAGAAATATCTGTCTCCTTAATCCTGAGCTGATGGTATCCCGATCGCAGATCGACCTTCGAAAATACTACTGCTCCCCCGAGTTGATCAAAAAGATCATCAATTCTCGGAAGGGGATACTTGTTCTTGATCGTAAGCTTATTCAGCTCATGATAATCGATGCACATTCACAACGATCTATCATTTTTCTTAACGAACAAAACTGGCACTCCCCAAGGAGAGTGACTTTGCCGATGAATCCCTTGTCCAGCTGTTCTTGTAACTGTATTTGAAGTTCTCTAAGCTCGGCTAGTGCCATACGGTAAGGTGCTTTTGATATGGATGCAGTTCCCGCCAATAATTCTATCTCAAAGGAAATTTCCCACTCCGACGGAAGTCCAGGTAAGTCTTTTGAAAAGACATCCACGTATTCCCTTATAATGGGGACATTTTCTGGTGTTAACTCTACCTCTTGATCTTTGTTCACCATGTTAGCTAAATATCCTTGGCATCCATTAGCTAACATCTTACAAGCCTTTATTGCCGAGACTAGCCTTGTCGCTGAGTTTCGAGACTGGCCATAAAAATAGAACTCTTCCTCACCATAAGGATTAAATATAACACAACGCTTTCGACAATCAATCTTAGCGTTGTACTTGCTTAAGAAATCCATTCCTAAGATATCATCGAAATCTTGAAGCTTGATCACAACAAGATCTACATACAATTCTCTGCCACAAATGACTATTGGAGTACCTCGCATCCAATAGTCAGACAGAAGAATTTCTCCCGACGAAAGGGATATTCTAATAGATTGCTCTAAACTACTAACTCCTAGTCCTAATTTATGGGCAAACTCCATCGATACAAATGAATGGGTAGAACCAGAATTAAATAGGGCAATAGCATCATGAGTGGCGATAGAAATATGACCTGTTACCACGTGAGAAGTTTCAGCTTTGGCATCCCCCCTTTGTGTAGGCATAAATCCTCACTTGGGGTTCCGGAGCCTCTAGCCTTCCTTGTGTGATCGAAGGGCCTTCGATCTTTACTTAGGCTGTGTAAGAACTAGAAATTTCAACGTTTCGATTTCGTGTATAGAAACTTGAATTGTGCCATTATTGGTATTTATGAAAAAGCCCGGCTTAGGGTTTTTATTGAATTTCATGAGTTCTTATAAACCATAAGACTCAAAAATGATTGCTTAGCTAAGCACACGATATTTTGAGTTAAAAAGATAGAAAAATTCTATGATTTTATAGAAAGTCAAAGTTGACCAAGAAGGTCAAACTTGACCAAGAAAGTCAAGGTTGACCCGTAAAGTCAACTATGTGATGGGAATGAAGTATGTTAAGCAGTATAGGAAATGTACTGCGAAAAACCATTTTTACGGATCAGATAGTTAGAATTTGATTTAAAACCACCATAGAAAAATCAAGCACATTAAATAGGTTATTAAGGGCCGAAGGGCTCGAAGCAAAAAGAAAAGTTTTCGTACAGTGCATTTTAAGACAGATAAATTTTGGATTGCAAAACAGTATACAATACTGTGTAATGATGAACACAGTATTTGTAATATCTGTTTTGGCTCAAAGTTAGACTGTTTATCAAGAAACAAGCCAAACAAGCCTAAGGTGGATGACATCACCTTATCCTTTAATTATGACATCATTATGGATTTAAGTAAAATTTGGAAAGAAATTAGGAAGGTTCTAGACTAAGTATGGCCGGCCACCTCACCCTCCATTTGTGCAAAAAGTTAGTTTTTTGAAGGACTATTTTGCAATTTTGAAAAGTTCCAAAACCTCTATAAATAGGGTGCATTTTATTCAAAAAAAAAATCAGAAAATTTGGAGAAGTTCTGCCCATTTCCAGCCCCAAAAACCGACCTTGATCAGCCAAGAAAAACAGAACAAAAACCAAAATTCAAGTGTGGGAATTATTGGGTATCATTCGGATTTCATCTAGGAACCAAGGAAAAAGAGTTGAAAAAAATTTGGAGCTCAATTTTGGCCAAGTGGCCGGTCCTTGGTGAGCAAGAAAAGGGTGAGAAAAACTGGTTGGGAGCAAGGGGGAATGTTCAGATTTTGGTAGAAAACAGCAACCAAGAAGCAAAAAAATTTTTGGGTAGGCTAAGGGAGAGGCCGGTTGCATCCTAGGAGCCAAGGAGCTGAAAAATTCTTGGACCAAACCCTAACCATTCTTAGGGTCAAGAAAGGTAACTCTCCCATAGCCTTAAGCTTTTCAATTTGGTTTCAATTTGAAATTTACATGTATTTCAAGTTGTCAATTGTATGAGCATAAGCTCAATTTTCATTTAATGCCTTAGTTTAGAAAGTTAGATATGTGCTTGATTAGGATTTAAGGGTGGTTTGAATTTATTAAGTTTTGCATGATTTAATTGATGCTTGATTTATTTATGTGGTTTGTATGATAGCTGCTGCATAGGGTTATATATCCCCTAATTGAATTTAAGTTGATTTAGAATGGTTAAATGGGTTGCATGGTTAATGTAGGTTGAATTATGCAACTTTGGAAATTAGGCAAACCCTAGAATTCTAGAAAAGAATAATGGTTTGCATGGCTGTATTCTAAAATGTGTTTAAAGAAAATTTATGTTAGAAAAAGCGCTGTGTGTTGATGTTAAGCTCCCGCTGTGGTCGGTTGAGGTAGTGTGTGCGATTAGGACGCAAAACTAAGTTGAACAAGGGAAACTGCCAGATTCGGGTCCAAGCTGACCAGTTTTCTGGAAACCTAAATTTGAGGCTCCTAGATTCAGAATCTGGTAAAACCTAAAACATGAAAGTTGTAGATAAGGGTTTTTCCTAGTGGACAACGTGGAAGTTTTTCAAAATGAGGCACCAACGGCCTTCGTTTTTATGGAAATCCGAGCCTGACTGTGCCCAGTTTTCATGCACGGCCAGGTGACTTCAACAGGGTAAATGAGTAAGTTAAAGTCCAAACTGGGTTTTGACCAAAACATGAAAGTTTTAGAGTTTTTCAAGGTCAAAAACTTTCATGAAAAAAATTTTTTTAGATTCGATCTGGATTTTTAAATAAAAATTGGATTTCAAAAACTGTGTAGGAAACAGGAAATTCATGCACAGGATTTTCTAAAACAAAACAGAAAAACTGTATTTTCCCACTAAACCCAATGTTTTGACTGCTAAAACTGTTCCAATGGCAGTTTTCAGCCCTTAACAATTTATAAAACCTACTCATAAGATTTCAAGGATTTTTGAAAGAAAAATCTAAGTTTTCTGAAAACAAAGCAAGATGGGATTTTTTTAACCAAGTTATTGGTTTGGGCCCAAAGTCCAAGGGTTATTCAATGTAACCCAATAAAGGACCAAGCCTTTTTATTACAACCCTTAACTCGAGGGTTACTTACGAGATTACAAATAGTAACCCATTTACGATATTTTCAAGGTAATATTGTGGGGACATATAACTAGGAAGTAAAGTAAATGTTGGTTGATTACCAACAGTTTAAGAATAGGATTTTCAGAATCCTTACCCTATGTCCTTTGTAATAGCAGGAGATAATCTGCTATTGCGCCCTGATCTGGAACAGCTCAGCATCGGACATAGGAAGACAGGGTAAGTACAACTCCGCCTACAGCATAGGCTCTTGTTGTATACTTGCCCAAGTATGAATGATTTAGATGGGATGTGATTTTATGTTATATTTATCTGATATTAGGAAAATGTTTATGTGATGTGATGCAATGATGTTATGTGTTATGATTTCAGTATGACATGATGTATGATATGTCTATGATGCAGTAAGTTATGTTATGAAACATGATATGATTATATTTCATGAATATGTGACATCACGAAGCATGTTCACTAATTCTAAAGAAGAGTAAGATCAAACATGAGTTTATGAAAGACAAGTATGATGGCCAGCAAGTTGTCTGTGTCGTACCGACCCGCTCGTAGGTCGGGTTGGACTATGGTTTGAGTTAGAAATGGACTGGCCGCCCCAACCACTCCATAGTTGGGCGCCCGGTACGTACACTTATGTAAGGGGCCCATAAGCAAGATAAGTAAGATAAGTACGATAAGCAAGATAAGCAAGATAAGCAATATAAGCAAGTTAAGTATGACAAGCTATGAATGAACATGTAAGCATAAAGAAGCATAACTGGCTCATGCATGATTAGAGAAGAGTATGCTATGATTAGTTAAGTATGTTATGTATGTTTTCTTGTCGCGGATAATTATGTTGTACTTGCTGAGCGAAAGCTCACGTGTCTTATGTCTATGCTGTAGGTAAGCAACCTGTCAGTAATTTTTGATACAAGATGGTGAGCGGGGTAGGGTGAACTGTGAAGTGAGTGGGATATTTTGCCGCCACGCGTTTTGTTTCATTTATGTACAGTATTTAATATCCGAACCGCGAACATCGTCTTATATATTGCTTTCCGATCTTATATGGCCTTTCCGTTTGTACGTACTATAAAAAAAAAAAAATTTCGCTGATTACGCTAAGTATGTAAGTAAATATGAATGCGATTATGTATGTATGTATGTATGGTAACGGCCTGTGCTAGGCGGGTCGTTACAGGCTGCATGCAACTGATTTCCTGCATTCCTGTTTGGAAACTGGGGGTTCTGGTTTTGGCTATTCAGGGTGCAATTCCTTGCATAGTGGCCTTCTTTGCCACAAAGGTAGCAAGCGTTCGTTCCTGATCTACATACTCCCAAGTGCTTCTTTCCACATTGAGCACATACTGGGTAGTCATTGTTATTACCCTCATTTTCTATGTTGCTCTTCTTTTGAGGGTAGTTTCTCTGTTGACCCTGACCGGTAACATTCCTTTTTCTTTTGTTCCTCCCGAACTATTTGGAACCTTGAGCAAAGTTACTAGTCTGGCCCTTTGAGTACAACTCCGAATTCTATCGGGGCTGCAGCTACTTCTCCATGGCCTTTTCTTCCTTCTTAGACTTAAAAATTTGAGCCCTTGCTTCCTTGTCCTGATTAATCCAGTATTCAGCTTTTATAGCCCGACTTATGTAGTCGGATACCAGGTTTGGAGGGCTACTGCCAGCACTAACTTGCTTGGCAATATCTATTCGGAACATCTTCATCATCCTTCTTACCTTCTCAATTTTATTTGGTACCAATTCCGGACATAAGCGAGCTAGTAGTTCGAATTTCTTAACAACTTCATGTACCGTCATCGATCCTTATTTCAGACTGGTGAACTCATCTTGTTGAGCCGCAAAGATTTCTCTATTGTAGTACATCATTCTGAATTCAGCTACAAAATCCTACCAACTCATAGTTGCAACATCTCTTCACATTTGCATTGTCATCAACCAGTGTCTTGCATCCTTTTTAAGTGCGAAGGAAGCATAAAGAACTTTTTCTTGTTTCGTAAGTCTCATGAAATCCAAACTCACATGGATGTTAATTAACCAATTATCGGCTGCTATAGGGTCCATAGGTCCCTCAAACTCAGGCATTTTCATTTGCCTAAACCATTCGTACAACAAGTCTTCCTAAACTAAAGGTTGGTTCACTTGCATTCTAGTAGGTGCTAACGGGACTTCACTATCCCGTGGAACCTCTTGGTGAACCTCCGGTACCTGAGCCACTGCTGGGGGTACCTAGGGCACTACTGGGGGTACTTTATTCATACGAGCTATCTGCTCATGAAGCTGATTGGTGTCCTATTGTTGCTCTAACAATTGTCGTTGTAAAGCAGCTACCATATTTGCAAGATCCGGCTCTTGCAGATTCTGGTTTGCTCTTGCACGTGTACGTACCATCTTTTAATTCCTATTTAAGAAAATATATTATTATACTTCTAATATCTTCTTTTTCATTCATAACTTATCATATCATACCTTAAAACATCATATCATAATACTGTCATACTTATCATATCATAATACCATCATAATTATAATGTCATAATATAACATCATCATATCATATCATATCTCTATCATATGCTTATCATACATAATTCTTGATCATTATATCATAACATCATTATATACATCTCATATTTGAACTTGTCTTTTTGTACACTTACAAAAAGTGCATCATACTTACATAGTAATATGTACATGTCTATTACATTGTACTTACTATATATATATGGTCAAAACTATGATGGAAGTGGCTACCACTTTACCATCATACAAATGTACAATCCTAAAGTCAAAAAGAATAAACTAATAAAAGTCAATCCTATGTCTAAGCTATCTACTCAATCGTAACAACGGAGGAAGCGTCGGAGTCTACATCCCAATCTCCATCATCAAATAAAATCTCCTCCGGGTCGTCCTCGAATCCTCTATCTCTACTTACCATACTCCTTGCTCTTGCTCTTCCCATTCTTCTTCAACCTCCTCCTCGATGTCATCTTCATCATCATCACTGGCGATGATGATTACTGGAGGATGCTCGGGTTGATCCTCGGGAGTAACCATGAAATCTATAGGGTCCACTTCGTTTCCTTCCGTGTCAGCCTCCGCCTCCTGTGGCGGGATCTGCTGCAGTGGAATAGCGGGGATAGGGTCCTCAGGCAAAAACGGACCTCCCTCAAACAGTGGCTCGGGAATGCCAGCATTATCGACAGGTATCTATATGATGTCATCCACTAGGGCATCTGCTTGTAGCATATGGGCTATTATTTCAGTCTCCATGATATCATTTATTGTAACGCCCCGACCTACGTAGGGCCGTTACCATACTTACATATACTAAGTCATGGTTTTAATACTTTAAACTTATTTGAAATTTGAGAGTAATATTTTTTTTTAAACATACATAAATAGACTAGTCAATATAAAATGATTTTCTGAGCATACACATACTTGTTTATCATAATAAGAAGTCATACATAATATTTAACTCGAGTCTTCAAACTTCATATATATAATATAACATAATTTGTTCTAATATATAGACATATGCATATATTTTTGTTCAAAAGAACTTGCGGAAAAATTTGTATAGTGGTATTCCACACCGCCCTTCACTTGCCGTATCGTCCGCATCACCTACCAACTAATCTGTAGGCTTTTTACCTACAGTATGAAATATTCTGATGAGCTAACGCTCAGCAAGTACAAACATATCTCATCAAACACGTCAAGCATCATATAACTTATGCATGATCCATTTATGATCCATTATGAATGTCTTATGCTCCATTATGAACTTGAACTTATTATCTTGCTTAACATGTGGGCCCCTTGTGTACGTACCAATTGCGTGCAATCCACAGAAAGTTAGGGTTTGCAAGGTCCTTAACAATTCTGGGAATCATGTAAGCCTTCACGATCTGGCATAGGTCTTAATATTTTTAAACTTGTATAATCCTCCACGATCTGGCGGGAGGTTGGTACGACACCTTGATATGCCATGATATGTGAAGTCAAGATGTGCTATGATAGATTAGGTTTGTATTGTGTCGCGGTTTAGTAGTTGTACTTGCTGAACGAAAGCTAATTGTCTTACGTTTATGCTGTAGGTAAGCAACCTACGGGCAACAGTTGATGCAAGATGGGGGAGCGTGGCAGGGCAAGCTGTGAAATGTGGGAAATAAAGCCGCTACGCGTTTTGCCTTTTTATGTATAATAATTGCTACTCGAACATCGTTTTTATATATAGTGATTCGCTCGTACGCGTTATATATGTAATACCTAGTTTTTCGATCGTTATGATTTTTGTGTAAAAAAAAATTCAACTGTACGTTGAGGATATTTATGAAAGAGCCCGGTTAAGGGTTTTTATGATATTTTGTGAGTTTTTATGATTTTATAAGACTCAATAATGATTGTTAGTCAAGCATACGACCTTTTAGGCAAAAAGGAACAAAATTGCCAAAATTTTTATGTTGGTCAAAGTTTGACCAAAAACGTCGACGGTTGACCAGAAAAGTCAACTATTGACCGCGGGAGTCAAATCTTGGCAAGGAAGTCAACTGTTGACAAGAAAGTCAATGGTGGACGAGAAAGCCAAAGATTGACCCCAAAAAGTTAAGAAAAGACCGTAAAAGTAAATAGCCCGCAGTATAGAATTATACTGCATAGGCCGATTTTACTGATAAAATAATATGTTTAAGATTCAAAACCACCATAGAAAGACAAGCACATTAAGTAGAATTAAAGAGCAGAAGGGTTTTAAGAAATAAGGAAAAATTCATACTGTCCATTTTTACACAGATAAATTTTGTACTGCAGTTCGGTAAACCAATACTGAGTATAAGTGAATCCAGTATTGGAAATACCTGTGTTAACTTAAAAATGGACTGTACAATAGCAAAAGTAGCCAAACAAGGCCTTAGGATGATATCATATTTATGACATCATCCTTATTTGGAATTATGACATCATAATTCCATGAATCAAGCCTTGAATGACAAGTGTCATGTTCTAGCACTAGTAAAAATTGTGGATTACACGACGGTTTTTTACCGTCGTGTAAAGTTTACACGACGGTTTACCAACCGTCGTGTAATCCAGTGTCGTGGAAGATAACACGACGGTCCCGTTACCGTCGTCGTATATCAATAATGTTACACCACGGTTATCGTTACCAAATCACATTACACGACGGTTCTCGGCCGAACCGTCGTGTAATATACACATTACACGACGGTTCTTTACCGAACCGTCGTGTAATGTCACATTACACATACATTACACGACGGTTCTTTACCGAACCGTCGTGTAATGTGCATATTACACTTACATTACACGACGGTTCTTTACCGAACCGTCGTGTAATGTCACATTACACGTACATTAAACGACGGTTCTTTACCGAACCGTCGTGTAATGTCACATTACACGTACATTACACGACGGTTCTTTACCGAACCGTCGTGTAATGTATACATTACACGACGGTTCTCGACCGAACCGTCGTGTAATGTATACATTACACGACGGTTCTCGACCGAACCGTCGTGTAATATATGTTTACTGTAGCACATTACACGACGGTTCTTGTCCGAACCGTCGTGTAATGCATGATATTAAACGACGTATAATATTTTATTTAAAAAAATCATTTTGGTTTTTTTGGTGATTTCCCGTGCTAGCCTAACCTGCATGTTATCCAATACATGATCCAAGATAGTAACTTCAATTATCAAATTAAAAATACATACCAAATTTTTACATTACAAGTTCACATATCATAATTAATGAATTACATTACATGGCTAGCCCATTCTCCCCTAATCAAATCTAAATCCTCAGAAGTATAAAATTCTTTACTTTCTAGTACGTCAATTCCATTCAACACTATGTCTCTCATAAAACCTAAAATAAAATAACCACATTCAACACTTCCCTCTTGGAGAGGACAAGGACGGTCCGAGATTATGGTTTTATAGTCTTGTCTCCTTCTAATCCCTTGACCGGCTATAATCTTCCAATCCGATAGGGCCCTAGCAAATTGGTAAACATGAAACTAATTAATTAAGCTACAGATAATAATTAAGATTAAAAAAAATTAACGGTGCTTAAAATTGACTTATAATCAAATTCCATATGATTATCCAAAACAAAAATCCATTTTGGCATTTCATCAAGCATGTGGTGGGCGGATAAAAACCAAGTTAAAAAATGTGTGTAAAGTGCCAAAACCGTGCACAAAACATTTATCTCCAAAGAGCAACAATAAAAAAAAGAAAAATAAAACATTCAAACAACACTACAAATTACATTCTACGCAAGTTATTAAAGTATTGTGTGTTCGTAGTTTTGTTAGAAAACAAGAAATTGAGCAATATGGAAGTCACCTTGCTTTTCTTCAAAGAAAAATAGTCACGGCCTTGATGAGAACACCAAGAGAGAGAGAGGTGGTGGCGACGACGGCGGTGGAAAAAATAGGGGCTATGGCGGCGGTTTGGGAAAAGTTTGAAGTGGCAGCGGCGGCGTGACCAAATTTTAAGTTAGAGGGGCCGGCGGGCGGGCGAAGGAGGTGAGGAGGAGAAAATTTTGAGTTGTCTAGAGGGTTAAAGATGAAAATGATGATAAATGAAGAGGAAAGTGCATTTATGTAATGGGTTTTCGTGCGAATTCCAAAGCATGAAATTTGAAAATTTTGAAAATTTTCGAAGGATTACACGACGGTTTTGCTCAAAACCGTCGTGTAATCCTTTTTTTTCAAAATTTAAAAATTTGAAAATTTGAAAATTTTGGAAGATTACACGACGGTTTTTCTCAAACCGTCGTGTAAACTGCCTGGTTTGTACGACGGCCTCATGGGGCCGTCGCGGTTTACACGATGGCCCCACGGGACCGTCGTGTAAACCGCCTGGTTTGTGCGGTTTACACGACGGTCTCGTGGGGCCGTCGTTTAAACCGCCCGATTTACACGACGGTCCCGTGGGGCCGTCGTGTAAACCGCCCGGTTTACACGACGGCCCCGTGGGACCGTCGTGTAAACCGCCCGGTTTACACGACGGCCCCGTGGGACCGTCGTGTAAACCGCCTGGTTTGTGCGGTTTACACGACGGTCCCGTGGGGCTGTCGTTTAAACCGCTCGGTTTACACGACGGTCCCACGGGACCGTCGTGTAAACCGCCTGGTTTGTGCGGTTTACACGACGGTCCCGTGGGGCCGTCGTGTAAACCGCCCGGTTTACACGACGGCCCCGTGGGACCGTCGTGTAAACCGCCTGGTTTGTGCGGTTTACACGACGGTCCCGTGGGGCCGTCGTTTAAACCGCTCGGTTACACGACGGTCCCACGGGACCGTCGTGTAAACCGCCTGGTTTGTGCGGTTTACACGACGGTCCCGTGGGGCCGTCGTTTAAACCTCTCGGTTTACACGACGGTCCCACGGGACCGTCGTGTAAACCGCCTGGTTTGTGCGGTTTACACGACGGTCCCACGGGGCCGTTGTGTAAGCCGCCTGGTTTGCGCGGTTTACACGACGGTCCCGTAGGGCCGTCGTGTAAACCGCCTGGTTTGGGCGGTTTACACGACGGTCCGTGGGACCGTCGTGTAAACCTCCTGGTTTGCACAGTTTACACGACGGTCCCATAGGGCCGTCGTGTAAACCGCCTGGTTTACACGACGGCCCCATTGGACCGTCGTGTAAACTGCCTAACCGTCTGGTTTATACGACGGTCCCATGGGTCCATCGTGTAAACCTGGAGTTTACACGACGGTTCCGAGGTACTGTCGTGTAAACTGGAGTTTTACACGACGGTTCCAACGAACCGTCATGTAAACCTCTATTTACACGACGATTTTTCGAAACCGTCGTGTAACCTCCGTCGTGTAATCCGTCTTTTGTAGTAGTGTAGAACAAAAATTTTGCTTCTTCCACAAGGTGATGGCCGGCCACCTCACCCTTTTTTTTGTGTAAATTTGTGCTCCTTTTGGGGCCAAAATAGAAATATTTTTGTTCCATAGACTTGTAGGAAAAAGGAGAACCAAAAGTATTTACAAAAAAGGCCAAAATTTCACCTATAAATAGGACCTTGGGGGGGGGGGGCGGTTTTTGGCTGAAAAAAATGGGAAAAAGCAGCCAAGCTCTTGCCAAATTCTCTCTCAAAAATCCGAAAATCCAAGGGTGAGCTAGAACTAAGAAAAAATTTTGCAATCCTTAGGGAAAAGGGTTGTTGGGGGGGCGGTTTTTCCTCTACTCCTTCAAGAAAGGATTTTGAAAAATTTTGTGTCTTTTTCAAGCCTTGAGGCCGACTGTTTTAGAGAGGAAAAGTGAGGAAATTTTTGGTTGTTAGTGGTTAGTTTTGGTTCAAGAAATTACCAAGGATTCAACTCAAGTTTTTGGGTGCAAAACTTGGTGGAAGAACCGGTTGGTGGAGCCAAGGTGGGAGGAAAATTTCAAGCCAAACCATAACCATAAAATTTGGGGCTAATCAAGGTAATCATCCCTAGCCCTTAAACCTTTTAAATTGAGCATTTCAATTTGAAATTTAGGTGTATTTCAAGTTGAATTTGTAAGAGCATAAGCTCAATTTTATTTTGTGCCCAAGTTTAGGATTTAAAGTTTGTGCTTGATCTAGAACTAAGGGTGGTTTGATTTTGATTGCATGCTTGCTCTTAATTTTGTGATTTTGCATGCTAAGTGTTTGTTGTATGGCTAGAGTTTTATATGTTGATGCATGATGTGAATTTTAATTTGCATGGTGATGTTAGAAATTGTGATTAAAGAAAATTTACGCTAGAAAACCGCTGCATGTGTGTATTAGAGCTCCCACGGTGGCTGGTCGAGCTAGATTCCACGTCTAGGACGTAAAACAAAAATTGAAACCGAAAACTGCCATTTCGGGTAGAAATTGGCCAGTCTCGGGAAAGTCAGATTTTGAGGCCTTTAGAGGCCGAGTTTGGAAAAAATTAAAACACAAAAGTTGTTCAGAACAGTTTTTCCTAGAGGGCAGCATGAATGGATTTGAAAAATGAGGCTCCAATGGCCTCCGTTTTTACGAAAATCCGAGGCTAATCTGCCCAGACCTAGTCTACACGTCCAGTAAGTTTCAAATTAAAACTGACAAGAATCCAAGCAGAACTGGGTTTTTCTTAAAACATGAAAGTTTTAGAATTTTTCAAGAGCAAGAACTTTTGTGAAGACAAGTTTTTCAAAATCAATCTGGATTTTTAAATACAACCTGAACTATGAAAACTGTGCAGAGAGCAAGAAATTCCTGCACATGATTTTCTAAAAACATGCAGAAAAACTGTATTTTTGCATCAACACTCCTGTTTTGACTATCAAAACTGTTTTAAAAGTAGTTTTCAGTCTTCAATATTTTTATAAAGTCTTATTTTGAAAACCACGAATTTTGAAGTAAAACAAAAGATTTTCTAGCCAATTTTCCAAATTGGATTTTAAAAGTCAAAACATATTAACAGGACAATGACGAATGGTAACCGGGAAGGATACCCGAGTTACTAAAACTTAGGCTCGATAATAAGAACAATCTAATACGGGTTTAATACCCAAGGTTACCTCAAGTAATCTAATGGGTCAAGACAGTTAACCATAATCTCTAGGGTTACGATTAGTAACCTAATAAATGATCAAAGTATATAAGGAGAACATATAACTATGATGCTGGAAAGGTTACCAACATTTTATAGGATCCTTATCCTATGTTCTTTCTAATAGCAGGAAGTAACCTGCAATTGAGATCAGGGTGGAAACAACAAAGCCTGGAATATAACAAATCAGGCAAGTATCGAACCTCACCTACAGTATGAAAATAGTAAATACTATTTTCATATATATTATGTTTAACTATACTAGTTACATTAAATGTTTAAATGTTCATGCTATGTTGTATGATGTTATGTAATGCTATGCGATGATGTGCTATGACATGTTACATATTATGCCATGTTTTCTAAAATGTCATGATTTCAAGAATGCCATGATATGGGAAATGTTAAGTTTGAATATGATATAGTGACATCATGAAGCATGTTCACTAATGTTAAATCACATGGTAAGATAATCAAGTAAGGTGTCGTACCAACCTCCCGTGATCGTGGAGGATACATGTTTAACACCAATTGTGATATTAACCTCTCGTTGATGCGTGAGGGTCACGTTATGATTCCCAGAACTGTTAGGGCCTTGCAAACCCTAGCTTTATCTGGAGGCTGCGCGCTTTCGGTACGTACACTATGGGCCCACATGTTAAGACAAGATAAGTTAAGGATTGAGTCTATAATGAAACATAAGACATTCAATCAATCATAAATGGTTCATGCATAAGCTACATGATGATGGACATGTTTTAAGATGTTTGAATTATTTCGTGAGATTATGTTTGTACTTGCTGGGCGAAAGCTCACTCTTATATTTCATACTGTAGGTAAGAAGCCTGCAAATTAAGTGATGGGCTTTGCGGACGATGCGACGGGTGAAGGGCGGTGTGGGATACCACTACGCATAATTTTCCGCATCCAATTTTCAGAAAATATGTTAATATGATAAAAGTAAATGATGTTTGTTATATGTAAAGAATTTGAAGACACGAGAAGGTATTTTCAGTTTGGTATATATGAGTGACAAGTTTACTCTACAAGATAACATATGAGAATATGTTTAAAAAAAAAAAAAAAATTTATTCTCAAATTTTTAAGCAAGTTAAGTACAAGTAGTATGGTGTCGACCCGGCTTGGGAAGTCGGGGCGTCACAGTTTGGTATCAGAGCGGTATCCTGCCAGCCTACTTCACTTCGCCTCACATCGCTTCTGCAACGGCCCAAGTAAGTTATGTTATTTTCTTACGATTAGAATTAAGATTTTATGTGCATAGTAAGCATCTTTCTTCAACGGCCATGCTGGAGAATGTTGGATACAGGGATGACGTTGGGTGGTATCTTGGCTTGGTAGTGGCAACTAGGTGACGTACGGAATGATGGGAAAGTTTTATATCTTCCCCAAATGTTATATGTACTCCTGTTGCGAAGGAGATACAAACAAGAACATGATGAATTCAGATATGTTCATGTTATGCTTTTATATGGAATGAAGATTATGGTTCTATATAAAAGGCTTGATTTCAAGAAGCTGAATTTATTTCCTTATTTCCGTACAGAACCATGCCGCCGAAGCGTAGAAGAGTACCAACCCAAGACATCGATCTCGCAGGAGATAGGAGGACTTAGAGCTCAGATAGCTCAACAGAATCAAGGACCTCCTGATGCTGGGGTACCACCAGCACATGTGAATCAGCCTGCGGCACCGGAAATTCCTGATGATGTTCCGGTGATCCCAGAGAATCCATAGCCCCTGAAGTACCTATTGCGCCTACAGCTGTGCCACCAGCGCCTCTGGTTCGAGCTCCAGAAGAACTCTATGACAGATTTCGGCGCATGAAGGCACCGGAATTCGAGGGGTCTACAAACCCAATTGAGGCTGACAACTGGTTAATTGATCTCCAGGTCGCCCTAAATTTCCTCAGACCCAACGATTAGGAGAAAGTCCTTTGTGCATCATATATGTTACGAAAAGATGCTCGCCTCTGGTGGGAAACAGTTCAAATCCGGCGAGATGTTACTCAGATGACATGGGAGGACTTTATGGAGGAGTTTAAGGGAATGTATTTCAATACTGAAGTCATGAAGGCTCAACAAGACGAGTTCGACAAGTTTCGCCAAGGAAATCTATCAGTGGCCGAAGCTGTCAGGAAGTTTGAGCAGCTAGCCCGTCTCTGCCCTCACCTCATCAGTTCTGAAAGGGACAAAGTTAGAAGAATGATGAGAATGTTCCGCTCAGATTTAGCAGTGGTAATCGGCAGTGGCCCCCATCCACCACTCACTGTTGCTGAATGTGTCAGCAGGGCAATTCGAGCTGAATATTGGGTGGGTCAGAACAAGGAGCAAAGGGCTAAGTTTTTCCAGGAAAAGAGGGAAGAGAAGGCCAAGCTAAACAGATTCAGGCAAGATCAAGCCAACTCCGCAACAGAAGGGTCAAGGAGGACCTACGGGCCAGAACAACAACAACAGGCAGTACGGCAACAGCCAGCAGAAAAGGAAGTGGAATGCAGGAGGACAGGGGAATCAACAAAATTTACCCCAGAAGAAAAATACTCCTGATGGCAACAGTTATCCCACTTGTCAGAAATGTGGGAAAAAGCACCCGGGAGACTGCCGTGCTGGAAGTGGTCGCTGTTTTCTATGCGGCAGGGAAGGCCACTATGCGAAAAACTGCAATCTAAATCCCCAGAGTCCGCAGAATCAACAGAGAGGACAGGGATCTCAACTTCACGCTGCACGGATGAAGCTCGAGGGACCTGAAATCTCTCAAGGCAGGCTGGAAGCTCCGGAACCTCAGGGACGTATTTACGCCTATACAAAGGAGGATGTTCAAGCAGGACCTTTTACTGTGGTGACAGGTCAGCTTCCTTTTGCTTAACAAGATGCCTATGTGTTAATTGATTCTGGAGCTACGCATTCGTTCACATCACCTAGATTCGCTAAGAACTAGGTAGGGCAGTGATAGAATTGGAAAAACATTTAGGACTGCATTACCCTCCGGGGAGATTCTGTTGTCTGATTATTGGATACGTCATGTTCCAATAATTATATGTGGTAGGGAAATGTATGTCAACCTGATCATCATAGACCTATATGACTACGATGTTATCCTGGGTATGGATTTCTTTGGGAAATATAACGCGGTGATTGACTGTCCACGACGAACGGTCACGTTCAAGCCAGTTGGAGACGAGGAGTTTATTTTTAGAGGATCGACTCCAAAACAGCCGAGAATGTTCATTTCTGCGTTAAAGGCTAGAAAATTGTTGGCAGAAGGATGTAAGGGATTTCTAGCCAACATAGTGGACAAGACGTAAGAGACCGAGAGCAGGCCGGAAGAAGTACCGATAGTCAAGGAATTTTAGAGGTTTTTCCTGAAGAGTTACCAGGACTGCCACCAGAACGAGAGATCTCCTTTGAGATTGAGTTACTTCCTGGATCAGCACCAGTATCCAAGGCTCCGTACAGGATGGCGCCTGCCGAACTTAAGGAACTGCAGATTCAGTTACAAGAGCTTCTGGATCGAGGATTCATTCGTCAGAGTTACTCGCCATGGGGAGCTCCAGTTCTGTTCGTCAAGAAGAAGGACGGCACTCTTAGGATGTGCATTGACTATCGGGAATTGAACAAGATAACTATCAAGAACAAGTATCCCTTGCCTCGGATCGACGATCTGTTTGATCAGCTGAGAGAAGCTTCAATTTTCTCGAAGATTGACCTACGATCCGGATATCACCAGCTTCGAATTAGGGAAGGAGACGTTCTCAAGACAGCTTTTCGAACACGATATGGACACTACGAGTTCCTCGTTATGCCATTCGGGTTGACAAATGCTCCAGCAGCCTTTATGGACCTGATGAATCGAGTATTCAAGGATTACTTGGATAAGTTTGTTATCGTCTTTATAGATGATATCTTGATTTATTCAAGATCAAAGGAGGAGCATGAGGAGCATTTAAGGATTGCTTTACGATTTTAAAGCAAAATCAGCTCTACGCTAAATTCACAAAGTGTGAATTTTGGTGGAAAAGGTCCATTTCTTAGGACATGTGGTCTCCAAGAACGGCATATCTGTAGATCCGGCTAAGATTGAAGCAGTAAGTGAATGGCCAGCTCCGAAAAACGTCACCGAAGTACGTAGTTTCCTCGGCTTGGCGGCTACTACCGACGTTTCGTTGAAGGATTTGCTAAGATTGCAGCGCCACTCACCGCACTTACACGGAAAGGAAAGAAGTACGAATGGACTGCAAAGTGTGAAGAGCACTTCCAAGAGCTGAAAAACAGGCTGACTCGTGCTCCGATTCTCACAATTCCGAATATGGAAGAAGGAAACTTCGTGATATACAGTGATGCTTCTAAAATTGGATTGGGAGCCGTGCTCATGCAAAATGGAAAGGTGATCGCTTATGCTTCACACCAGCTAAAGGATCATGAGAAGAACTACCCGACGCATGATTTGGAACTTGCGGCGGTAGTATTTGCGCTCAAAATCTGGAGACACTACCTTTACGGCAGTAAGTGTGAAGTCTACATAGATCATCAGAGTTTGAAGTATATCTTCACACAAAGGAGCTTAACATGAGGCAAAGAAGATGGCTCGAATTGGTGAAGGATTATGACATAGACATCCGTTACCATCCAGGGAAGGCTAACAAAGTAGCTGATGCCCTTAGTCGGAAGTCGTCTTCCGCATTGATGTCCATACAATCGCTGATTAAACCACTTCAGAAGGAGCTAGTGGGAGCCGGAATAGAGCTCATCACAGGAAGCTTAGCCTGCTCTAACCTTCCAACCTACCATTTTAGATGGTATGAAAGAGCGACAAGAAGGAGATGCCTCGCTGCTCAGAACAAGGGACGAGGTCTTGGAAGGAAAGGAGTCGGACTTCAACATATCAGATGAGGGCATACTCTATCGGAAAAATAGATTATGCATTCCTAATGACGACAAGTTGAAGGAACAAATTATGAAGGAGGCTCATAAGACTCCGTATTCCGTCCATCCAGGAGCTACAAAGATGTACCAAGACTTGAAGGAAAGCTTTGGTGGCCTAGAATGAAGAATGACGTTGCTATATTCGTCAGCAAATGCCTTACATGTCAAAGGGTGAAGGCAGAACACCAACGTCCGGGGGGAGAGTTGCAGAAAATTTCCATCCCAGAATGGAAATGGGACCAAGTGACCATGGATTTTGTAGTTGGTCTACCCCGAACTTCCAGTGGCAATGATGCTATATGGGTGATTATTGATCGTTTGACGAAGTCTGCACACTTCATCGCCATCAAGCTTAGCTTTTCGGTGGAACAGCTGGCGAAACTATATGTTGCACAGATTGTACGTTACCATGGATCCCAAAGGCAATCATCTCTGATCGTGATGTCGTTTCACTTCTAAGTTCTGGAGAAGTGTACATCAAGCCATGGGTACCAAGCTTACCTTTAGTACAGCTTTTCATCCTCAAAC
>CM046372.1:3848456-3867159 GCA_025413025.1 Ficus hispida | reverse complement strand
TAGGAAGTCCATTCATAAAATATTGTTATAATCGTGAAGTTTATTACGATGAGATCAACATAAAGTTCTCGATCGCAAATATACTACAGGAACACTTGGCATCCAAAAATCGATAGCAAAACTTCTCCTGACGGAAGGAACGTCCTAAACGGTTGCTTAAAGCTATCGATGCGTCTTCCTAATTTCTGGGCAAACTCCATTGATATAATAAATGAATGGGTGGCACTAGAATCAAACAAGGCAATAGCGTCATAGGTGGTGATAGAAATCTGAGCTGTCACCACGTGAGAAGTTCCAGGCTCGGCATCCCCCTTGGTGTAAGGTCCTAGCTTGGGGTCCAGGAGCCTCTATCCTCCCTGGTGTGCTTGAAGTATCCTCGATCTTAGCTTACACCATATGCAGCTGACTGCTCGCATTCCTATTCAGATACTAGGGAGTCTGGTTCTGGTTGTTGAGGTTGCAATTCCTCATGTAATGACCTTCCTTGCCACAAAGGTAGTAAGCATTGGTCCTCATTCTACATATTCCCAGGTGCTTCTTCCCGCATTGAGCGCACATTGGATAGTTTTTGTTATTACCCTCATTTCCACGGTTATTTTTTCTTTTGAGGGTAATTTCTTTGCTGCCCCTGGCCAGCAGCATTTCCTTTCCTTTGTTTATTCCAAACTGCTTAGAATGCTGGGCCGCATTACTAGTCTGGCCCCTTGCATATGCGTCTTGATTATGTCTAGGCTGCAACTGTCGCTCCGCAGCCTTCTCCTCTTTCTTTGTAACGCCCCAACCTACGTAGGGCCGTTACCATACATACATGAACTTATATAACTGCTTAAACCTTCTTGGAAAATTGAGAATAAATTTTTTTTTCAAGCTTACATATAAAATAGGGTTGCTTGTATAGAAACTTATCAGGCATACATAATTCTTACAACTTGCTTGAGTCTTTAAATCCTCATATTTTTGTACAACATAGCTTACTTTAAAATATAAGTGTATATATTTTAAACTTAACAGATTTTGCGGAAAATTTTGCGTAGTGGTATCCCACACCGCCCTTCACCCGCCGCATCATCCACCTGGCCCACCAATTAAGCTGCAGGCCTCTTACCTACAGTATGAAATATACTGATGAGCTTTCGCTCAGCAAGTACAAACATAAATCTCACAAAATGTAACAATGTCGTGCAACTCATGCATGAATCAATTATGAGTCTTTTATAACCAATTATTGACTTGAACTTATTATCTTGCTTAACATATGGGCCCCTAGTGTACGTACCAAAAGCGCGCAAGCCTCAAAACGTCAGGGTTTTGCAAGGCCCTTAACCATTCTGGAAAACATGAACATGACCCTTCACGTATCAACGGAAGGTTAATAATCATAAACTTCTAACATACATGATCCTCTCGCATCAACGGGAGGTTGGTACGACACCTTACTTGTCTTGGTTTAGTCTTAGTCTTGTTATATTTCCAAGACTAAGAGTCTTTACATGTGATCTTAATAGTCATGATGTACATGAACTAGGCATGGCATACTTAATGTATCCTGGCTTAACATGACTTAGCATGGCTTATCGTATCATAACATGGCATAACATGACATAACATAACATGGCATAGCATAACATAGCATGACATAGCATAACATGGCATAACGTGTAAACATATCATATACTTGAAAATAGATTATTATTTTCCATACTGTAGTGAGGTTTGTACTTACCTCATCTATTATGTCCACTAACGTGTCGCTCCAAGTCCGGACACAACAGCAGGTTATCTCCTACTATAAAAAGGACATAGGTAAGGGTTTAAAAATGTTGGGGATTCAACCAACATTCATGCATAACCATAGTTATATGCCCCCTACATGATATCTTACTTGTCTTAGTCCATATTTGAACTTGGTATCTTGTTGGGCTACATTGGGTAACCTTGGGCTTTGGCCCAGTCCAATAACCTGGATATCCTTCCAGATTACTGTTGGTTAATCCAGTCTCCATTTCTTGGGTCCAAAATTTTCTTTGGCTTTTCTTTGGAAAAACTTAACATTTAGGTCCTTTTTAATTCAAAAATCCTTTGTTCAACTTTTGAAAAATTATAATTCTTGAGTAGGATTTGTAAAATCATTAAGTGTTGAAAACTGCCCTTGGAACAGCTTTCCACAGTCGAACCATCAGTGTATGTGCAGGATTGTCCTTTTCCTGTACTGTTTTAGAAAATCCTGAGCAGGAATTTCCTATTTCCTGCACAGTTTTAGAAATCCAATTGTATTTGAAAATCTGGGTCGAATCCAAAAAAGTTTTCTTCATGAAAGTTTTAGATATTGAAAAACTATACAACTTTCATGTTTTACTCAAAACCCAATTCGGACTTTATCCTACTCTTATTTCTTGTTGAACCTACCTGGCCGTGCATGAAATCTGGGCACGGTCAGGCTTGGATTTTATGAAAACCGAGGCCGTTGGAGCCTTATTTTGCAAAACGGTCTGCGCTACCCACTAGGAAAAATCCTTCTCTACAACTTTGTAGTTTTGAGTTTCTTCAAATTCGGCCTCTAAGGGCCTCAAATTACCATTTCCAGAACGCTGCCCAGTCTTGACCCGAGACTGGCAGTTTCGGTTCTTAAATCCGTTTCTCGTCCTAAAACGCGCACACTACCTCAACCGACCACAGCGGGAGCCTAAATTCACACATGCAATTGTTTCTAACGTTCCAATCCATCATACACATAATCATACATTCAATCTTAAACCTATGGGACATATAACAAACATGTGGTAAGCATATTTGCAAACATGCAATCAATCACACATAAGCATGCATATCTTGGAATTTAAAACCACCTAGGCACCATGATCAAGCACAACCCTAAAATTTCTAAACTAGGGCAGAAAATTAAATTGAGCTTATGCTCTACAATTCCAACATTGAAATACACTTAAATCTCCAAATTGAAGCTTGAATTGAAAAGCCTAAGATCAACGAGGCTTACCTCAGTCGATTCAAGTGGCTTGCTCAACTTTTTCCCCTTTTTCCTAGCACCACCACAACCGGCCCTCTCCTCTAATGAGGCTCCAAAAATTTTTTGAATCTTGCTTGTTGTTTCTACCTCAAAATCCGACTCACCCTTGCACCCAAAATCTCTTGCTCTACTTTTTTTTTTTCTTCCTAAAGTTCGGATTTTTAGAGGAAATGGGTGGAGAATTTTTTTTGGCATGGTTTTGCTGATTTTTCTTATTTTTTTGAAGCAAAAACCGACCCCCCCTCCCCCTCACCCTATTTATAGCTGAAAATTCATTTAATTTTTGGATTTATTTTTAATCCAAAATTTGCTTAGATGCCCTTGGATTAAGAATATTTGCACAAATTTTGCACAAATACCCTCCAAAATGGCCAGCCATATCTAGCTAGGTGTCATCCAATGAATTTTCCAATTTTCTTTAATCAATTATGATGTCATAAATCCAAGATAAGGTGATGTCATCAAAGTTATGTCATCATAAGGCCTTGTTTGGCTTTTCCTTTAAAATGCAGTCCATTTTTATGCTACACAGATATTTTCAATACTGTTATTAACTAATAACAGTATTTTATACTGTATTGTAGTCCAAAATTTATCTGTGTAAAAATGAACTGTATAAAATTTTTCTTATTTCTTGAAACCTTTCTTGCCCTTAATATCCTACTTGGTGTGCTTGATTTTTCTATGGTGGTTTTAAATCTTACTCATGCTATCTTATCTGTAAAGACAGTTTTCACAGTATATTTCCTATATTGCTTATCATCTCTCAGTACCTTCATCTATTTGACCTCTCCGGTCAACCTTTGACTTTTTCGGTCAACTTTGACTTTTTCGGTCAAACTTTAACCAACATGAAATCATAGGATTTTTCTTCCCTTTTTTTGCTCAAGGGTCACGTGCTTGGCTAAGCAAACTGCTTATTGAGTCTCATAGCTAGTTAGATGAGAACTCAAACATTTACTGATAAAATTATGAATTTCGCATTGATATTCACAATTTTCATGAAACATCACAAAAACACATAATATGAACATAGATTTCTTATGTATAAGGAAATCATGAGTCCATGTAAATTTTCGGATATTACATTCTTGGCCTTAAAAATCTGTGCCCTCGCCTCCTTGTCTTGATTGATCCAATACTCAGCCCTAATTGCCCGATTAATGCAGTCAGACACTAGGGTTGGAGGGCTACTTCCTGCACTTAGTTGTTTAGCAATATCCGTCTGAAACATCTTCATCATTCGTCTCACTTTTTCTGTTTCGGTCAATATGAGTTCGGGACATAGGCGGCCTAACTGTTCAAATTTCTTAACAGCTTCCATAACTGACATCAATCCTTGCTTTAAACTATTGAACTCGTCTTGCTGAGCGGCAAGGATTTCCCAGTTATAGTACATCGCCTTAAACTCAGCTACAAAATCCTGCCAATTCATGACCGCAATATTTCTACGCACTTGCACTGTTATATACCAATGCCTAGCATCCTTTTTCAGTGCAAATGAAGTACAGAGCACCCTTTCCTGCTCCGTGAGTCCCATGAAATCTAAAATAACTTGGATATCCATTAGCTAATTATCGGCTTTTATCGGGTCCGTAAGACCCTCACACTCAGGCGCCTTCATCCGCCTGAATCACTCGTACAGTAAATCTTCCCGTACTACGAGTGGGTTCGCTTGTATCCTAGCAGGTGCTAACGGAACTCTGAAATTCTGCAGAATCCCTTGATGAGCCTCCGGTACCTAGGGCACTACCGGGGGTGCAGGGTTATCCTATAGGGGAATTGCATTCGCATGAGGCATCTCGTTCAATCGGGCTAGCTGTTCACGTAGCCGATTCCTTTCTTGTTGCTGTTGTAGCAATTGCTGTTGCAAATTGACTACAACACTCGCAAGATCTGGCTCTTGCATATTCTGGGTGGCTTGTTGTAACGACCTGCCTAGCACAGGCCGCTATTGTACATACATACTTACATAACGCACTTATACGAATCATACTTACTTATTTAGCGAGAACAGCGGAAATTTTTTTTCTTTTTTCTTCTTTTATATTGTGATGCCCCGACTTCCCAAGCCGGGTCGACACCATACTACTTGTACATAACTTGTTTAAAAAGTTGAGAATAAATTTTTTTTTTTTTTTAAAACATATTCTCATATGTTATCTTGTAGAGTAAACTTGTCACTCATATATACCAAACTGAAAATACCTTCTCGTGTCTTCAAATTCTTTACATATAACAAAACATCATTTACTTTTATCATATTAACATATTTTCTGAAAAATTGGATGCGGAAAATTATGCGTAGTGGTATCCCACACCGCCCTTCACCCGTCGCATCGTCCGCAAAGCCCATCACTTAATTTGCAGGCTTCTTACCTACAGTATGAAATATAAGAGTGAGCTTTCGCCCAGCAAGTACAAACATAATCTCACGAAATAATTCAAACATCTTAAAACATGTCCATCATCATGTAGCTTATGCATGAACCATTTATGATTGATTGAATGTCTTATGTTTCATTATAGACTCAATCCTTAACTTATCTTGTCTTAACATGTGGGCCCATAGTGTACGTACCGAAAGCGCGCAGCCTCCAGATAAAGCTAGGGTTTGCAAGGCCCTAACAGTTCTGGGAATCATAACGTGACCCTCACGCATCAACGAGAGGTTAATATCACAATTGGTGTTAAACATGTATCCTCCACGATCACGGGAGGTTGGTACGACACCTTACTTGATTATCTTACCATGTGATTTAACATTAGTGAACATGCTTCATGATGTCACTATATCATATTCAAACTTAACATTTCCCATATCATGGCATTCTTGAAATCATGACATTTTTAAAACCATGACATTTTAGAAAACATGGCATAATATGTAACATGTCATAGCACATCATCGCATAGCATTACATAACATCATACAACATAGCATGTACATTTAAACATGTAATGTAACTAGTATAGTTAAACATAATATATATGAAAATAGTATTTACTATTTTCATACTGTAGGTGAGGTTCGATACTTGCCTGATTTGTTATATTCCAGGCTTTGTTGTTTCCACCATGATCTCAATTGCAGGTTACTTCCTGCTATTAGAAAGAACATAGGATAAGGATCCTATAAAACGTTGGTAACCTTTCCAGCATCATAGTTATATGTTCTCCTTATATACTTTGATCATTTATTAGGTTACTAATCGTAACCCTAGAGATTATGGTTAACTGTCTTGACCCATTAGATTACTTGAGGTAACCTTGGGTATTAAACCCGTATTAGATTGTTCTAATTATCGAGCCTAAGTTTTAGTAACTTGGGTATCCTTCCCGGTTACCATTCGTCATTGTCCTGTTAATATGTTTTGACTTTTAAAATCCAATTTGGAAAATTGGCTAGAAAATCTTTTGTTTTACTTCAAAATTCGTGGTTTTCAAAATAAGACTTTATAAAAATTATTGAAGACTGAAAACTGCTTTTAAAACAGTTTTGATAGTCAAAACAGGAGTGTTGATGCAAAAATACAGTTTTTCTGCATGTTTTTAGAAAATCCTGTGCAGGAATTTCTTGCTCTCTGCACAGTTTTCATAGTTCAGGTTGTATTTAAAAATGCAGATTGATTTTGAAAAACTTGTCTTCACGAAAGTTCTTGCTCTTGAAAAATTCTAAAACTTTTGTGTTTTAAGAAAAACCTAGTTCTGCTTGGATTCTTGTCAGTTTTAATTTGAAAATTACTGGACGTGTAGACTAGGTCTGGGCAGATTAGCCTCGGATTTTCATAAAAACGGAGGCCATTGGAGCCTCATTTTTCAAATCCATTCACGTTGTCCTCTAGGAAAAACTGTTCTAAACAACTTTTGTGTTTTAATTTTTTCCAAACTCGGCCTCTAAAGGCCTCAAAATCTGACTTTCCCGAGACTGGCCAATTTCTACCCGAAATGGCAGTTTTCGGTTTCGTTTTTTGTTTTACATCCTAGACGTGGAATCTAGCTCGACCAGCCACCGCGGGAGCTCTAATACACACATGCAGCGGTTTTCTAGCGTAAGTTTTCTTTAATCACAATTTCTAACATCACCATGCAAATTAAAATTCACATCATGCATCAACATATAAAACTCTAGCCATACAACAAACACTTAGCATGCAAAATCACAAAATTAAGAGCAAGCATGCAATCAAAATCAAACCACCCTTAGTTCTAGATCAAGCACAAACTTTAAATCCTAAACTTGGGCACAAAATAAAATTGAGCTTATGCTCTTACAAATTCAACTTGAAATACACCTAAATTTCAAATTGAAATGCTCAATTTAAAAGGTTTAAGGGCTAGGGATGATTACCTTGATTAGCCCCAAATTTTATGGTTATGGTTTGGCTTGAAATTTTCCTCCCACCTTGGCTCCACCAACCGGTTCTTCCACCAAGTTTTGCACCCAAAAACTTGAGTTGAATCCTTGGTAATTTCTTGAACCAAAACTAACCACTAACAACCAAAAATTTCCTCACTTTTCCTCCCTAAAACAGTCGGCCTCAAGGCTTGAAAAAGACACAAAATTTTTCAAAATCCTTTCTTGAAGGAGTAGAGGAAAAACCGCCCCCCCCAACAACCCTTTTCCCTAAGGATTGCAAAATTTTTTCTTAGTTCTAGCTCACCCTTGGATTTTCGGATTTTTGAGAGAGAATTTGGCAAGAGCTTGGCTGCTTTTTCCCATTTTTTTCAGCCAAAAACCGCCCCCCCCCCCAAGGTCCTATTTATAGGTGAAATTTTGGCCTTTTTTGTAAATACTTTTGGTTCTCCTTTTTCCTACAAGTCTATGGAACAAAAATATTTCTATTTTGGCCCCAAAAGGAGCACAAATTTACACAAAAAAAAGGGTGAGGTGGCCGGCCATCACCTTGTGGAAGAAGCAAAATTTTTGTTCTAGAACATGACACTTGTCATTCAAGGCTTGATTCATGGAATTATGATGTCATAATTCCAAATAAGGATGATGTCATAAATATGATATCATCCTAAGGCCTTGTTTGGCTACTTTTGCTATTGTACAGTCCATTTTTAAGTTAACACAGGTATTTCTAATACTGGATTCACTTATACTCAGTATTGGTTTACCGAACTGCAGTCCAAAATTTATCTGTGTAAAAATGGGCAGTATGAATTTTTCCTTATTTCTTAAAACCCTTATGCTCTTTAGTTCTACTTAATGTGCTTGTCTTTCTATGGTGGTTTTGAATCTTAAAAATATTATTTTATCAGTAAAATCGGCCTATGCAGTATAATTCTATACTGCGGGCTATTTACTCTTACGGTCTTTTCTTAACTTTTTGGGGTCAATCTTTGGCTTTCTCATCCACCATTGACTTTCTTGTCAACAGTTGACTTCCTTGTCAAGATTTGACTCCCGCGGTCAACAGTTGACTTTTCTGGTCAACCGTCGACGTTTTTGGTCAAACTTTGACCAACATAAAAATTTTGGCAATTTTGTTCCTTTTTGCCTAAAAGGTCGTTTGCTTGACTAAGCAATCATTATTGAGTCTTATAAAATCATAAAAACTCACAAAATATCATAAAAACCCTTAACCGGGCTCTTTCATAAATATCCTCAACGTACAGTTGAATTTTTTTTTTACACAAAAATCATAACGATCGAAAAACTAGGTATTACAATCTACCCCCTTAAAAAATTTTCGTCCTCGAAAATCAGAACAATTCGGGGTAGCTTTTCTTTATCCCGTCCTCGCGTTCCCATGTTGTCTCCTCAATCTCATGATTTCTCCATAGGACCTTAACTAAAGGTATAACCTTGTTCCTTAACACCTTTTCTTCTCGTGCTAAGATTTGAACCGGTTTCTCCTCATATGTCAGATTCTCGTGAACCTCAATTGGTTCGTGGTCTAGTACATAGGATGGGTCCGAGATGTACTTTTTTAGCATTGACACATGAAATACATTGTATACATATGCTAATTCTTGAGGCAAATTCAACCTGTAGGCCACATTACCAATTCTTTCCAGTATTTCGAATGGCCCTATGTATCGTGGACTTAATTTCCCCTTCTTTCCAAATCTCATAACTCCCTTGAATGGAGCAATTTTGAGGAAAACCAAGTCTCCTACTTGAAATTCTAGAGGCCTTCTACGTTTGTCGGCATAGCTCTTTTGTCGACTAAAAGCAGTTTCCATCTGTCGGCGTATAAGTTTCACGGCCTCAGTGGTTTTTCGAACAAAATCTGTGGACACTAGTTCTTTTTCCCGTGTCTCGTACCAATGGACTGGAGATCTACACTTTCTTCCGTACAGAGCTTCGTAAGGAGCCATTCCAATTGAAGCTTGGAAACTGTTGTTGTACGAGAATTCAATCAAAGGAAGCATCTTATCCCAAGTTCCTTTGAAATCCATCACAGATGCTCGCAACATGTCTTCCAGAGTTTGAATGGTCCTCTCGGATTGCCCATTCGTTTGAGGATGAAAAGCTGTACTAAAGGTAAGCTTGGTACCCATGGCTTGATGTACACTTCTCCAGAACTTAGAAGTGAAACGACCATCACGATCAGAGATGATTGCCTTTGGGATCCCATGGTAACGTACAATCTGTGCAACATATAGTTCGCCAGCTGTTCCACCGAAAAGCTAAGCTTGATGGCGATGAAGTGTGCAGACTTCGTCAAACGATCAATAATCACCCATATAGCATCATTGCCACTGGAAGTTCGGGGTAGACCAACTACAAAATCCATGGTCACTTGGTCCCATTTCCATTCTGGGATGGAAATTTTCTGCAACTCTCCCCCCGGACGTTGGTGTTCTGCCTTCACCCTTTGACATGTAAGGCATTTGCTGACGAATATAGCAACGTCATTCTTCATTCTAGGCCACCAAAAGCTTTCCTTCAAGTCTTGGTACATCTTTGTAGCTCCTGGATGGACGGAATACGGAGTCTTATGAGCCTCCTTCATAATTTGTTCCTTCAACTTGTCGTCATTAGGAATGCATAATCTATTTTTCCGATAGAGTATGCCCTCATCTGATATGTTGAAGTCCGACTCCTTTCCTTCCAAGACCTCGTCCCTTGTTCTGAGCAGCGAGGCATCTCCTTCTTGTCGCTCTTTCATACCATCTAAAATGGTAGGTTGGAAGGTTAGAGCAGCTAAGCTTCCTGTGATGAGCTCTATTCCGGCTCCCACTAGCTCCTTCTGAAGTGGTTTAATCAGCGATTGTATGGACATCAATGCGGAAGACGACTTCCGACTAAGGGCATCAGCTACTTTGTTAGCCTTCCCTGGATGGTAACGGATGTCTATGTCATAATCCTTCACCAATTCGAGCCATCTTCTTTGCCTCATGTTAAGCTCCTTTTGTGTGAAGATATACTTCAAACTCTGATGATCTATGTAGACTTCACACTTACTGCCGTAAAGGTAGTGTCTCCAGATTTTGAGCGCAAATACTACCGCCGCAAGTTCCAAATCATGCGTCGGGTAGTTCTTCTCATGATCCTTTAGCTGGTGTGAAGCATAAGCGATCACCTTTCCATTTTGCATGAGCACGGCTCCCAATCCAATTTTAGAAGCATCACTGTATATCACGAAGTTTCCTTCTTCCATATTCGGAATTGTGAGAATCGGAGCACGAGTCAGCCTGTTTTTCAGCTCTTGGAAGTGCTCTTCACACTTTGCAGTCCATTCGTACTTCTTTCCTTTCCGTGTAAGTGCGGTGAGTGGCGCTGCAATCTTAGCAAATCCTTCAACGAAACGTCGGTAGTAGCCCGCCAAGCCGAGGAAACTACGTACTTCGGTGACGTTTTTCGGAGCTGGCCATTCACTTACTGCTTCAATCTTAGCCGGATCTACAGATATGCCGTTCTTGGAGACCACATGTCCTAAGAAATGGACCTTTTCCAACCAAAATTCACACTTTGTGAATTTAGCGTAGAGCTGATTTTGCTTTAAAATCTGTAAAGCAATCCTTAAATGCTCCTCATGCTCCTCCTTTGATCTTGAATAAATCAAGATATCATCTATAAAGACGATAACAAACTTATCCAAGTAATCCTTGAATACTCGATTCATCAGGTCCATAAAGGCTGCTGGAGCATTTGTCAACCCGAATGGCATAACGAGGAACTCGTATGTCCATATCGTGTTCGAAAAGCTGTCTTGGGAACGTCTCCTTCCCTAATTCGAAGCTGGTGATATCCGGATCGTAGGTCAATCTTCGAGAAAATTGAAGCTTCTCTCAGCTGATCAAACAGATCGTCGATCCGAGGCAAGGGATACTTGTTCTTGATAGTTATCTTGTTCAATTCCCGATAGTCAATGCACATCCTAAGAGTGCCGTCCTTCTTCTTGACGAACAGAACTGGAGCTCCCCATGGCGAGTAACTCTGACGAATGAATCCTCGATCCAGAAGCTCTTGTAACTGAATCTGCAGTTCCTTAAGTTCGGCAGGCGCCATCCTGTACGGAGCCTTGGATACTGGTGCTGATCCAGGAAGTAACTCAATCTCAAAGGAGATCTCTCGTTCTGGTGGCAGTCCTGGTAACTCTTCAGGAAAAACCTCTATAAATTCCTTGACTATCGGTACTTCTTCCGGCCTGCTCTCGGTCTCTTGCGTCTTGTCCACTATGTTGGCTAGAAATCCCTTACATCCTTCTGCCAACAATTTTCTGGCCTTTAACGCAGAAATGAACATTTCGGCTGTTTTGGAGTCGATCCTCTAAAAATAAACTCCTCGTCTCCAACTGGCTTGAACGTGACCGTTCGTCGTGGACAGTCGATCACCGCGTTATATTTCCCAAGAAATCCATACCCAGGATGACATCGTAGTCATATAGGTCTATGATGATCAGGTTGACATACATTTCCCTACCACATATAATTATTGGAACATGACGTATCCAATAATCAGACAACAGAATCTCCCCGGAGGGTAATGTAGTCCTAAATGTTTTTCCAATTCTATCACTTGCCCTACCTAGTTTCTTAGCGAATCTAGGTGATGTGAACGAATGCGTAGCTCCAGAATCAATTAACACATAGGCATCTTGTTGAGCAAAAGGAAGCTGACTTGTCACCACAGTAGAAGGTCCTGCTTGAACATCCTCCTTTGTATAGGCGTAAATACGTCCTGAGGTTCCGGAGCTTCCAGCCTGCCTTGAGAGATTTCAGGTCCCTCGAGCTTCATCTGTGCAGCGTGAAGTTGAGATCCCTGTCCTCTCTGTTGATTCTGCGGACTCTGGGGATTTAGATTGCAGTTTTTTGCATAGTGGCCTTCCCTGCCCATAGAAAACAGCGACCACTTCCAGCACGCAGTCTCCCGGGTGCTTTTTCCCACATTTCTGACAAGTGGGATAACTGTTGCCATCAGGAGTATTTTTCTTCTGGGGTAAATTTTGTTGATTCCCCTGTCCTCCTGCATTCCACTTCCTTTTCTGCTGGCTGTTGCCGTACTGCCTGTTGTTGTTGTTCTGGCCCGTAGGTCCTCCTTGACCCTTCTGTTGCGGAGTTTGGCTTGGTCTTGCCTGAATCTGTTTAGCTTGGGCCTTCTCTTCCCTTTTTTCCTGGAAAAACTTAGCCCTTTGCTCCTTGTTCTGACCCACCCAATATTCAGCTCGAATTGCCCTGCTGACACATTCAGCAACAGTGAGTGGTGGATGGGGGCCACTGCTGATTACCACTGCTAAATCTGAGCGGAACATTCTCATCATTCTTCTAACTTTGTCCCTTTCAGAACTGATGAGGTGAGGGCAGAGACGGGCTAGCTGCTCAAACTTCCTGACAGCTTCGGCCACTGATAGATTTCCTTGGCGAAACTTGTCGAACTCGTCTTGTTGAGCCTCCATGACTTCAGTATTGAAATACATTCCCTTAAACTCCTCCACAAAGTCCTCCCATGTCATCTGAGTAACATATCGCCGGATTTGAACTGTTTCCCACCAGAGGCGAGCATCTTTTCGTAACATATATGATGCACAAAGGACTTTCTCCTGATCGTTGAGTCTGAGGAAATTTAGGGCGACCTGGAGATCAATTAACCAGTTGTCAGCCTTGATTGGGTTTGTAGACCCCTCGAATTCCGGTGCCTTCATGCGCCGAAATCTGTCATAGAGTTCTTCTGGAGCTCGAACTAGAGGCGCTGGTGGCACAGCTGCAGGCGCAATAGGTACTTTAGGGGCTATGGGTTCTCTGGGATCACCGGAACATCATCAGGAATTTCCGGTGCCGCAGGCTGATTCACATGTGCTGGTGGTACCCCAGCATCAGGAGGTCCTTGATTCTGTTGAGCTATCTGAGCTCTAAGTCCTCCTATCTCCTGCTGTTATGCTAACATCATCTGCCTTAGCTCATTCAACTGAGCCGCGAGATCGATGTCTTGGGTTGGTACTCTTCTACGCTTTGGCGGCATGGTTCTGTACGGAAATAAGGAAATAAATTTAGCTTCTTGAAATCAAGCCTTTTATATAGAACCATAATCTTCATTCCATATGAAAGCATAACATGAACATATCTGAATTCATCATGTTCTTGTTTGTATCTCCTTCGCAACAGGAGTACATATAACATTTGGGGAAGATATAAAACTTTCTCATCATTTCCGTACGTCACCTAGTTGCCACTACCAAGCCAAGATACCACCCAACTTCAACCCTATATCCAACATTCTCCAGCATGGCTGTTGAAGAAAGATGCTTACTATGCACATAAAATCTTAATTCTAATCGTAAGAAAATAACATAACTTACTTGGGCCGTTGCAGAAGCGATGTGAGGCGAAGTGAAGTAGGCTGGCAGGATACCGCTCTGATACCAAACTGTGACACCCCGACTTCCCAAGCCGGGTCGACACCATACTACTTGTACTTAACTTGCTTAAAAATTTGAGAATAAATTTTTTTTTTTTTAAACATATTCTCATAAGTTATCTTGTAGAGAAAACTTGTCACCTATATATACCAACTGAAAATACCTTCTCGTGTCTTCAAATTCTTTACATATAACAAAACATCATTTACTTTTGTCATATTAACATATTTTCTGAAAAATTGGATGCGGAAAATTATGCGTAGTGGTATCCCACACCGCCCTTCACCCGTCGCATCGTCCGCAAAGCCCATCACTTAAATTGCAGGCTTCTTACCTAGAGTATGAAATATAAGAGTGAGCTTTCGCCCAGCAAGTACAAACATAATCTCACGAAATAATTCAAACATCTTAAAACATGTCCCTCATCTTGTAGCTTATGCATGAACCATTTATGATTGATTGAATGTCTTATGTTTCATTATAGACTCAATCCTTAACTTATCTTGTCTTAACATGTGGGCCCATAGTGTACGTACCGAGAGCGCGCAGCCTCCAGATAAAGCTAGGGTTTGCAAGGCCCTAACAGTTCTGGGAATCATAACGTGACCCTCATGCATCAACAAGAGGTTAATATCACAATTGGTGTTAAACATGTATCCTCCACGATCACGGGAGGTTGGTACGACACCTTACTTGATTATCTTACCATGTGATTTAACATTAGTGAACATGCTTCATGATGTTACTATATCATATTCAAACTTAACATTTCCAATATCATGGCATTCTTGAAATCATGACATTTTTAAAACCATGACATTTTAGAAAACATGACATAATATGTAACATGTCATAGCACATCATCGCATAGCATTACATAACATCATACAACATAGCATGTATATTTAAACATGTAATGTAACTAGTATAGTTTAACATAATATATATGAAAATAGTATTTACTATTTTCATACTGTAGGTGAGGTTCGATACTTGCCTGATTTGTTATATTCCAGGCTTTGTTGTTTCCACCCTGATCTCAATTGCAGGTTACTTCCTGCTATTAGAAAGAACATAGGATAAGGATCCTATAAAACGTTGGTAACCTTTCCAGCATCATAGTTATATGTTCTCCTTACATACCTTGATCATTTATTAGGTTACTAATCGTAACCCTAGAGATTATGGTTAACCGTCTTGACCCATTAGATTACTTGAGGTAACCTTGGGTATTAAACCCGTATTAGATTTGTAATGACTAGAATTTTCCAATGTTATAATGTCTTGTAAAGATATTTGAATTGTGCCCTGAAGGTATTTATGAAAAGCCCAGCTTAGGGTTTTTATTAGATATTGTGAGTTCTTATGCTTTTATAAGACTCCAAAAATTACTGCTTTGTAAAGCAAGTGACCTTTTGAGTAAAACGGTATAAAACGTAATGATCAGCTTGTTTACAAATTTTGATTTCTGTTATGAATAATCAAAGTTTGTAATTAAGAAATGTTTATGTGTTATGTTAAATTCTTCGAAAGACCTTTTTGTAGTAAAAGGCAAATCTATGATTTATGATTCTCTGTTAGTAGTTTCTAATATTAAGAGAACCCTAGACGCAGTTCAGATAAATTCTGGATAATGGTCCAGTGCAAGTATACTGTTATCAGTTGAAAACAGTATCTGAATATGTATGCCAGTATGAGAATGAACTGTGTTTAGGAGATAAGCCAAGTAAGGTCTTAAAAAGAATGACAAATCTCACTTTGAGAATTGGTCGCCCTTTAAGGACTAAAATGTAAATATTTTATCTTTCGGGGCTAATATGTAATTTAACGAAAGGTGAATGGTTATGGATTTTAAGAAAGTTAAGATAGTATTAAGTGATAGTTTAAGCAAGAATTGGAGGCCAAATGCTATCACCATAATCGGCCACTTTACAGGGACTAAAGCGTAAATATTTTCGCCTTTAGGGGCCAAAGTGCAATTTTGTGAAAATTGTGGTTCGGTAGATAAATTTGTAAATTTATGGAACTATGGATTTTTCTAGTTAGATTTCCTAGTTCAATTTAGTGTATGATGGTTTTTAAGATTTGGTTAACCTAGTTGGAAACCAAGGAATTAGGTTAAGTTTGATTAGTTCAAAATTGACAAATCATTTGCTTATTTTTGTGCACAATGGGACCGGTCATTTTAAGGGTTAATGAGCAAATATTTTGCTCTTAAGAACCAATAGGCAAAGTATGAAAAATTTGAAGTTCATTTGAAATTGACACTTCACAATTTTAGCTTTGCCTATTAAGCAAGGTAGTTTTGCTTACTAAGCTAGATTGCATCTTGCAATCTTCACATTTAGCAATGTATGGCCGGCCGCCTTATGATGAATTGCAAGGAAAAATTATGATAGATTTTTCTTACTAAGCATTCAAATTCAACTAAGCCAAGGATTGGTTACAAAATTTAGTTATCATAGTTATGTTAAAACTAAGGAAGTAAACTAAGTTTGTTAACTTAGTTAGTTTAACCATTTGCTTCCAATTGATTCTTCCTTGGCCGGCCACCACTTAGTTCCAATAAGTAAATAAGCTACTCTTAGGAACTAATTTGCAACTTTGAGATAATAGTTTTTCAAAAAGTTTGAGTGAATGACAAGTGTTGTATGTAGTGTAAGTGAACAAGCTTGCTTAGCTTGATTAAGGCAAGCTAGTGCTGCCACTTCATTGCCGTCTAACACAAGGTGAAGACACCTAAGGTGTCTAGCTTGGATGAGTCAATAATTAGGCTTGGTTATGTGTCCACTAAGACCCTTCACAGCCGGACACCTAAGGGGATTTGGAAGCAATATGCTGTCCGTGGAAGCTAATAAGCAAAGTTAGGAATAAGAGAATTCAAAATGGAATTCCCTTTGTCATTCATCTATAAATACGTAGTGGAGTGATCAATTGCAAACCTTTAGACAATTAAACATTGGTTAGGCAGCTTCTTCTCTGGCTTTCTTCTCCTTAAGAGCCGAACATAAAGTGAAGAAGAAAAGCTGGAAATAGATTTCGGTGGATTGGTGTTGGTTTGGTGAGAAAGAATATCTCCAAAACTTTAAGCTAGAATTATTTTGTGAAGCTTGAGGTAAACTCCTCTAACCTCTAGTTTCATTTACGTTTTTGTTAGGGAGATTAAGAGCGTGATGTTATGTATAAATATGAGCTTATGATAAGCAAATTTAAGTACTATGCTTTATGTAGTTTTCGGTTTCGGTTATGCTAGTTTCAAATTAGGGTTGTATGAAAGTTTAAGATTTTTGGTTTGAAGAAGTTATATGAGTAAAAAATTGAAGGTATGTTTATGAAATGTTTAGGTAACGCATGCATGCTTGAAATAGGCTCACGGGGAATCCGTTCGAGGTAGTGTGCACGTTAGATTACTTAAAACTCAAACGAACCGCAAACTGCCAGTTTCGGGTAGATTCGGACAGTATTTTTGAAAGTGAATTTTGAGGCCCTTAGAGGCCGAATCTTGGAAAGATCAAAACTACAAAGTTGTAGAGAAGGGAAAATCCTAGGGGCCAACGTGGACAGTTTTTGAAAATAAGGCCTCTAAGACCTTCGTTTTTACAAAAACCCGAGACCTATTTCAAGATTAAGAAAAATGGTCGAAGAATTTTCAAAGGCAGAAACAAGCATGTTTAAGTCAGATTTGGATTTTAAGTTTAAAACAGAAGTTGTAGGAATCTTCCAGGTCTACAACTTTCATGAAGGAAATATTTTCAAATTCGGAATAAATTTGTTATAAAAGGATCAAATAAAAGACTGACTTCAAATATAATTTGTTTTCAAGAATTTTAGTGTTTTAAAGGATAGTAAGATTTTAATGTTTATGCTATGTTCTTGATATCCTTATACTGAGATAAGTTAATAACTAGGATTGTATGATACTATGATAGGATGATTCTCATCCTATGATTTTTCTGTGAAAACAGGAAAACCACTCGGTTAGGAGAAACGCTAAATTCGAGAGTTAGAAACTGGTAAGTACAACTCCGTCTACAGCATAGACTTTCCGTTGTATACTTACCAAGTATGATGAATGATCGCTATTAGAATGTGATATAAATGTATGCTAGAATTGTTTGATGCGATGTTATGATTATGATGATATCAAGTTTATGATTATGAGATAAGGCATGTTGTTAAGATATGAGTATGATTTAAGTTTAGTGACATCACGAAGCATGTTCACTAACAAGATCAATTATGAGATCACGAAAAGCAAGTATGATGGCAAGCGAGCTTGCCGTGTCGTACCGACCCGCGTCAGGTCGGGTTGAGCTATGGCAAGAGTAAGCCCATAGAGCGCGCCCGGTATGTACACTTATGTTATGGGGCCCATAAACAAGATAAGTTAAGAATGAATATGATGGCATAATACGAGCATAATCGGTTCATGCATATATTATGCAATGCTATGATATGTTATGTATGAAATGTTACGATATAATGAGTTAAGTATGAAATGCTATGATATGAGATGCTATGTAAGATTATGATATGTTATGTATGAGATGTTACGATACGATGAGATAAGTAGAAAATGTTATGATATGAGATGCTATGTAAGATTATGATATGTTATGTATGAGATGTTACGATACGATGAGATAAGTAGAAAATGTTATGATATGAGATGCTATGTAATGTTACGATGAATTATGTTTTGAGTTGTATTGTCACGGATAATTATGTTGTACTTGCTGAGCGAAAGCTCACGTCTTACGTCTATGCTGTAGGTAAGCAACCTACGGGCAGTTGTTGATACAAGATGGCGAGCGTGGCAGGGCGAACTGTGAAATGTGGGATTAATAGCCGCTACGCGTTTTGT
>CM046372.1:3826847-3848356 GCA_025413025.1 Ficus hispida | reverse complement strand
TTTTGTTATTTTTAAATAAAAAAATTTTTTTATATAAAAAAAATCACAAATTTTTTGAAAATTTAATTTTCAATGATATGTGATCTTGATAATTTGAAAATCAAAATTGAAAATTTAAATTTAAATTTAATGGATATTATTATGAATTTTAAAATTTTGAGATTTAAATTTGAAATTTAAATTTAAAAATTTTTAAATTTAAAACCGGATTTTTATTTAAATTTTGATATTTTGTAATTTTGATTAAAATTAAAATCACATATAATCTTTTTTGAATTTAAATTTTAAATTTAAATTGAAAAAGATGTGACATTGGAGAAGGAAGACCATTAAGAAGGATACAAGTCATGGATCTACAAATGAAGGCGATATATGTTTCGGTTAATTTTTGTAATTTTACAATTTCTTTTCTTAGGATGGAATCATGATCCACGGCTATTTACATATTTTACAAACCATGGATGATGTGTTGCTAGATAATATATTATACTATTTCGTGATGTATGATAACATGCCATATAGACTAGGGTGTGCCACTCAATTAATATTGTTTATGCATGAAAAACAAAAACCCTAATTTAAAAGATTAAGTAGGAGAAGGTTTATATACTAAACCTACGGCTCCATCATTGGTCCAATAGTTACGCATGGTAGTGCCTACTACTCGGTTTTGACCCGGGAATTCCTGGATAGGTATCTTACCTAGAGCGCACATTGATTTGGATTTCCGAAAGGATAACAATTTTGTGCATATTTTATATTTATGATCACCCCTCGGTGGTGGATATAAAATATGGATTCAAAATTGGAAACGATGGTTATACACTCATACTACTTTATTTATTAATCCTCCCTCGAGGCTCTGATATGTAAAGTAGTGGCCAAATAAATGATAGTTAGTATATATTTATTGGAGTTTGCTCCATGGACGAATATGTATTAATCGGAAGGGATCCGTGTTCTTGGCTAGTTATTCTATGACTACCCCTCGGTAGCTTAGAAAGCAGAAGCTAGGAATTGTCGTTATAAGGTATGTGTTTTAAGGGTTTTACACATAAACATTTAGATTACATAAGATCTTTTTGTTTCATTACAAAATCAATTTTTATAAACTGATAGGATGTTGCTCGTACTTATTACATGTTTTCTTATTATAGATCAAAATGTCGAGCCATTTATCTGTGATACTTACGCAAAACAAATTAACTAGCGAAAACTTTAATGACTGGAAAAGGAACTTGCTTATCGTCCTGAATTATGAGAAACACAGTTTCGTCCTAACCCAACCCAGACCACCTACGCCTGCGATCGATGCTCCTGATAGAGAATTTGTAGTGCTTGAGCGCTGGGACAATTCTAACCTAAGTGCCATGTGTTATATTCGGGCGAGCATGTCTAACGTGCTCCAGAAACAGCATGAGGAACATCAAACTGCCAGAAAGATCATGGATAACCTGGAGGAGTTGTTTGGTGAACAAACTATCAAGGCTAAGACCGATGCTATCAAAGGTCTCATGAACTGCAGGCAGAAGGTTGGAACTCCCATCAAGGAGCACATGATGAAAGTCATGGCTTATTTGTCTGAGGCTCAGACAAATGGGGCTGAGATCGATGCTGCAACTCAATTGGTTATGGTTTTCCAAACCTTATCCAAGGATTTCGATTTGTTTCAAGCATCTTACAACTTTAACCGGAAGGAGATGTCTTTAACGGAATTGATGAAAGAGTTGCAAGCCTTTGAGAACATTTTTAAAGGTTCTAGATCTAAGGCTGAGGTAAATGTGGCTGAACCTAGTTCGCCTGTTCCTAATCCCAAAAGGAAGAAGGAAAAGAGGAAGAACAAGGGAAACAAGCCTGTGGTGAATACACCTGTTTCTAAGAAGTCTACTAAGACTAAGAAGTGAAAGGTGGATCCTAAAAAGGTTAAGTGCTTTCACTGTGGGAAAAGGACATTTCAAGAAGGATTGCTGAGAATACTTGGCTTTGCAAAAGCAGAAAGGTAATTTCAATGTCCTGTATCTTGAGGGTTGTTTAGTGGAAGAATCTAAGGACAATTGGGTTATAGATTCTGGAGCTACTAACCATGTTTGTATTTCTCTACAGGGGTTCAAGGAAACTAGAAGTTTGCTTGAGGAGAACTTCACGTTAAGAACCGGTGATGGGACATTGGTGCAAGCTGAAGTAGTGGGAGAAGTGCATCTTTATTTTGATAAATTTAGGTTTATTGTTTTGAGACATTGTTTTTATGTTCCTAGTTTTAAGAGGAACCTAATTTCGGTAGCTTGTTTGATTAAGGATTCTTATTCAGTTTCTTTTAATAATAAATTTGTTATTAGGAAAAACAATTCTCTTATCTGTAATGAATGGATGCATGGAAATCTTTATTTTATCAAACCTAAGATATACTCACTGCTTGATACAGAATTGGAAAAGAACTCTAAAAGACATAAGTCTTCTCACTCTAACAAATAATATCTTTGGCATTTAGGACTTGGTCACATAAGCCTTAATAGAATTCAAATGATGGTAAATGAGGAATGCCTTGACATGTATGAGGTTGAACCTTGGCCACAATGTGAATCCTGTTTGGAGGGCAAGATGACTAAATGGCACTTTGCTACTAAGGATAGTCGTGCTGAGGAACTTTTAGAACTTGTGCATACGGATGTTTGTGGTCCCATGAACATAGAAGCACGTGGTGGGTATGAGTATTACATCACTTTTATTGATGATTACTTAAGGTATGGATATGTCTATTTGATGACCCGCAAAAGCGAAGCCTTTGACAAGTTCAAAGAATTTCGGGCTGAAGCGGAGAAACAATTAGGTAAGTCCATTAAGACACTTCGATCGGATTGAGGTAGGGAATACCTATCGGATGAGTTCTTAGGACATTTGATAGAGAACAGGATACAATCCCAGCTGACTGCACCTGGTACTCCTCAACAGAATGGTGTAGCTGAGAGAAGAAATATGACTCTATTGGATATGGTCCGATCTATGATGAGTTATTCCACATTACCTTTGTCATTTTGAGGGCACACCATACAAACTGCATGCTATCTTCTGAATAACGTTCCCTCCAAATCGGTTCCTAAAACTCCTTACGAGTTATGGACGAGTAGGAAACCTAATTTGAATCATATTCGAATTTGGGGTTGTCCGGCACACGTCCTGGATAAGGAAATGAAGAAGTTGGAGTCACGATCAGAAGTATGCTTGTTTGTTAGCTATCCAAAAGGGACAAAAGGTGGTCTATTCTATAATCTGAAGGAAAATAAAGTCTTTGTTTCTACATATGCAACATTCCTGGAGGAAACTTATGTGGAAGACTTTAAACCTCGTAGCAAAGTAGTGCTTGAGGAGATGACTTCGGATTTGGATATTCCTAAAGTCACAGAAAACCCTGTGGAAAAACCACTAAAGAATCAACAACCACAGGAGCTTCGTCGTAGTGGGAGGATTATCAGGGAACCTGAAAGGTACATGTTCAATGGTGAAGTTTTTGAAGCAGAATCCATAAAACATGTTGATGATCCGGCTACGTACAAAGAAGCTATAGAGGATGTTGATTCTAGTCTTTGGCAAAAGGCTATGAACACCAAGATGGAATATATAGATTCAATGAGGTCTGAAAACTTGTAGACTTACCCCAAGGCATAAAACCGATTGGGTGTAAGTGGGTATACAAAAGGAAGAGAGGTGTGGATGGAAAAATGGAAACTTTCAAGGCAAGACTTGTTGCAAAGAGCTATACGCAGAAAGAAGGAATCGACTATGAAGAAACCTTCTCGCTTGTAGTAATGCTCAAGTCAATCAGCATTCTTTTATCCATTGCGGCTGCTCTCGATTATGAGATCTGGCAAATGGATGTCAAGACAGCTTTCTTGAATGGCTCTCTTGAGGAAGATATCTATATGATACAACCAGACGGGTTCAAGGCTAAGGGCCAAGAAGACAAGGTGTGCAAGTTGCTTAAATCCATTTATGGATTAAAGCAAGCATCTCATTCTTGGAATATTAGGTTTGATCTAGCAATCAAAACCTATGGATTTGAACAAAACATTGATGAACCATGTGTTTATAAATGTATCAAGAACGAGAAAGTAGTTTTCCTAGTACTTTATGTGAATGATATATTGCTTATTGGAAATGATGTGGCAATGTTATTATCTGTCAAAGTTTGGTTAGCCAAATAGTTTGATATGAAGGACTTAGGAGAAGCTAGTTATGTTCTTGGAATTCAACTCTTTAAAGATAAAAAGAACAAAACGATAGCACTCTCCCAAGCTTCATACATTGATAAAGTACTTGAAAAGTTTTCTATGAAAGATTCCACGAAAGGTGCCCAACCTTTCAGGATTGGAGTCAAGCTTTTTAGAGATGACTGTTCCAAGACATCGGAAGAAAGGGGAGCGTATGAAAAATGTACCTTATGCATCAGCAGTAGGTAGTCTTATGTACGCTATGTTATGCACAAGGCCTGACATTTGTTTTGCAGTTGGAATGGTAAGTCGATATCAGTCGAATCTAGGACCGAACCATTGGGCTGCTGTCAAGCATATACTCAAGTATCTACGGAGAACGAGGGATTATATGCTCGTGTATTCCGGTCAGGACCTAGTTTCTATAGGATACACAGATTCTGATTTTCAATCAGATCAGGATTCGAGGAAATCGACTTCAGGATCTGTCTTTACCCTTGGAGGTGGTGCCGTTGTGTGGAGGAGTATTAAGCAATCTTGCATTGTTGGCTCGACCATAGAAGCCGAGTATGTGGCAGCCAGTGAGGCATCAAAGGAAGCGGTATGGCTCCGCAGGTTTCTTAGTGACCTTGAGGTCGTTCCTGGTATGGATAAAGCTATGGTACTTTACTGTGATAACAATACAGCAGTAGCTAATATCAAGGATCCTAGGCATCATAAGAGGAGCAAGCACATTGACAGAAAATATCACATCATCAGAGGCTTTATTGAGAGTGGAAATGTGACTGTTTGCAAAATCGCATCAGAGGACAATCTTGCCGACCCGTTCACGAAGACTTTGTTGGCCAGAAGATTCGAAGAACACGTTGAAGGCATGGGGATACGTAATATATCACATTTACTAGCTTAGGGCAAGTGGGAGATTGTTGGGATCTAAATGTGCCCTAAGGATAGAAAATAAATGTTAGGGATTTTCTGTAAATATGACATTTTGATATTAATAAGAGGAGGTTATTCATGTTTAATAAGTTGTATCCTATTTACTTTCATTTGTTGATTGTATGTTTGAGCAAACATAAAATACTCCTTGACTGTTGGTAATATATCGGATTACCATATGTATACGGGGTATACATAGAAGACATGATAATTTGATAACAGTCAAAATAAATAGTCCGTAATCGATGAAATAAGATTTAGGGATCTTATTCATGATAAGATTGTAAAGATTGTCTACTTCCTTAGAGGGATGGTTTGTCTTGACCATCGGATAGGTTACGAGTGGAAACTTTAATGTATACCAGTATTGAGGTATGATATTGGATTGGACCTAAAGTGTTAATTGACTCGCTTTAATAATTCCGTTTATAAGAATCAATGACGCTTTGATTATCATCCTGTATTAATCTTAATCCTGAAATAATTACTTGAGTTTGTATCCATGACTAATGTACTTTAATACACTACAGGTGAGACACTGTTATTTTATGGTCAATATACTTGTGTTTTGGGTGCATGACTTATGGATAGAGAAATCAAGATTCATAGATATGGAATCCATAGCTATCTTAACGATAGTACATGTTATCTACTTAAAGGCATTATTCGGGGATTGAAAGATAGTATAATAAGATCTTGACCATCGGTTTACTTTGTGTTCTCTGATGGTTTACCAATTGTATAGTTTTATAATTGGTGGTTCTTTCAATGGAGAATAATGGAACTTTAAGTTAAAATGATTGAAAAGGTAAAACGGAAAAAGTCCTTAATTCAATCATGGATAACATATGGGGATTAAGCAAGCGATGAATAAATCATGGAAGAAGCATTGCGTCAGAGAGCTTTCGTAATACGGTATGTAAACAGGAGTTGAGCTTCAAACTTTTAGTGGAATAGTTTTGAAGTTGATAATTAATGAATAATTAATCTGGGATTAATTTTTCACAATTATAGGTGCCTCTTTACATATTTCCATCGGGTCCCTCTATTAGCTCATATAGTTCCATATAGCGTCTCGGGATTTGTTCCTAATGAGATCGGTAAATTTAAATGGAATTTTGTATTGTCTATTAAGACATGTACTCTCTAATACGCAATCCGGAAAAGGATTGGACATGTAGGATTGGTGTAGATAAATAATATGATTTGTCAACATGTGATTGGTTGATTTGAATTTTAGAAATAAGATTGTGTTTGAATTATATAATTTTGGAAAACAAAGTTTTTCTCTCCTAATCTAAATATGGTGCACGGTTTTTAGATAGGTGGAGGGAAGAAAATTTTGTTTCAAAATTGTTCAAATATATTCCTAACATTAAATTATTAATTGATTTAAATAATGGAGATTATTTCATGAATTTTTCTCTCCTAATTAAAAGAGGTGCATGGTTTTTGTGAGGAAAGAAATTTGAAATATTCCATTGATTTAAATTAATTAATATGGTTGATGTTTGTGGAAAATATTTATTCAAATGAGTGAATCTTATTTAAATTCAAAAAGGTTTAAAAGAAATTTGATTCTAGATAGGACTAGGATCTTTTCACTAGTCTAGATTCTTGATTTAAAATTTGAACAATCAATCAAGCTTGAAACTCAAAGTGGCCGAATTTTTGAGGAGATTTTCTTCTTGGAAAAACGTTTCTAGGTTCAATGAATTTAGTCCTAAAGTTGTACGATCTTTTGGTTCAAAATTTATCCAGAAAAACAATTATTAATTATTTTTCAAGAAGGAATTAAATTTTGAAAAGGATTAGACTTCTATATAAAGGCTAGGAATTCTTGAGAAACCAATTTTAGTATTTTTCAAGAAGAAAAACGTTTTTTGGGAGAAAAAAAATAATTTGGGTTTCTTCCACTTCATAAAATTCGGCTATCTTGTGAGAAAGAAAAAGAGAGAAAATTCCATTGAATCAAAACTATGAGGAAGGTTAAATCGAGTGATAATTTTCTTCCTGTTTTGTAGTTTTGAATAAAGAAGTTGGATCATATTCTCAACGAGGAACATCGGAATTGAGAAGGAGGGATCTAGACTTCGGAAAGTATTAACGGTCGCTTGGATTAATAGAACGTGTGCCCACACACACTCTGAGACGTGGAACTTGAGAATAGTAGAGAAGACACATTGGTCAAACGCTCTAGTGATTCCGGAATCCGAGAAATAAGGTACACTTGATCATGAATTTAATTTATTGTTATATGCATCATGAGATTCTTTTCGAAACGGCATAAAAATTTTAAAACTTCTACTGCGCCGCAACTCTGATATCGGGTCCGTTTTTTCCAACAAGTAACACCACAATAAGTCTATGCTGTAGGCGGAGTTGTACTTACCTGTAATGCTATGTCCTAAGTTTGGTTGCTCCTACTCAGGTCACAACAACAAGTTACTGCCTGCTTTTCAAAAAGGCATAGGATAAGGATCACCCTAGCTTGTCATAAATCATAATCATAAAATGTTGGTATCCTAACCAACACTTATGAGTAACCCTAGTCGTATGTCCCCCCTACACACACTAATGATAACTTCACTTCGAGTAACCCTTAGGTATAAACCCAAGTTATAATAAAACAAAGTCCTATTGGGTTACTAAGGCCTAACTTTTAAAATTGAGACCTGTTAGGTTACTATTAGTAACCTTAGGCTTCAGACCCAACCAATTATCTTGATAACCTATCGGGTTACTAATGGTAATTATCTTGTTACCATGTTCTAAGATAATTTTATCCTGTATATAAAAATTCATAACCAATCTGATGATCAGTCATCTTACTATGGTTACCTTCTTGTTACTATGTCTAATAATTTTGGCCCAAATAATATTAGTAACCAATCCAATGACTATAAGTCTTACTTATGGTTACTCTATTACTTGGTCTATTTCATTTATTTTCAACTTTTCTTACTAAACTTGGTTCAATTAACCATTTTATAAACTGTTTTTATAAAACTGTTTAAGTCTGAAGGAAAGTGCTGAAAACAGTCTCATAAAATCAACTACTAATGTATGTGCAAGAATTTCCTGTTCTTGCACTGCTTTGAAATCCTGTGCAGGATTTTCCTGTTTTCTGCACAGTTTTCAGAATCTGTTCTATTTTATATTCTATTTTAATTTTGAAAAACTTTTCTTCATAAAGTTTTATATCTTGCAAAATGCTACAACTTTTATTCTTTGGTCAGAATCCAGTTCTGCCTCTAACCCTTTCTTTTTCTTCGTTGAAATAGCCTGGCCATGCACAAGGTTTGGTCATGCCCAGGCTCGGATTTTTGTAAAAACAGAGGCCGTTTGAGCCTTATTTTTAAAAATATCCACGTGATCCTAGATTTGGACACATCGATTATAAGCAAATTCAACATGCGGCAAACAATCTTCCCACATTTTTCAAATTCTTTTGTATGATAGCACGCAATAATGCCGACAAAGTCCTATTCATACTTCTATTGACCATCAGTTTGTGGGGTGACTAGTAGTGGAAAACAAAAACTTAGTTCCCAACTTCCCCATAAAGTCTTCCAAAAGTAACTTAAGAACTTTGCATCCCGATCAGAAATGATAGTCCTAGGCATGCCATGCAACCGAACAATCTCCTTGAAAAACAAATTGGCTATATGTGATGCATCATCGGTCTTATGACATGCAATAAAGTGTACCATCGTAGACAATAACTTGAGTGTGTGGGGACATACTACAAACACTTAGTGGGCACTCACATATATCATACATGCATTTAGCAATTTCAAATCATAATCATACACAATATCATAAATCAAGACCACTAATAAATCCTAATCTTAATCAAGCACAAATCTAATCTAATACCATAGAGATTGAATGAGCTTATGCTCTTACATACCCACATAGAAATATTATAAAGCTTGAACTAAAGCTTAAATTGAATAGCTTAAAGGTTTTAGAAATTTACCTTCAAGCTTGGAGATTTATTCTAAGCTTTGAATCAAGCTTTTCCTTCTAGCTTGATTTCTCCTAAAAATCGGACTATACCACTCTCTCTCTCTTTTTCTTATTTTTTTTTTCTTCTCTTTCTCTTTCTCTCTTGGGTTCGGCAGCTAGGGGGAAGAGAAAAAGTGAGCTGAAAATTTACAAGAGCTTTGGTAAAGTTACACAAACATGCTCTAAAAACCCACCCCCCCATCACCTATTTATAGGTGAAAATTAAATTTCTTTTTGGATTTATTTTTATATCCAAAATTACATATGAGTCCTCATGTTCAAAATATTTGCCCATCAACCCCTTAGAGTGGCCGGCCATATGCTTGTAGAATAAGGAAAGATTTCTTTCCTTATTTTTCAAAAATTCAATAAATCCATAATTATCTACTTTGGTGATGTGTCCCATTTTTAGGGCTTCGTTTGGCTTTTCTCTTTAATACAGTCCATTTTAATACTAAAGCAGATATTACAAATACTGTTATTACTAATAACAGTATTGTTTTATTGAACTACAGTCCAGAATTTATCTGCGTTCTATTGGACTGTATAAAAAATTTTCTTATAACTTAAGGCTATCTAGCCCATATTATCCTACATAATGTGCTTGATTTTTCTATAGTGTTCTTGAACCTTATTTTTACTATCTTACCCGAAATGACGGTTTTTTGCAGTATATTTCCTATACTGCTTGCTATCTCGCAGTACCGTCAAAATCATACTTTTTGACTTTTCTTTATCAAATTTTGACCAACATAAAATCATAAATCTTATTCTACCTTTTTCTTAAAAGGTCATATGCTTGACTAAGCAATCTACTATTGAGTCTTATAAAGCTATAAGGCTCACACATAATTCTGATAAAAATCAGATCAGGCATTTCATACATACTTACATAGTATATCATAAATTTCCTAAAAAGGAAAATCGTAATTTCCTAAAACGTCGGTCATCACACATAGAAGCACATGGTGGGTATGAGTATTATGCCACCTTTATTGACGATTACTCGAGGTATGGATATGCCTATTTGATGACCCACAAAAGTGAAACATTTGACAAGTTTAAAGAATTTCAGGCTGAATTGGAGAAACAATTAGGCAAGTCCATTAATTCACTTCGATCGGATCGAGGTGGAGAATACCTATCGGATGAGTTCTTAGGACATTTGATAGAGAACGGGATACAATCCCAATTGACTACACTTGGTACTCCTTAATAGAATGGTGTGGCTGAGAGAAGAAATAGGACCTTATTGGATATGGTTCGATCTATGTTGAGTTACTCCACATTACCTTTGTCGTTTTGGGGGCATGCCATACAAATTGCATGCTATCTTCTGAATAACATTCCTTTCAAATCGGTTCCTAAAACTCCTTTCGAGTTATGGACAAGTAGGAAATCTAATTTGAATCATATTCAAATTTGGGGATGTCCGGCACACGTCCTAGATAAGGAAGCGAAGAAGTTAGAGTCACGATCAGAAGTGTACTTGTTTGTTGGCTATCCAAAAGGGACAAAAGGTGGCCTGTTTTATAATCCGAAGCAAAATAAAGTTTCGTCTCACACATGCAATAGTCCTCGAGGAAAGTTACATGGAAGATTTTAAACCTCATAGCAAAGTGGTGCTTGAGGAGATGACTTCGGATTCAGATGTTCCTAAAGTCAATAAAAACCCTGTGGAAAAACCGCTAAAGAATCAACAATCACGAGAGCTCCATCGTAGCGGGAGGATTGTCAGGGAACCTGAAAGGTATATGTTCAATGGTGAAGTCTTTGAGGCAGAATCCATAGAACATGTTGATGATCCGGCTACATATAAGGAAGCTATGGAGGATGTTGATTTTAGTCTTTGGCAAAAGGCTATGAACACCAAGATGGAATCTATGGATTCCAACGAGGTCTGGAAACTTGTAGACTTACCCAAGGCATAAAACCAATTGGGTGTAAGTGAGTATACAAGAGGAAGAGAGGTGTGGATGGGAAAGTGAAAACTTTCAAGGCAAGACTTGTGGTAAAAGGCTATATGTAGAAAGAAGGAATCGACTATGAAGAAGCCTTTTCACCTGTAGCAATGCTTAAGTCAATATACATTCTTTTATCCATTGCGGCTGCTCTCGATTATAAGATATGGCAAATGGATGTCAAGAAAGCTTTCTTGAATAGCTCTATTGAGGAAGATATCTATATGATACAACCAGACGGGTTCAAGAAAAAGGTCCAAGAAGACAAAGTATGCAAGTTACTCAAATCCATCTATCTCATTCTTGGAATATTAGGTTTGATCAAGCGATCAAAACCTATGGATTTGAACAAAATGTTAATGAACCATGTATTTATAAACGTATCAAGAATGAGAAGGTGGATTTCCTTGTACTTTATGTGGATGATATATTGCTTCTTGGAAACGATGTTGCAACATTATCATCTATCAAAGTTTAGTTGGCCAAACAGTATGACATGAAGGACTTAGGAGAAGCTAGCTATGTTCTTAAAATTCAACTTTTTAGAGATAGAAAGAACAAAATGATAGCACTATCCCAAGCCTTATACATTGATAAAGTACTTTAGAGGTTTTCTATGAAAGATTGCAAGAAAGGTGCCCAACCTTTCAAAATGGGAATCAAGCTTTCTAGATATGACTGTCCCAAGACATCGCAAGAAAGGGAGCGTATGAAAGATGTACCTTATGCATCTGCGGTAGGTAGTCTTATGTATGCTATATTATGCACTAGGCCTGATATTTGTTTTGCAGTTGGTATAGTAAGTTGATATCAGTTGAATCCGGGACCGAACCATTGGGCTATGGTCAAGCATATACTCAAGTATCTAAAGAGAACGAGGAATTATATGCTTGTGTATTCCAGTCAGGACCTTGTTCTTATAGGGTACACAGATTTTGATTTTCAATCTGACTAGGATTCGAGGAAATTGACTTCAGGATCTGTCTTTACCCTTGGAGGTGGTGCCGCTGTGTGGAGTGTTAAGCAATCTTGCATTGCTGACTCGACCTTGGAAGCCGAGTATGTGGCTGTTAGTGAGGCATCTAAGGAAGTGGTATGGCTCCACAGGTACCTTGGTGACCTTGAGGTCGTTCCTGGTATGGATAAAGCTATGATGCTTTACTATGACAACAGTGCATCAATAGCTAATACCAAGGATTCTAGGCATCATAAGAGGAGTAAGCACATTGATAAAAAATATCACATTATCAGAGGCTTTATTGAAAGTGGATATGTGACGGTTTGCAAATCACATCAGAGGACAATCATGCCGACCCGTTCACGTAGACTTTGACAGCCAGAACATTCGAGGAACACGTCGAAGGCATGGGGATGCATAATATGTCACATTTACTCGCCTAGGGTAAGTGGGAGATTGTTGGGATCTATATGTGCCCTAAGGATAGAAAACCAATTATAGGTATTTTCTATAAATATGACATTTTGATATTAATAAAAAGAGATTATTCATGTTTAATAAGTTGTGTCCTATTTACTTTCATTTGTTGATTGTATGATTATTTTGAGCAAACATAAAATACTCCTAGTCTGTTGGTAGTATATTGGATTACCATATATATGTGAGGTATATATAGAAGACATGGTAATTTGATTACAGTCTAAATAAATGGTCCGCAATCGGTGGAATAAGATTTGGGGATCTTATTTGTGATAAGATTGTAAAGGTTGTCTACTTTCTTGGAGGGATGGTTTATCTTGACCATCGGATTAGTTCTGAATAGAAACTTTAATGTATACCAGTATTGAGGTATGATATTAGACTAGACCTAAGGTGTTAATTGATTCAGTTTAATAATTCTATTTATAAGAATCAATGCCGCTTTGATTATCATCCTGAATTAATCTTAATCCTGAAATGAATACTTAAGTTCGCATCCATGACTTATACACTTTGATCCACTATAGGTGAGATACTGATAATTGATGGTCATTATACTTGTGTTTTGGATGTATGACTTATGGATGGAGAGATCAAGATTCATAGATACGGAATTCATTGATATCTTAACGATAGTATATGTTATATACTTAAAGGCATTATTTGGGAATTGAAAGATAATATAACAAGATCTTGACCATCGGTTTACTTTGTGTTCTTTGACGGTTTACCGATTGTATGGCTTTACAATTGGTGGTTCTTACATTGGAGAATAATGGAACTTTAAGTTAAAATGATTGAAAAGGTAAAACAGAAAAATCCTTAATTCAATCATGGATAACATATGAGGATTAAGCAAGCAATGAATAAATCATGGAAGAAGCACTGCGTTAGAGAGCTTTCGTAATACGGTATGTAAACAGGAGTTCAGCTTTAGACTTTTAGTGGAATAGTCCTGAAGTTGATAATTGATGAATAATTAATCTGGGATTAATTTTTCACAATTATATGAGTCTCTTTACATATTTCTATCAGGTCCCTCTACTAGCTCATATAGTTTCACGAAGTATCTTAGGATTTGTTCCTAATGAGATCGGTAAATTTAATGAGAATTTAATAATGTCTCTTAGGACATGGTACTCTCTAACATGCAATCTCGAAAATATTGGACATGTGAAATTTATGTAGACAAATAATATGATTTGTCAACATATGAATAGTTGTAAATAAAATAATTATTTCTTAATTATTTTGGTTAATTGAATTTTGGAAATAAGGTTGTGTTGGAGTTATTTAATTTTTGAAAACAAAATTTTTCTCTCCTAATTATAGGGCACAGTTTTTTAATAGATGGAGGAAAGAAGATTTTGTTTCAAAATTGTTTAAATATATTACAAACATTAATTTATTAATTGATTTAAGTAATGGAGCTTATTTGATAGATTTTCTTTTCTTAAAGAATGGTGCACATTTTTTTATAGAAAGCAAATCTAAAATATTCCATTTATTTAAATTAATTAAATATGGATAATGTTTGTGGAAAATATTTATTTAAATTCAAATAAGAAAATCTTATTTAAATTCAAAGGTTTAAAAGAAGTTTGAATCTAGATAGGATTAGGACTTTTTTACTAGTCTAGATTATTGATTTAAATTTGAACCACCAATCAATATCCACATGAGGTGGAGCATGAATTTTTTGAGTTTCTCCTAGTAAAAAACCATCCATAATGTTTAAAGAACCTAGCCCGAAATTTGAATGATCCTTTGGCTCAAAAATTATCCAGAAAAATAATTATTAATTATTTTTCAAGTAGCAGATAGTTTTTTAAAAAAGAATTGGAGTATTATATAAAGGCTAGGGGTTCTTGAAAAACCCTCATATCATACTCATAGGTGGACGGTTTTTGGGAAAGAGAAAATTGCCAAAATCTAGGTTTTTGTGCTTGAGAAAAATTCGTCTTTTTTTGGTGTAAGAAAAAGAGAGAAATTTTCATTCAATCAAAACTATGAGGAAGGTTAAGCCAAGTGATATTTTTCATAGAAGATTAACCGATTCCTGTTTTGTAGTTTTGAAGAACGAACCCAGATCGAATTCTCAACGAGGTACATCGGGATTGAGAAGGTGGGATCTAGACTTCGGAAAAATTACAGGTCGCTTAGATTCATAGCACGTATGCCCACACATACTCTGAGACGTGGGGACTCGAGAATAGTAGAGAAGACATGTTGGTCGACGCTCTAGCAATTCCGGAATCCGAGAAACAAGGTACGTTTGATAATGTATTTAATTTATTGTTATATACATTTCTGAATTGGCATAAAAATTTTAAAACTTCCGCTGTGCTATACCTTTGATATCGGAACTGTTTTTTCCAACATATCAGCCACAATAGCAAGAGACTATCGCTTGCTGATTGAATCCCTTAGCTTTTTGAAGAACCATTTCCATGATTCATTGCTTTCCAACAGAACGATACAAATGCAAGTGGAAATATGGAGCCATTTGCATTATGACCGCATGCTGCAAGCAGCATTCCTCTAAACCTGACCTTTAGTGCTGATCCATCAACCACAATTACTGGACGACAATAAGGCCAACCATGCTTCGAAGCAGCTAAGCACATGTAGAAGTATTTTAAACAATCTTCTGAGCTTGTCTTAATGAGAATGTCGGATGCAGGATTTTCTCTTAACCATTTCAGCCCACGTGGACAGAACTGTTGTAACGACCCACCTTACGTAGGCCGTTACCATACTTAGGCCGTTACCATACTTACTTACTTAATAACATACGAAAATTGGGATTAATTTTTTTTTATACAAACAATAAATAACTTGGAATTGGAAACCCTCTTAGTAACTACTTACATATATATGTACATATACTTATTTGATTATCACAATACTGAAGCCTTGTACTTAAATACAACATATTTAAATAAATCATAACATAATTTAACAAAACGTCTAGTAGCTTCCAGCCACAGTTTCACAGTTTTGCATTACCACGCTCCACCGTCTTGCATCATAGACTGCCATAAGATTTCTTACCTACAGCATAAACATAAGTTATGAGCTTTCGCTTAGCAAGTACAACTACTAGTCCGCAAAACATTTCGTAATGAAATAATACATGAACCACTTATTCTTTCATTATGCTATATTAGGTTAGCATACTTATTGGGCCCTTACATAATATAGGTGTACATACCATAGCGCGTAGCCATAGAGTGGTTGGGGCGGCTAACCCAGTCCAACTCAAACCATGAACCAAACCTGTCCTAACTGCAGGTCGGTACGACACGAAGCAACTTACTTACCATTGTACTTAAAAACTTGTTCTTACTTTAATACATAATTGAAAAACCATTTCATACTTGTAAACCGTTTCTTACTTGAAACTAAGTTTTATTCTTACCAAATATCTTATCATTAGTGAGCATGCTTCATGATGTCACAATAAAGCATAAATCATATGCACTTTAACATGTATGCATGAACTTGAAGACATACAAGCAGTAAAAAAAATTTCATCTATGCTGTAGGCAGAGTCGTAATTACCGGTTATGCTAAACCCTGAATTTAGTGCTCCACCTAAATAGGTTACTTTCCTGCTTTTTAAAAAAATCGTAGGATAAGAATCATCCTATCATAGTATCAGTATTTAAATTAATTAGTAACCCTAGTTACTAGCTTATTACGTTACAATGGTATCCCACTTGGTTACTATAAGTAACCTTGGATCCAAAACAAACACAAACTCTAAAACTTAAACTTCCTTTTTAAACTATTTTTAATAGAAATAGTAAAACTTAAAGATTCTGAAAACTGTGTTTGAAACCGGTCCATAAATTTGGTTTTCTCTAACAAAATCTGTTTTAAATTTGAAAAAGTTTTCTTCATGAAAGTTGTAGACCTCGAAGGATCCTACAACTTTTGTTTTTAACTCAAAACTCAATTCTATCTTTAACCTGCTTGTTTCTTCCTTTGAAAATTTTTCAACCATATTTACTAACCGTAAAAATTGGTCTCGGATTTTGATAAAAACGAAGGTCTTAGAGGCCTTATTTTCAAAAACAATCCTTGCCAGCCCCTAGAATTTTCCCTTTCCTACAACTTTGCAGTTTTGACTTTTTCTAAATTCGGCCTTTAAGGGCCTCAAAATCTTGTTTCCAGAAAACTATTCAGTTAAACTGAAAATGGCAGATTTCAGACAAGGGAGTTCTTACGTAAAATTATACGCACACTACCTCGAATAGTTTACACATGAGCCTACATCAAGCATGTAGGGTGTTTTATAATATTTTCATAATCATACATTCAGTTCTTATACATATAACTTTCGTGCAAGCCCAAATGGTAATTTATACCACAATAGGGTTTTTAGGGTTTTTCTAGAACCCTAATTGCATCATAGATCACATATACCATAACCATTCATAAATTCTCATCTTTGAGTATATGAGAACATATAACAACCATATAATAAGCATACATACAGCCAACTAATGTTTAATTCAATAATCATAAACTTGCATCGAATCATAACTAAAGACCACCAAACCCTAATCAAGCATAATCAAGTACTTACCATAATCCTAGTATATGAAACTAAAAAGTGAGCTTAGGCTCTTGCATTTCAAACATAGAAATAAACTTAAATCTTAACCAACAACTTAAATGAAGAACTAGAGGATAAAAAGATTTACCTCAAGTTCCCAAGAGAGCGGTTCTAGACTATGGTTGGGAATTTTCTTCACAGGAGACATCATAAAGAAGGCATGAGCAGCAGCGCGATGCTCTTTCCATCGATCACGAATCTATATAACGTAATGAAATAAATAAATTTACTCAAGTATTTATAACTTAAAAGGACAGTGGCGCAGGCAGGCATACTGTGAAACCGGAAGGCAGGAAAACTACTCTGATACCAACTCTGTGGCGACCAACCCTTTTGTGATCGTCACCATACTTACTTACATACGTACGTACGAAAATTTGAACTAAATTTTTTTTTCTTTTCTTTTCTTTGTTCTTTGCTTTTCAAATCATCACTTAACTTAAGAGGAAAAACTTTCATATTAGTTACTTATATATACATATACATATACATATGCATACACATATACATATATATTTTGTCTCTTGTAGTACTAAAACATAGTACTTAAACTTTACATAAACATAATGTAATTTTAACAAAACGCATGGTAGCTTCACACCCATAATTTCACAGTTTTGCCACGCCACGCCCACTGCCTTGCATCAGGAATTGCTACAGGATTGCTTACCTACAGCATAAACATAAGTCATGAGCTAATGCTCAGCAAGTACAACTATTGCACCGCAAATCATTTAATAAAAACCAATGCATGAACCTTTTATGCTTTCATTGTTCATTCATAAGTTAGCATTAGTTTTGGGCCCCTTACATAACATAAGTGTACATACCGTGGCGCGCTGCCATGGAGTGGTTGGGGCGGCCAGCCCTGTCCAACTCAAACCATGAACCAAACCCGACCTAACGCTGGTCGATACGACACAAGAAATCTGTTCATCATCATCATACTTGAATCTTTTTATGATCATAAACAGTTTCTAACTTGAAACCGTATTCTTATAGATTACCATCTATTTATCATCATACTTGAATCATTAACAGTTTCTAACTTGAAACCGTATTTTACTCATTACGAGTGACTTATCATTAATGAGCATGGCTTCGTGATGCCATATCATCATAACATATATATCATCAATACATCAGCATAACTTGTGATGTCATAATATCATAGTATATATCCTAACATTTTAACATAACTTGATCATCTTATGCTAACATACATCGCAAGCATATCAACATAACTTGATCATCATACTTCATAAGCATATCAACATAACTTGATCATCATACTTCATAAGCATATCAACATAACTTGATCATCTTATTTCGTAAACATATTAACATAACTTATAAGCATATCAACATAACTTGATCATCTTACTTTGTAAGCATATCAACATAACATCGTAAGCATATCAACTTAACTTGATCATCTTACTTCGTAAACATATCAACATAACATTCGTAAACATATCAACATAACATCGTAAGCATATCAACTTAACTTGATCATCTTACTTCGTAAACTAACATGTAAGCATATCAACTTAACTTGAACACATACTATCAATAACTCTTCATTGCATACATATCATCATGAACTTATCAAACATTTTCGTTTATGCTGTAGGCGGAGTTGTACTTACTAGTTACACTAAATCTTGAATTTTAGTGCTCCACCTAAACAGGTGTTTTTCCTATTTTCACAGAAAAATCATAGGATAAGAATCATCCTATATAGTGTCATCATTACCTAGTTATTAACTTCTCTCAGTACAAGGGTATCAAAACATAGCACAAACTTTAAAACTCTTCTTTCTTTTAAAACCCTTGAATTCCGAAAACTGTATTTGAAATCAGTCCTTTATATTTGATCCTTTTCTAACAAATCTGTTTGGAATTTGAAAATATTCCTTCATGAAAGTTGTAGATCTTGAAGGTTCCTACAACTTCTGTTTTAAACTTAAAACCCAAATCTGACTTTAACATATTAATTTCTGCCTTTAAAAATTCTTCGGCCATTTTATTAACCTTAAAATAGGTCTCGGGTTTTTATAAAACGAAGGTCTTAGAGGCCTTATTTTCAAAAACTGTCCGCGTATGACCCTAGATTTTCCCTCTCTACAATTTGTAGTTTTAACTTTTTTCATGATTCGGCCTCTAAAGGCCTTAAAATTTGATTTCCAGATTACTGTCCAATTTGACCCGAAACTGGCAGTTTTCATTCGGTTTGGTTTTTAGGTAAACTAATGTGCACACTACCTCAAATGGGTACCCCGTGAGCCTATGTCAAGCATGCAAGCGTTACATAACCATTTCATAATCATACTTTCAGTTCTTGTACTTTTAAATCAAAAATCTTAAACTTTTATAAAACCTTAACTTGAAACTAGCATATCAAAACTGAATGCTAACATTACATATAAAGCATGGTTTATAAATCTTAACAACCATAACCCATGCTTTTACATAACATCATACTCTTAATTCTCTTAACTAAAACGTAAATGAAGAGCTAGAGGTTAAAAGATTTACCTCAAGCTTCACGAGAAAAGTTCTAGCTTAGGGTTTTTGAGGTTTTTCTTTTGTGCTAACTCAACAACAACAAACCGAATTTGCTTCTCACTTTTCACTCTTGTTTGGTTCGGTTTCTATAAGGGAGAGAACTGAAACATTGGATGCAAGGTTCACTAAACAAACACAATGAATTATCCCTTCAACTATTTATAGGTGAACAATTTAATCTTGCATTGCCAACTAGTCCTCAAAAGTAGTCTATTTGCTCAACAATCTTGTGTGTTGGCCGGCCATGCTTGGCCTAGAAGATGAGTAAGCAAAGCTAAGGTGACTTACTCACCAAAGCTACTAGGTGATGTGTCATGCTCTTAAGATGGCTGGCCCTTAGGGTGATGATATGTCAAAACCTTGGCTAGCCATGGAAGCGAGGCTAGGAAGCTTATTCATCTAAGCTAGGCCACGAGGTGTCTAATCCTAAGGTGGCCGGTTTAGGGTTGACTTGGCAAGGCCTTTGCTTGCCAAGCAAGCAAAGCTAGTGAGCTTACTCATCATAGCTACTCAATGAGGTGTCAACCTCCCATGATGGCCGGTTCATGAATGGTGAAGTGTGAGAATTTTGGCTCGCCAAGTAAGTGCATCTAGGGTGGCTTACTAACCAAGCTAGTCCATGAGGTGTCTTGACCTCATGGTGGCGGCCTTGGTTGGTGTGGTGTGCTTGCCATGCTAGCCACATGAGCAAAGCTATGGTGCTTGCTCACCAAGGCTAGTTCATGATGTGTCTAGCCAAGGTGATGGCCGGTTCTTTAGTGATGCCAAGTGGAAAAAACTTTGCTTGTTGATACATCACACCATAGCCAAGTAAGCAAGGCTAGTATGCTTACTAAGAAAGCTAGGTTTTTAGGTGTCAACTAACAAGGAAACACCTATTTCCTTATTGCTTATCAGTCCTTAAAAATATCATATTTGCTTGAAAATCTCCATGAGGTGGCCGGCCATTACTTGCTAGGTGTAAAGGTTGCAAGTTGCAACATAGCTAAGTAAACAAAGCTACTATGCTTCTAAGCAAAGCTAAAATTGTGAGGTATCAAATTCTAGTGAACCTCAAATTTTTATACTTTGCCTATTGGTCCTTAAGAGCAAAATATTTGCTCATTAACCCTTGAGGTGGCCGGTCCCTATGTGCACAAGTGTAAGCAAATGATTGGTCAATTTTGAACCAATCAAACTTAACTTGATTCCTTGGTTTCCAACTAGGTTAACCAAATTTAAAAATCATCATAAGCTTAATTGAACTAGGAAATCTAACTAGAAATATCCATAGTTCCATAAATTTACAAATTTATCTATCAAGCCATAATTTTATAAAATTACACTTTGGCCCCTAAAAGCAAAAACATTTGCACTTTAGTCCCTATAGGGTGGCTGGTTTTCATAGTGACATTTGTCATTCTTTTTAAGACGAGGTGTCACCTTTTAAGACCTTGCTTGGCTTAACTCCTAAACACAGTCCACTTTCATATTGGCTTACATATTCAGATACTGTTTTCAACCGATAACAGTATACTTGCACTGGACCACTATCCAGAATTTATCTGAACTACGTCTAGGGTTCTTTTAAGATTAGAAACTACTAATCAGAGAATCATAAATCATAAATTTGCCTTTCACAGCAAAAAGGTCTTACATAAGTAAATTATCGAATCTTTCAACCAAGAATTCAATAATTTTACAGATAGAACATAACACATATACATACATAACTCATAAACATAAGTAATTACAAACTTTGATTCTTAACAACAGAAATCAAA
>CM046372.1:3789861-3826747 GCA_025413025.1 Ficus hispida | reverse complement strand
TTCTGAATAACGTTCCCTCCAAATCGGTTCCTAAAACTCCTTACGAGTTATGGATGAGTAGGAAACCTAATTTGAATCATATTCGAATTTGGGGTTGTCCGGCACACGTCCTGGATAAGGAAGCGAAGAAATTGGAGTCACGATCAGAAGTATGCTTGTTTGTTGGCTATCCAAAAGGGACAAAAGTGGTCTGTTCTATAATCCGAAGCAAAATAAAGTCTTTGTTTCTACACATGCAACATTCCTGGAGGAAAGTTATATGGAAGACTTTAAACCTCGTAGCAAAGTGGTGCTTGAGGAGATGACTTCGGATTTGGAAATTCCTAAAGTCACAGAAAACCCTGTGGAAAAAACACTAGAGAATCAACAACCACGGGAGCTTCGTCGTAGTGGGAGGATTATCAGGGAACCTGAAAGGTACATGTTCAATGGTGAAGTTTTTGAAGCAGAATCCATAGAACATGTTGATGATCCGGCTACGTACAAAGAAGCTATGGAGGATGTTGATTCTAGTCTTTGGCAAAAGGCTATGAACACCGAGATGGAATCTATGGATTCCAATGGGGTCTGGAAACTTGTAGACTTACCCCAAGGCATAAAACCGATTGGGTGTAAGTGGGTATACAAGAGGAAAAGAGGTGTGGATGGGAAAGTGGAAACTTTCAAGGCAAGACTTGTAGCAAAGGGCTATACGCAGAAAGAGGAATCGATTATGAAGAAACCTTCTCACCTGTAGCAATGCTCAAGTCAATCCGCATTCTTTTATCCATTGCGGCTGCTCTCGATTATGAATCTGGCAAATGGATTCAAGACAGCTTTCTTGAATGGTCTTGAGGAAGATATCTATATGATACAACAGACGGGTTCAAGGCAAAGGCAAGAAGATAGGTATGCAAGTTGCTTAAATCATTTATGGATTAAAGCAAGCATTTTCTTGGAATATTAGGTTTGATCAAGCAATCAAACCTATGGATTCGAACAAAACATTGATGAACATGTGTTTATAATGTATCAAGAACAAAGTGGTTTTCCTAGTACTTTATGTGGATGATATATTGCTTATTGGAAACATATGGCAATGTTATATCTGTCAAAGTTTGGTTAGCAACAGTTTGACATGAAGGACTTAGGAGAAGCTAGTTATGTTCTTGGAATTCAACTCTTTAGAGATAGAAGAAAAACGATAGCACTCTCCCAAGTTCATACATTGATAAAGTATTGAAAAGTTTTCTATGAAAGATTCCAAGAAAGGTGGCCAACCTTTCAGGATTGGAATCAAGCTTTCTAGAGATGACTGTCCCAAGACATCGGAAGAAAGGGAACATATGAAAAATGTACCTTATGCATCTGCAGTAGGTAGTCTAATGTACGCTATGTTATGCACAAGGCCTGACATTTGTTTTGCAGTTGGTATGGTAAGTCGATATCAGTCGAATCCAGGACCGAACCATTGGGCTGCGGTCAGCATATACTCAAGTATCTACGGAGAACGAGGGATTATATGCTAGTGTATTCCGGTCAGGACCTTGTTCCTATAGGATACACAGATTCTGATTTTCAATCAGATCAGGATTCAAGGAAATCGACTTCAGGTTCTGTCTTTACCTTGGAGGTGGTGCGTTGTGTGGAGGAGTATTAAGCAATCTTGCATTGCTGACTCGACCATGGAAGCCGAGTATGTGGTAGCCAGTGAGGCATCAAAGGAAGCGGTATGGCTCCGCAGGTTCCGTAATGACCTTGAGGTCGTTCCTGGTATGGATAAAGCTATGGTGCTTTACTGTGATAACAGTGCAGCAGTAGCTAATACCAAGGATCCTAGGCATCATAAGAGAGTAAGCACATTGACAGAAAATATCACATCATCAGAGGCTTTGTTGAGAGTGAAAATGTGACGGTTTGTAAAATCGCATCAGAGGACAATCTTGCTAACCTGTTCACGAAGACTTTGTTGGCCAGAAGATTCGTAGAACACGTTGAAGGCATGGGGATGCGTAATATGTCACATTTACTCGCTTAGGGCAAGTGGGAGATTGTTGGGATCTATATGTCCCTAAGGATAGAAAATCAATTTTAGGGATTTTCTGTAAATATGACATATTGATATTAATAAGAGGGGTTATTCATGTTTAATAAGTTGTGTCCTATTTACTTTCATTTGTTGATTGTATGGTTGAGCAAACATAAAATACTCCTTGACTGTTAGTAATATATCGATTACCATATGTATACGGGGTAACATAGAAGACATGGTAATTTGATAACAGTCAAAATAAATAGTCCGCAATCGATGGAATAAGATTTGGGGATCTTATTCATGATAAGATTGTACAAGTTGTCTACTTCCTTGGAGGGATGGTTTGTCTTGACCATCGGATTGGTTCCGAGTGGAAACTTTAATGTATACCAGTATTGAGGTATGACATTGGATTGGACCTAAAGTGTTAATTGATTCGGTTTAATAATTCCGTTTATAAGAATCAATGAAGCTTTGATTATCATTCTGTATTAATCTTAATCCTGAAATGATTACTTGAGTTCGTATCCATGACTTATGTACTTTAATGCACTACAGTGAGACACTGTTAATTTATGGTCAATATACTTGTGTTTTGGGTGCATGACTTATGGATAGAGAAATCAAGATTCATAGATATGGAATCCATAGCTATCTTAACGATAGTACATGTTATCTACTTAAAGGCATTATTCGGGGATTGAAAGATAGTATAACAAGATCTTGGCCATCGGTTTACTTTGTGTTCTCTGATGGTTTACCAATTGTATGGTTTTACAATTGGTGGTTCTTTCAATGGAGAATAATGGAACTTTAAGTTAAAATGATTGAAAAGGTAAAAGGAAAAAGTCCTTAATTCAATCATGGATAACATATGGGGATTAAACAAGCGATGAATAAATCATGGAAGAAGCACTGCGTGAGAGAGCTTTCGTAATACGGTATGTAAACAGGAGTTCAGCTTCAACTTTTAGTGGAATAGTTTTGGAGTTGATAATTGATGAATAATTATCTGGGATTAATTTTTCACAATTATAGGAGCCTCTTTACATATTTCCATCGGTCCCTCTATTAGCTCATATAGTTCTAAATAGCGTCTCGGGATTTGTTCCTAAAGAGATCGGTAAATTTAAATGGAATTTTGTAATGTCTATTAAGACATGGTACTCTCTAACATGCAATCCGAAAAAGGATTGGACATGTAGGATTTGTGTAGACAATAATATGATTTGTCAACACGTGATTGGTTAACTTGAATTTTGGAAATAAGATTGTGTTTGAATTATTTAATTTTGAAAAACAAAATTTTTCTCTCTAATCTAAAGAGGTGCACGGTTTTAGATAGGTGGAGAGAAGAAATTTTGTTTCAAAATTGTTCAAATATATTCCTAACATTAAATTATTAATTGATTTAAATAATGGAGATTATTTGATGAATTTTTTTTTCTTTAAATATGGTGCACGGATTTTTGAGGAAGAAAAATTCAAATATTCCATTTATTTAAATTAATTAATATGGTTGATGTTTGTGGAAAATATTAATTCAAATGAGTGAATCTTATTTAAATTCAAAAGGTTTAAAAGAAATTTGAATCTAGATAGGACTAGGATCTTTTCACTAGTCTAGATTCTTGATTTAAAATTTGAACCACCAATCTAGATTTATCCTAAAGTGGCCGAATTTTTGGAGGAGATTTCCTCTTGAAAAACGTTTCTAGGTTCAATGAATCTAGCCCTAAAGTTGTATGATCTTTTGGTTCAAAATTTATCTAGAAAAATAATTATTAATTATTTTTCAGAAGGAATTAAATTTTGAAAAGGATTAGACTTCTATATAAAGGCTAGGAATTCTTGAGAAAAATTTTTTGAGTATTTTCTAGAGGAAAACGTTTTTTGGAGAGAAGAAAAAATATTTGGGTTTCTTCTACTTCAAAAATTCGGCTATCTTGTGAGAAAGAAAAAGAGAGAAAATTCCATTGAATCAAAATTGTGAGGAAGGTTAAACCGAGTGATAATTTTCATAGGAGGTTAACCGGTTCCTGTTTTATAGTTTTGAAGAAAGAAGTTGGATCGTATTCTCAACGAGGAACATCGGAATTGAGAAGGAGGGATCTAGACTTCGGAAAGCATTACCGATCAATTGGATTCATAGAACGTGTGCCCACACACACTCTGAGACGTGGAACTCGAGAATAGTAGAGAAGACACGTTGGTCAAACGCTCTAGTGATTCCGGAATCCGAGAAATAAGGTACGCTTGATCATGAATTTAATTTATTGTATATGCATCATGAGATTCTTTTCGAAACGGCATAAAAAATTTTAAAACTTCCGCTGCGTCGTAACTCCGATATCGGATCCGTTTTTCCAACAATTGGTATCAGAGCCTACTCATGATTATGCATATAACATAAATTATTTGATCAAATAAATTTCTCTCTATGCATTAATGAAATATTTTAGAGAGTTGGCACTCTAGGTTTTATTTTGTGTATGTTAAATATATTATGAATAGATGTATGATTGAATGCTTTATATTAGTTTTATAATATATGATGCTTGTTCAATTTTGCCGGTCATGATTCCATAGAGGTTAGAATTTGTATCTAAGTTTTCAAGTGTAATAGATGCGGTCTATTATCACCGCTAGGTCGTTCTTTCAATTCCTAGAATTTTTGTAAGCCGGAAACGGTATAGGAATTTTTTTGTAAAATTCGGGATACAATGGATTCGAGGAGATTGAAGATGAACGAAGGTATGTAAATTTTCAAAGGATGTGATTTTGTGTTTTTTGTTATTTTCAATAAAAAAAACGTTTTTAATAAAAATAATAAAAAAAATCACAAATTTTTTTTGAAATTTAATTCTCCAATGATATGTGATCTTGATAATTTGAAAATCAAAATTAAAAAATTTAAATTTAAATTTAATGGATATTATTATGAATTTTAAAATTTTGATATTTAAATTTGAAATTTCAAATTTCAAATTTTTTTGAATTTTAAAATTTAATAAACCGAATTTTATTTAAATTTTGATATTTTGTAATTTTTATTAAAATTAAAAATCACATAGAATCTTTTTGAAATTTGAATTTTAAATTTAAATTGAAAAAGATGTGAATTGGAGAAAGAAGACACATTGAAGAAGGATACAAGGCATGGATCTACAAATGAAGGCCGATATATGTTTCGGTTAATTTTTGTAAATTTTGCAATTTTCTTTTCTCTAGGATGGAATCATGATCCACGGCTATTTACATATTTTGCAAACCATGGATGATGTGTTGCTAGATTAATATGTTATACTATTCCGTGATGTATTGATAACATGCCATATAGACTAGGGAGTGCCACTCAATAAATATTGTTTATGCATGAAAACAAAAACCCAAATTTAAAAGATTGAGTGGGAGAAGGTTTTATATACTAAGACCTACGGTCTCCATCGTTGGTCCAATAGTTACGCATGGTAGTGCCTACTACTCGGTTTTGACCCGGGAATTCCCTTCGGATAGGTATTTTACCTAGAGCGCACACTGATTTGGATTTCTGAGAGGATAACAATTTTGGGCATATTTTATGTTTAGATCACCCTTCGGTGGCGGATGTAAAATATGGATTCAAAATTGGAAACGATGGTTATACACTCATGCTACTTTATTTATTAATCCTCCCTCGAGGCTCTGATATATAAAGTAGTGGCCAAATAAACGATAGTTAATATATATTTAATGGTGTTTGCTCCATGGACGAATATGTATTAATCGGATGGGATCCGTGTTCTTAGCTAGTTATTCTATGACTACCCTCGGTAGCTTAGAAAGCAGAAGCTAGGAATTATCGTTGTAAGGTATGTGTTTTAAGGGTTTTACACATGAACATTTAGATTGCATTTAGATCTTTATGTTTCATTACAAAATCATATTTTATAAATTGATAGGATGTTTGCTTGAACTTATTACATGTTTTCTTATTATAGATCAAAATGTCGAGCCCTTTATCTGTGATACTTACGCAAAACAAATTAACTGGCAAAATTTTAATGACTGGAAAGGAACTTGCTTATCGTCCTAAACTTTGAGAAACACAGTTTTGTCCTAACCCAACCAAGACCACCTACGCCTGCGATCGATGCTCCTGATAGGGAATTTGTAGCGCTTGAGCGCTGGGACAATTCCAACCTAAGTGCTATGTGCTATATTCAGGCGAGCATGTCTAACGTGCTCCAGAAACAGCATGAGGAACATCAAACTGCTAGGCAGATCATGGATAACTTGGAGGAGATGTTTGGTGAACAAACTATCCAGGCTAAGACCGATGCTATCAAAGGTCTCATGAACTGTAGGCAGAAGGTTGGAACTCCCATTAAGGAGCACATGATGAAAGTCATGGCTTATTTGTCTGAGGCTCAGACAAATGGGGCTGAGATCGATGCTGCAACTCAATTGGTTATGGTTTTCCAAACCTTATCCAAGGATTTCGATTTGTTTCAGGCATCCTACAACCTTAACCGGAAGGAGATGTCTTTAACGGAATTGATGAAAGAGTTGCAAGCTTTTGAGAACATTTTTAAGGGTTCTGGATCTAAGGCTGAGGCAAATGTGGCTGAACCTAGTTCGCCTGCTCCTAATCCTAAAAGGAAGAAGGAAAAGGGGAAGAACAAGGGAAATGCACCTGTTTCTAAGAAGTCTACCAAGACTAAGAAGCGAAAGGTGGATCCCAAAAAGGTTAAGTGTTTTCACTGTGGGAAGAAAGGACATTTCAAGAAGGATTGCCGAGAATACCTGGCTTTGAAAAAGCAGAAAGGTAATTTCAATGTCCTGTATCTTGAAGGTTGTTTAGTGGAAGAATCTAAGGACAATTGGGTTATAGATTCTGGAGCCACTAACCATGTTTGTATTTCTCTGCAGGGGTTCAAGGTAATGAGAAGTCTGCGTGAGGAGAACTTCACGTTAAGAACCGGTGATGGGACGTTAGTGCGAGCTGAAGCAGTGGGAGAAGTGCATCTTTATTTTGATGAATTTAGGTTTATTGTTTTGAGACATTGTTTTTATGTTCCTAGTTTTAAGAGGAACCTAATTTCGGTAGCTTGTTTGATTAAAGATTCTTATTCAGTTTCTTTTAATAATAAAGTTGTTATTAGGAAAAACAATTCTCTTATCTGTAATGGATGGATGCATGTAAATCTTTATTTTATCAAACCTAAGATGCACTCACTGCTTGATACAGAATTGGAAAAGAACTCTAAAAGACTTAAGTCTTCTCACTCTAATAAATCATATCTTTGGCATTTACGACTTGGTCACATAAGCCTTAACAGAATTCAAAGGATGGTAAAGGAGGAAAGCCTTGACTTGTATGAGGTTGAACCTTGGCCACAATGTGAATCCTGTTTGGAGGGTAAGATGACTAAACGGCACTTTGCTGTTAAGGATAGTCGTGTCGAGGAACTTTTAGAACTTGTGCATACGGATGTTTGTGATCCCATGAACATAGAAGCACGTGGTGGGTATGAGTATTATATTACTTTTATTGATGATTACTCAAGGTATGGATATGTCTATTTAATGACCCGCAAAAGCGAAGCCTTTGACAAGTTCAAAGAATTTTGGGCTGAAGCGGAGAAGCAATTAGGAAAGTCCATTAAGACACTTCGATCGGATCGAGGTGGGAATACCTATCGGATGAGTTCTTAGGATATTTGATAGAGAATGGGATACAATCCCAGTTAACTGCACCTGGTACTCCTCAACAGAATGGTGTAGCTGAGAGAAGAAATAGGACCCTATTGGATATGGTCCGGTCTATGATGAGTTATTCCACATTACCTTTGTCATTTTGGGGGCACGCCATACAAACTGCATGCTATCTTCTGAATAACGTTCCCTCCAAATCGGTTCCTAAAACTCCTTACGAGTTATGGATGAGTAGGAAACCTAATTTGAATCATATTCGAATTTGGGGTTGTCCGGCACACGTTCTGGATAAGGAAGCGAAGAAATTGGAGTCACGATCAGAAGTATGCTTGTTTGTTGGCTATCCAAAAGGGACAAAAGGTGGTCTGTTCTATAATCCAAAGCAAAATAAAGTCTTTGTTTCTACACATGCAACATTCCTGGAGGAAAGTTATATGGAAGACTTTAAACCTCGTAGCAAAGTGGTGCTTGAGGAGATGACTTCGGATTTGGAAATTCCTAAAGTCACAGAAAACCCTGTGGAAAAAACACTAGAGAATCAACAACCATGGGAGCTTCGTCGTAGTGGGAGGATTATCAGGGAACCTGAAAGGTACATGTTCAATGGTGAAGTTTTTGAAGCAGAATCCATAGAACATGTTGATGATCCGGCTACGTACAAAGAAGCTATGGAGGATGTTGATTCTAGTGTTTGGCAAAAGGCTATGAACACCGAGATGGAATCTATGGATTCCAATGGGGTCTGGAAACTTGTAGACTTACCCCAAGGCATAAAACCGATTGGGTGTAAGTGGGTATACAAGAGGAAAAGAGGTGTGGATGGGAAAGTGGAAACTTTCAAGGCAAGACTTGTAGCAAAGGGCTATACGCAGAAAGAAGGAATCGATTATGAAGAAACCTTCTCACCTGTAGCAATGCTCAAGTCAATCCGCATTCTTTTATCCATTGCGGCTGCTCTCGATTATGAGATCTGGCAAATGGATGTCAAGACAGCTTTCTTGAATGGCTCTCTTGAGGAAGATATCTATATGATACAACCAGACGGGTTCAAGGCAAAGGGCCAAGAAGATAAGGTATGCAAGTTGCTTAAATCCATTTATGGATTAAAGCAAGCATCTCGTTCTTGGAATATTAGGTTTGATCAAGCAATCAAAACCTACGGATTCGAACAAAACATTGATGAACCATGTGTTTATAAATGTATCAAGAACGAGAAAGTGGTTTTCCTAGTATTTTATGTGGATGATATATTGCTTATTGGAAACGATATGGCAATGTTATCATCTGTCAAAGTTTGGTTAGCCAAACAATTTGACATGAAGGACTTAGGAGAAGCTAGTTATGTTCTTGGAATTTAACTCTTTAGAGATAGAAAGAACAAAACGATAGCACTCTCCCAAGCTTCATACATTGATAAAGTACTTGAAAAGTTTTCTATGAAAGATTCCAAGAAAGGTGGCCAACCTTTCAGGATTGGAATCAAGCTTTCTAGAGATGACTGTCCCAAGACATCGGAAGAAAGGGAACATATGAAAAATGTACCTTATGCATCTGCAGTAGGTAGTCTAATGTACGCTATGTTATGCACAAGGCCTGACATTTGTTTTGCAGTTGGTATGGTAAGTCGATATCAGTCGAATCCAGGACCGAACCATTGGGCTGCGTCAAGCATATACTCAAGTATCTACGGAGAACGAGGGATTATATGCTAGTGTATTCCGGTCAGGACCTTGTTCCTATAGGATACACAGATTCTGATTTTCAATCAGATCAGGATTCAAGGAAATCGACTTCAGGTTCTGTCTTTACCCTTGGAGGTGGTGCCGTTGTGTGGAGGAGTATTAAGCAATCTTGCATTGCTGACTCGACCATGGAAGCCGAGTATGTGGTAGCCAGTGAGGCATCAAAGGAAGCGGTATGGCTCCGCAGGTTCCTTAATGACCTTGAGGTCGTTCCTGGTATGGATAAAGCTATGGTGCTTTACTGTGATAACAGTGCAGCAGTAGCTAATACCAAGGATCCTAGGCATCATAAGAAGAGTAAGCACATTGACAGAAAATATCACATCATCAGAGGCTTTGTTGAGAGTGAAAATGTGACGGTTTGTAAAATCGCATCAGAGGACAATCTTGCTAACCTGTTCACGAAGACTTTGTTGGCCAGAAGATTCGTAGAACACGTTGAAGGCATGGGGATGCGTAATATGTCACATTTACTCGCTTAGGGCAAGTGGGAGATTGTTGGGATCTATATGTGCCCTAAGGATAGAAAATCAATATTAGGGATTTTCTGTAAATATGACATATTGATATTAATAAGAGGGGGTTATTCATGTTTAATAAGTTGTGTCCTATTTACTTTCATTTGTTGATTGTATGTTTGAGCAAACATAAAATACTCCTTGACTGTTAGTAATATATCAGATTACCATATGTGTACGGGGTACACATAGAAGACATGGTAATTTGATAACAGTCAAAATAAATAGTCCGCAATCGATGGAATAAGATTTGGGGATCTTATTCATGATAAGATTGTACAAGTTGTCTACTTCCTTGGAGGGATGGTTTGTCTTGACCATCGGATTGGTTCCGAGTGGAAACTTTAATGTATACCAGTATTGAGGTATGACATTGGATTGGACCTAAAGTGTTAATTGATTCGGTTTAATAATTCCGTTTATAAGAATCAATGAAGCTTTGATTATCATTCTGTATTAATCTTAATCCTGAAATGATTACTTGAGTTCGTATCCATGACTTATGTACTTTAATGCACTACATGTGAGACACTGTTAATTTATGGTCAATATACTTGTGTTTTGGGTGCATGACTTATGGATAGAGAAATCAAGATTCATAGATATGGAATCCATAGCTATCTTAACGATAGTACATGTTATCTACTTAAAGGCATTATTCGTGGATTGAAAGATAGTATAACAAGATCTTGGCCATCGGTTTACTTTGTGTTCTCTGATGGTTTACCAATTGTATGGTTTTACAATTGTGGTTCTTTCAATGGAGAATAATGGAACTTTAAGTTAAAATGATTGAAAAGGTAAAACGGAAAAAGTCCTAAATTCAATCATGGATAACATATGGGGATTAAACAAGCGATGAATAAATCATGGAAGAAGCACTGCGTGAGAGAGCTTTCGTAATACGGTATGTAAACAGGAGTTCAGCTTCAAACTTTTAGTGGAATAGTTTTGGAGTTGATAATTGATGAATAATTAATCTGGGATTAATTTTTCACAATTATAGGAGCCTCTTTACATATTTCCATCGAGTCCCTCTATTAGCTCATATAGTTCTAAATAGCGTCTCGGGATTTGTTCCTAAAGAGATCGGTAAATTTAAATGGAATTTTGTAATGTCTATTAAGACATGGTACTCTCTAACATGCAATCCGAAAAAGGATTGGACATGTAGGATTTGTGTAGACAAATAATATGATTTGTCAACACGTGATTGGTTAACTTGAATTTTGGAAATAAGATTGTGTTTGAATTATTTAATTTTGAAAAACAAAATTTTTCTCTCCTAATCTAAAAGAGGTGCACGGTTTTAGATAGGTGGAGAGAAGAAAATTTTGTTTCAAAATTGTTCAAATATATTCCTAACATTAAATTATTAATTGATTTAAATAATGGAGATTATTTGATGAATTTTTTTTTCTTTAAATATGGTGCACGGATTTTTGAGGAAGAAAAAATTCAAATATTCCATTTATTTAAATTAATTAATATGGTTGATGTTTGTGGAAAATATTAATTCAAATGAGTGAATCTTATTTAAATTCAAAAAGGTTTAAAAGAAATTTGAATCTAGATAGGACTAGAATCTTTTCACTAGTCTAGATTCTTGATTTAAAATTTGAACCACCAATCTAGATTTATCCTAAAGTGGCCGAATTTTTGGAGGAGATTTCCTCTTGGAAAAACGTTTTTAGGTTCAATGAATCTAGCCCTAAAGTTGTATGATCTTTTGGTTCAAAATTTATCTAGAAAAATAATTATTAATTATTTTTCCAGAAGGAATTAAATTTTGAAAAGGATTAGACTTCTATATAAAGGCTAGGAATTCTTGAGAAAATTTTTTTTTTGAGTATTTTCTCTAGAGCAAAAAACGTTTTTTGGGAGAGAAGAAAAAATATTTTGGGTTTCTTCTACTTCATAAAATTCGGCTATCTTGTGAGAAAGAAAAGAGAGAAAATTCCATTGAATCAAAACTGTGAGGAAGGTTAAACCGAGTGATAATTTTCATAGGAGGTTAACCGGTTCCTGTTTTATAGTTTTGAAGAAAGAAGTTGGATCGTATTCTCAACGAGGAACATCGGAATTGAGAAGGAGGGATCTAGACTTCGGAAAGCATTACCGATCAATTGGATTCATAGAACGTGTGCCCACACACACTCTGAGACGTGGAACTCGAGAATAGTAGAGAAGACACGTTGGTCAAACGCTCTAGTGATTCCGGAATCCGAGAAATAAGGTACGCTTGATCATGAATTTAATTTATTGGTATATGCATCATGAGATTCTTTTCGAAACGGCATAAAAATTTTAAAACTTCCGCTGCGCCGTAACTCCGATATCGGATCCGTTTTTCCAACAGCTGATGTCTATTGGAATGTTTCCTAGACCACTACAAAAGGAGATTTCAGAGTTCAACTTGGAATTGATAACGGGGAAATTATCTGTTCTGTCCCTCCAGTCCAATCTTCTAGAGACTATCAAGTCACATCAAAGGAAAGATTCTTCTTTGCTGAAAGCACAACTCTTTGACGAGAAGAACAAGGAGTTTAGAGTCTCCAAAGATGGTACTATTTACTTCAAAGGAAGGATTTGTGTTCCTAACTTTGAATTCCTTAAGGACCAGATCTTGTCTGAGGCACACAAGACGCCATACTCAGTACATCCAGGAGCTTCCAACATGTATAAAGACCTCCGAGAAAATTTTTGGTGGCACAATATGAAGAATGAGGTAGCAGAATTTGTGTCAAAATGCCTAACTTGTCAGAAAGTTAAGGCGGAGCATCGACATCCTGGCGGAGAATTACAGAAAATAGAGCTTCCTGAATGGAAATGGGAGCAAATTACTATGGATTTCATAGTAGGACTACCCAGAACCTCAAGTGGGAATGACTCGATTTGGGTTATTGTGGATAGATTAACCAAATCAGCCCACTTTATTTCTATTAAGGTCACCTTCTCAATGGAGAAATTAGCTGAAATTTACGTATCCCAGATCGTCAGGTTTCATGGAGTACCAAAATCGATCATTTCGGACCGTGATGGACGCTTCACTTCTCGATTTTGGACTAGTGTTCACAATGCTATGGGGTCGAAATTGAAGTTCAGTACGGCGTTTCACCCCCAAACTGACGGTCAATCAGAACGAACTATCCAGACACTGGAGGATATGTTAAGGTCATGTGTGCTGGATTTCAAAGGAAACTGGGATCAGAAGCTGCCATTGATCGAATTCTCCTACAACAACAGTTATCATGCTTCGATTGGTATGGCTCCATTTGAAGCATTGTATGGAAGAAAATGTCGATCGCCTATCCACTGGCAGGAAGTGGGGCAGAAGCAGCTGCAAACTACAGATTTTATCAAGAAAACCTCTGAGGATATTCAGATGATCAAGCAGAGGCTCGACATAGCTTTTAGCAGACAGAAAAGTTATGCCGATAAACGTAGGAGGCCCTTGGAATTCCAGGTGGGAGATGCGGTGTTCATCAAGATTACTCCTATGAAAGGAGTAATGCGATTTGGTAAAAAGGGAAAGCTTAGTCCAAGGTATACTGGACCATTTGAGATTCTTGAACGAGTTGGAAAAGTTGCCTATAAGCTTGCCCTACCGCCTGAATTAGCTTCGATGCACAATGTTTTCCATGTGTCGATGCTAAAGAAGTATGTGCCAGACCCTTCCCATGTGCTTAGTCAGGAACCAGTGGAGGTTCATACGGACTTAACCTATGAAGAAAAGCCAGTTCGAATTCCGGATCGGGAAGAGAAGGTCTTAAGGAATAAAACCATTCCCATGGTTAAAGTATTGTGGCGAAACCACATGGTCGAAGAAGCAACCTGGGAGTTGGAAGAGGAGATGAAAAAGAACTACCCTGATTTGTTTTAATTTTCGAGGACGAAAATTTTTAAGGGGGGTAGATTGTAATAACTAGAATTTTTCTATGTTACAATTTCTTGTATAGAAATTTGAATTGTACCGTGAAGGTAGTTATGCAAAAGCCCGGTTTAGGGTTTTTATTCAGAATTGTGAGTTCTTATGCTTTTATAAGACTAAAAATGATTGCTTAGTTGAGCATACGACCTTTTGAGGAAAAAGGTATAAAAACGCTATGATTTTTACGAAAGTCAAAGTTTGACCAGAAAGTCAAAGTTTGACCAGAAACCGTCAAGTTGACCAAGAGAGTCCATGTTGACAGGATAAGCAACATTGACCCACGAAAGTCAAAGATTGGCTACAAAGATCAATTCTTTGACGATATCGAAAAATGGTGAGCAGTATAGGAAGTATACTGCGGAAAATCAAATTTTTCAGATAAAATGGTTTAAGTTAGATTCAAGACCACCATAGAAAAATCAAGCACACTAAGTAGGAGATTAAAGGCTAAAAGGCTCGAAACGAAAAGAGAATTTTTCGTATAGTCCATTATTAGACAGATAAATTTTGGACTGCATTTTAATAATCGATACTGTGAATCAAAGACCACAGTGTCAACTATATCTGTTTAGTATTGAAAGATACTGTCTAATCAAAAATTAGGCCAAATAAGGCCTTAATGTTGATGTCACATTACTTTTGATTTATGACATCATTTTAAGGCTTTAATGAAAAATTTGGAAAGAATTAAGGATGGTTCTAGAACCACTTGGCCGGCCACCTCACCCCCCTAATGTGCAATTTGGTGAACTTTGAAGGACTATTTTGCAATTTTGGAAAGTTCAAAAATGCCTATAAATAGAAGTGCTTCCTATTCACAAAAATTAGAAAATCTAGCCAAACTTTGGTCTTTTTTTCTGCCCAAAATCCGAACTTGAGGGAGCTGCCAAAGAGAAAGAAAAAGCTTGGAAAATCAAGGAATTAGTCTTAGGAGTGTTAGGCATTCACTAGGAAGCAAGCCAAGAAGCTAGAAAAATTTTGGAGCCAAGATTGGCCATTGCTGGCCGGTTCTGTGGCAGCAGCAGGGGGGAAGGAAAATTGAAGGGGAAAACATATAGGGAGGTGGCTGATTCTTGTGGGAAGTGGCCGGAGTCTTGGGAGGAGCTGTCCCTAGGTGGCTGGAAAATTTTAGGCTCATTGGAAGGAGCTAAGGCCGGCTGCACCAAGGAGAAAGGAAGGGAGAAATTTGAGCCAAGCAAACCCATATTTGGGCTAAGTAAGGTAAAATTTCTCTTGGCCCTTAAATCTCTTAATTCAAGCTCTAAATTAGAGATTTAAGTGTATTACAAGCTGTTTTGTAATGAGCATAAGCTCAATTTAAATTTCTGCCTTAGGTCAGATTTTAGTGTGTGCTTGATTAGTTAGTTAAGGGGGGTTGATTTAGTGTTTTGATTGATGTTTAATTGTGCATTTGTATGTGCCTATGAGTATGATTGTATGTTAGATTAATTAAGGGTTGTATGTTTCCCCAAATCTGCCAATAGAATAGTAATGGCATGTTAGGGTGTTAGATTGAAATATGTATGCTATGTTGGTAGAAATCAAGAACAAGCAAAAACCCTAACCTTAATTAATGCAAATGTGTTGTTTGATTTACATGATCATGTGGGGGCTCATGTAAGTCAATTTGGGACGATAGAAAAACGTTGCATGGTGATTTTAGGCTCCCGCTGTGTTCGGTTGAGGTAGTGTGCACGAATTAGGACGAGAAACCAAGAAACGAACAAAAACTGCCAATTCGGGTTCAGACTGACCAGTTTTCTGGAAAGTCAGTTTTGAGGCCCTTAGAGGCTGATTTTGGAAAAACGTAAAACACAAAAGTTGTAGATAAGGGTTTTTCCTAGGGGGAAACTCAGACAGTTTTCAAAAATAAGGCTCCAATGGCCTTCGTTTTTGAGAAAACCCGAGCCTGACCGTGCCCAGACCCTATACACAGCCAGGTGAGTTTAACAGGTTAAAGGAGTAGGTTAGAGACCGATTTGGGTCTCGAGTTCAAAATGAAAGTTTTAGCATTTTGAATGCTTTAAAACTTTCATGAAGAAAACTTTTTCAAATTCGTCCTTGATTTTTAAATAGAAAATTGGATTTCAAAACTGTGCAATGAACAAGAAATTCCTGCACAAAGTTTTCTAAAACAGTGCAGGAAAAGGGACATTTCTGCACATCCACTGACTAATTCTCAGTGAGAAACTGTTCCAAAGGCAGTTTATGTTTTTAATGATTTTTACAAAGACCCACTCATCAGATTCTGAGTTTTTAATAAAATGATCTTAAAACTCTAAATTTTTCCGAAATAAAGAAAGAGTTTAAATCGAGTTAAATGAACCATAACCGGGAAAGGTACCGAGTTATTGGTTCGGGCCCTAAGCCAAAGGGTTATCCGACGTAACCCAATATAATGACTAAGTTGGGCCTAAAAACCAGGGTTACTCAAGAGTAACCCGATGGAATGAATTTTCAAATAAGCTTAGGCTCAAGGTTAGGTTTAATAACCTAACACAGTTATGAAAGGCTGTTTAGCCAAGGTTACTTTATGTGACCAACTTAAATATGTTCTAAACCATAAGGTTATCTGTGATACTGAGAAAGTATCCGGCATTGTATTAAGAAAGGGGGAACATATAACCACAAAGAAGTATGAATGTTGGTTTGATTACCAACATTCTGTAAGAACATAATTCTTACTCTATGTCCTCTGATATAGCAGGAAATAGCCTGCGGAAGTATCCTGAAGTGGATCAACAAGTCTCGGGACATAGTACTCAAGGTAAGTACAACTCCGCCTACAGCATAGGCTTTTGTTGTATACTTGCCAAGTATGTTGCTGTAAGTGATGATGTGTTTAATATATGACTATGTTAAGTTCATTAGTATGAGAAAAAGATATAATGTCAAGATATGATCATGAATTATAAATAGTGACATCACGAAGCATGTTCACTAATAAGAACAAATATGAGTTTATGAAAAGTAAGTATTGTAACGCCCCGACCCGTCCACGTAGGGGCGTACTACGTCACGTAGGGCATACTACGTAAACGTGGGCCGTTACCAAACTTGCTAAACTTAAATCTTTGTTTTATCGAAAAATTTCAGGATAAAATTTTTTTTTTTTTTTTCTTTAAACTTTAAAACTTTAAGTTTCGAGTTAAAAATCATAACTCGAAACTAAACTTGAATTAACTTGTACTGACGGGTAAACTTCATCATGTCTACCCCTTTTACTTGTTATGCCGATTATAAGGTTACCATGACCTTTTAAATCGGACCTTGGAAACATTACATCACATCCATATGCAACATCATACTTAAAAACATTTGCGGAAAATATTGCGTAGTGGTATCCCACACCGCCCTTCACTCGCTGCATCGTCTCCATGGCCCATCAAGTAATGCTGCAGGCGTCTTACCTACAGTATGAAATATACAAATGAGCTTTCGCCCAGCAAGTACAAACATGATCTCACAAAAAATCTTTTCAAACATCAAGTAACATATCAATCATCATGTAGTTTATGCATGATCCGATTATGTCCAATTATAAATCTTTTAGGCACTTTTACTCATTATCTTGATTACATGTGGGCCCCTAGTGTCCGTACCAAAAGCGCGCAGCCTCCAGACAAAGCTAAGGTTTGCAAGGCCCTAACAGTTCTGGGAATTATAACGTGACCCTCACGCATCAACGAGAGGTAAATGTCACCACTGGTTTTGAACATGTAGCCTCCTCGATCACGGGAGGTTGGTACGACACCTTACTTGATTTATCTTACCATGTGGTTCAATATTAGTGAACATGCTTCATGATGTCACAAGGTCAAATCCAAACTTAACATTTGCCATATCATGGCATTCTTGAAAACATGACATTTTTAAAACCATGACATTTTAGAAAACATGGCATAATATGTAACATGTCATAGCATCACATCATTACATGGCATCTCATATCATAACATAGCATAAAGCATAGCAGCACATAGCATAGCATTATAACATAGCATAGCATTATAGCATAGCATAACATAGCATAGCATGTATACTTGGAAAATATCTTTTATTATTTTCCATACTGCAGGTGAGGTTTGTACTTACCTCTTTTACTATGTCCTACGTAAAGCTGCTCCTCTTCCGGGTAGCCGCAGGCTTCCTCCTGCTTGATGAAGGACATAGGTAAGGGTCTAATTAGTATTGTGGAATGTTGGTGACCATACCAACATGCCTACGAAATTCTAGCTGTAAGTCTCCCTTATAACTTATGATGACTTACTTGGTTACTTAAGGTAACCTTGGGTATTAATCCCAATCATATATGAATAGGGTTAGGTATCATCCTAACCTTGGCCTATGCCTTGTCATTTTTAATTTTAATCCTTTTTGGGTTTTAAGATCAAACTCAATTTTTATACCTTGTTGGGTTACCTTGAGTAACCCTTGAGGTAGTCAAACTTAGTTCAATTATCCTAAGTCAACTTTGGGCTTTGGACTCCATCCCGTAACTCGGGTATCCTTCCCGGTTACCGTCCATCATTGTTTTGTTACCAAAAGTAAGATAACTTTTGAATCCAAAAACTTGTTTTTTTTTCTCTTTGCTTTGGAAAAACTTAGTTCTCTTTGTTCAAAAATTCTAGTTTAACTTTGAAAAATTGTAATTCTTTGAGAAAGGTTTGTAAAAATTATTAACTGTTGAAAACTGCCTTTGGAGTAGTTTCCCACAGTCAAAACATTGGTGTTTGTGCAAAAATACAGTTTTCCTGTATTGTTTTAGAAAATCCTGTACAGGAATTTCTTGTTTCCTGCACACTCTTTAGAAATCCGTGTCAGTTTAAAAATCCATTCCGATTTTGAAAAACTTGTCTTCACAAAAGTTTTAGATCTTGAAAGATCCTAAAACTTTCGTGTTTTACGAAAAGTCCAGTTCTGCTTAGATTCGTACCAGTTTTAATTTGAAACTGGCTGACCCTGTAAACTGGGTCTGGGTAAACTAGCCACGGGTTTTTGTAAAAACGGAGGCCATTGGAGCCTCAATTTGAAAAACGGTCCGCGCTGCCCTCTAGGAAAAACCCTTATCTACAACTTTTTAGTTTTGAGTTTCTTCAAATTCGGCCTCTAAGGGCCTCAAAATACCATTTCCAGAACACTGCCCAGTCTTGACCCGAGACTGGCAGTTTCGGTTCTTAATTTCGTTTTACGTCCTAAAACGTGCACGCTACCTCAACCGAACTCAGCGGGAGCCTAAAGTCACACATGCAATCGTTTCTAACGTTCCAATCCATCAATCACATAATCATACATTCATTCTAAAACCTATGGGAACATATAACAAACATCTAGCATGCAAAACATGCATAAGCATATAAAGCTCAAAAATCAACCACCTAACCTAATCAAGCACCATGACATAAATCTTAAACTTAGGGCAGAAAATAACTTGAGCTTAAGCTCTTACAATCCAACTTGAAATACACTTAAATTTCAAATTGAAATGCTCAATTTAAAAGGTTTAAGGGCTAGGGATGATTACCTTGATTAGCCCCAAATTTTTGGGTTAGGGTTTGGGGTCCGAAAATCTCTCCCCCTTGGTTCCTAGAACAACCGGCCACTCACCCTCCAATGGCCACCGAAAATTTTCTTCTTCCTAGCACTAACACAGCCGGCCCTCTACCTCTCCAATGGGTACCAAATTTTTTTTCAGCTTTGACTTTCAAAAATCCGAACACTCATAGTGAAATCTCTCTTGGATTTTTGATTTTTGTTCTGTTTTTCTTGGCTGCCTAGGGACGGTTTTTGGAGCTGAAAAATGGGCAGAACTTGGCTAAGTTTTCTGATTTTTTTGAATAAAATCAGCACCTATTTATAGAGGTTTTGGAACTTTGCTTAAATTGCAAAATAGTCCTTCAAGAAGCAAGTATTTGCACAAATTTTGCACAAATACCCTTCAAAATGGCCGGCCATCACCTTGTGGAAGAAGCAAAATTTTGTTCTAGAACATGACACTTGTCATTCAAGGCTTGGTTCATGGAATTATGATGTCATAATTCCAAATAAAAATGATGTCATAATTTAAAAGGTAAATGATGTCATCTTAAAGCCTTGTTTGGCTACTTTTTGAAAAGCAAACCCATTTTAAGCTAACACAGATAAATCTAATACTGTGTTTACTAATACACAGTATAATTCAGTACTGTTTTACTTGACTGCAGTCCAAAATTTATCTGCGTAAAAATGGACTGTATAAAATTTTTCTTATACTTCCGAGCCTTATTGGTCTTTAATTCTCACTAGGTGTGCTTGATTTTCTAAGGTGGTTTCATAGCTTATTTAGCTATCTCAACCGTAAAGACGGTTTTCGCAGTAATTTCCAAAAATTACACTTTAGCCCCTCAAAGACAAAATATTTACATGTTAGTCCCTGTGAGGTGGCGACTAAAGTGGAGCCACTTGACTTCTAATTCATACATAATGGTCCACTTAATTCCCAAAAATCCCTAAATATAGAGATACAATCCAATTTCTCATTAATTGAAATAATACTAGTACTGTTTTTCACTTAAAACAGTACTGCCATACTGGACTACGGTCCAGAATTCAACTGCACTTAACTGAGCCAAATGGATTTTTTTCTTAGAGCTCGAAACCATTTAGTCCTTTATGTCTCAAAAAATCATGCTTAATTTTCCTCTAGCGACGTCTCAAGCCTTATTTTCGCTTAATCGTCCGAAACGACAGTTTTCTGCAGTATAGTTTCTATACCGATAATTTACACTGCGGTTTCACCTTAGTCAACTTTGACCAGAATAAAAGTCAAAATTACTATTTTGCCCCCTTTTTTCCCAAAAAGGCCTATATTTGCCTAAGCAAACTATTTTTGAGTCTCGTAGCTAATTAATTGAGAACTCAAACTTATACTGATATTCTATTCCGATCATGATTCAAACTTAGGTTTTCCTTGTTTCTAAGGGAATCATAAGTCATAAAAGTTTCGGGTATTACAATCTACCCTCCTTAAAAGATTTTCGTCCTCGAAAATTCGAATAATCCTAAGTGGCTTTTCTTCAATCCACTATCAATTCATAGTAACTTGTTCACATTCCCATTTGAATAACTTAATAAGATCAGGTCTTTTATATAGAACCATAATCTTCTTTCTACATCCTCATAATTCATATCCTCATACTCTCATGTTTTCATGTCCTCATACTTTTCTTTCGTACTGCATAATCTCATCATCATCATTTTTTTTTTCGCACTGCATCACAAAAACTATTTACATGAAAAACTGTGCAAGTATATCACATAACTTGCCATGTTTGAAAAGTAGATATAACTTTTCCATACTTGAAAAGAAAACATATTGTATCTTATAATTAAGATACTTTTCTTTAACTTTATTTGAGGGCTCAGCGAATATATCATATTGAAAATATTTTTCTTTCAATTAACTAAAGCTGAGAACCCTCTGGTACAATGTTAATCTTTTGCTATTGGAACCCTTTTTCTTATCATGATGGCCCCTATCTTGGAAATATTTTTCTTCCTCAAGGATCGGCCCTTTTCTTGACATGATGGCCCCTCTCTTGGAACTCTATTCCTCAAGGGTTCAGCCCATAACATATCACAACATAACGTGAGTTGGTTCTAATAAGCATAAGATCAAGCACCATACATAAACTAACTTCTTGGAATCTTTTCCAAGTTAATCATGGAAAACAATAATAAATAGTATTATTGAAACGTATTACTGTTCGAGTGATGCAGTGAAAGATATCCTCATATTAACTAGCTACTTGTTAGCTAGTAGAAGCTTCTCTTGTTGCTTCGGACATTTCCTTTATAGCACATAATCATAGCTCTAAGGAATATGTAAAACTTTCCATCATCATTTCATGATTTCCATTACTTAAAAGGTCGTATATAGTCGACATTAGTCAAACCATTATATATCGACTCCAAGGTTGTTACTATTGATCTCAACCTCACTAACTTGATCATCAGACTCATAGCCATCATCATTATTATCATAGCCTAATAAATTGTTGTTGATAGCATCCAACTTATTTTGGCATAATGCCTAGTTGCTACCCCCAAACTAAGGCATCATCAAAATTTTCCCCGTATTTAATAATACTCTTATGGGGTAAAAGTTTCACAATCAGGAAACTTAACTTCCATGATATTGATCCATTCCATAGAAGGAAAATAATTTCTTAATATCACTATACCCGATATGAAGCGATAGGCTATATGATCTCGAAGCCTATTCTTTTCTTGTTGCTATTCCAGCAATTATCGTTATAACTTAATCACTATAGTTGCAAGATTAGACTCTTGCAAAAAAATTTGGTTCGTTCGTATGCACGATGAACCATCTTCTAATTCTAGTTCTTAATTCCTCACATTTCTAATCGAAGGAAAAAAATAAATTAACTTACTTGGGCACTTGCAGAAACGATGTGAAGCGAAGTGAAGTAGGCTGGCAGGATACCGCTCTGATACCAAACTGTAACGCCCCGACCCGTCCACGTAGGGGCGTACTACGTCACGTAGGGCATACTACGTAAACGTGGGCCGTTACCAAACTTGCTAAACTTAAATCTTTGTTTTATCGAAAAATTTCAGGATAAATTTTTTTTTTTTTTTTTTCTTTAAACTTTAAAACTTTAAGTTTCGAGTTAAAAATCATAACTCGAAACTAAACTTGAATTAACTTGTACTGACGGGTAAACTTCATCATGTCTACCCCTTTTACTTGTTATGCCGATTATAAGGTTACCATGACCTTTTAAATCGGACCTTGGAAACATTACATCACATCCATATGCAACATCATACTTAAAAACATTTGCGGAAAATATTGCGTAGTGGTATCCCACACCGCCCTTCACTCGCTGCATCGTCTCCATGGCCCATCAAGTAATGCTGCAGGCGTCTTACCTACAGTATGAAATATACAAATGAGCTTTCGCCCAGCAAGTACAAACATGATCTCACAAAAAATCTTTTCAAACATCAAGTAACATATCAATCATCATGTAGTTTATGCATGATCCGATTATGTCCAATTATAAATCTTTTAGGCACTTTTACTCATTATCTTGATTACATGTGGGCCCCTAGTGTCCGTACCAAAAGCGCGCAGCCTCCAGACAAAGCTAAGGTTTGCAAGGCCCTAACAGTTCTGGGAATTATAACGTGACCCTCACGCATCAACGAGAGGTAAATGTCACCACTGGTTTTGAACATGTAGCCTCCTCGATCACGGGAGGTTGGTACGACACCTTACTTGATTTATCTTACCATGTGGTTCAATATTAGTGAACATGCTTCATGATGTCACAAGGTCAAATCCAAACTTAACATTTGCCATATCATGGCATTCTTGAAAACATGACATTTTTAAAACCATGACATTTTAGAAAACATGGCATAATATGTAACATGTCATAGCATCACATCATTACATGGCATCTCATATCATAACATAGCATAAAGCATAGCAGCACATAGCATAGCATTATAACATAGCATAGCATTATAGCATAGCATAACATAGCATAGCATGTATACTTGGAAAATATCTTTTATTATTTTCCATACTGCAGGTGAGGTTTGTACTTACCTCTTTTACTATGTCCTACGTAAAGCTGCTCCTCTTCCGGGTAGCCGCAGGCTTCCTCCTGCTTGATGAAGGACATAGGTAAGGGTCTAATTAGTATTGTGGAATGTTGGTGACCATACCAACATGCCTACGAAATTCTAGCTGTAAGTCTCCCTTATAACTTATGATGACTTACTTGGTTACTTAAGGTAACCTTGGGTATTAATCCCAATCATATATGAATAGGGTTAGGTATCATCCTAACCTTGGCCTATGCCTTGTCATTTTTAATTTTAATCCTTTTTGGGTTTTAAGATCAAACTCAATTTTTATACCTTGTTGGGTTACCTTGAGTAACCCTTGAGGTAGTCAAACTTAGTTCAATTATCCTAAGTCAACTTTGGGCTTTGGACTCCATCCCGTAACTCGGGTATCCTTCCCGGTTACCGTCCATCATTGTTTTGTTACCAAAAGTAAGATAACTTTTGAATCCAAAAACTTGTTTTTTTTTCTCTTTGCTTTGGAAAAACTTAGTTCTCTTTGTTCAAAAATTCTAGTTTAACTTTGAAAAATTGTAATTCTTTGAGAAAGGTTTGTAAAAATTATTAACTGTTGAAAACTGCCTTTGGAGTAGTTTCCCACAGTCAAAACATTGGTGTTTGTGCAAAAATACAGTTTTCCTGTATTGTTTTAGAAAATCCTGTACAGGAATTTCTTGTTTCCTGCACACTCTTTAGAAATCCGTGTCAGTTTAAAAATCCATTCCGATTTTGAAAAACTTGTCTTCACAAAAGTTTTAGATCTTGAAAGATCCTAAAACTTTCGTGTTTTACGAAAAGTCCAGTTCTGCTTAGATTCGTACCAGTTTTAATTTGAAACTGGCTGACCCTGTAAACTGGGTCTGGGTAAACTAGCCACGGGTTTTTGTAAAAACGGAGGCCATTGGAGCCTCAATTTGAAAAACGGTCCGCGCTGCCCTCTAGGAAAAACCCTTATCTACAACTTTTTAGTTTTGAGTTTCTTCAAATTCGGCCTCTAAGGGCCTCAAAATACCATTTCCAGAACACTGCCCAGTCTTGACCCGAGACTGGCAGTTTCGGTTCTTAATTTCGTTTTACGTCCTAAAACGTGCACGCTACCTCAACCGAACTCAGCGGGAGCCTAAAGTCACACATGCAATCGTTTCTAACGTTCCAATCCATCAATCACATAATCATACATTCATTCTAAAACCTATGGGAACATATAACAAACATCTAGCATGCAAAACATGCATAAGCATATAAAGCTCAAAAATCAACCACCTAACCTAATCAAGCACCATGACATAAATCTTAAACTTAGGGCAGAAAATAACTTGAGCTTAAGCTCTTACAATCCAACTTGAAATACACTTAAATTTCAAATTGAAATGCTCAATTTAAAAGGTTTAAGGGCTAGGGATGATTACCTTGATTAGCCCCAAATTTTTGGGTTAGGGTTTGGGGTCCGAAAATCTCTCCCCCTTGGTTCCTAGAACAACCGGCCACTCACCCTCCAATGGCCACCGAAAATTTTCTTCTTCCTAGCACTAACACAGCCGGCCCTCTACCTCTCCAATGGGTACCAAATTTTTTTTCAGCTTTGACTTTCAAAAATCCGAACACTCATAGTGAAATCTCTCTTGGATTTTTGATTTTTGTTCTGTTTTTCTTGGCTGCCTAGGGACGGTTTTTGGAGCTGAAAAATGGGCAGAACTTGGCTAAGTTTTCTGATTTTTTTGAATAAAATCAGCACCTATTTATAGAGGTTTTGGAACTTTGCTTAAATTGCAAAATAGTCCTTCAAGAAGCAAGTATTTGCACAAATTTTGCACAAATACCCTTCAAAATGGCCGGCCATCACCTTGTGGAAGAAGCAAAATTTTGTTCTAGAACATGACACTTGTCATTCAAGGCTTGGTTCATGGAATTATGATGTCATAATTCCAAATAAAAATGATGTCATAATTTAAAAGGTAAATGATGTCATCTTAAAGCCTTGTTTGGCTACTTTTTGAAAAGCAAACCCATTTTAAGCTAACACAGATAAATCTAATACTGTGTTTACTAATACACAGTATAATTCAGTACTGTTTTACTTGACTGCAGTCCAAAATTTATCTGCGTAAAAATGGACTGTATAAAATTTTTCTTATACTTCCGAGCCTTATTGGTCTTTAATTCTCACTAGGTGTGCTTGATTTTCTAAGGTGGTTTCATAGCTTATTTAGCTATCTCAACCGTAAAGACGGTTTTCGCAGTAATTTCCAAAAATTACACTTTAGCCCCTCAAAGACAAAATATTTACATGTTAGTCCCTGTGAGGTGGCGACTAAAGTGGAGCCACTTGACTTCTAATTCATACATAATGGTCCACTTAATTCCCAAAAATCCCTAAATATAGAGATACAATCCAATTTCTCATTAATTGAAATAATACTAGTACTGTTTTTCACTTAAAACAGTACTGCCATACTGGACTACGGTCCAGAATTCAACTGCACTTAACTGAGCCAAATGGATTTTTTTCTTAGAGCTCGAAACCATTTAGTCCTTTATGTCTCAAAAAATCATGCTTAATTTTCCTCTAGCGACGTCTCAAGCCTTATTTTCGCTTAATCGTCCGAAACGACAGTTTTCTGCAGTATAGTTTCTATACCGATAATTTACACTGCGGTTTCACCTTAGTCAACTTTGACCAGAATAAAAGTCAAAATTACTATTTTGCCCCCTTTTTTCCCAAAAAGGCCTATATTTGCCTAAGCAAACTATTTTTGAGTCTCGTAGCTAATTAATTGAGAACTCAAACTTATACTGATATTCTATTCCGATCATGATTCAAACTTAGGTTTTCCTTGTTTCTAAGGGAATCATAAGTCATAAAAGTTTCGGGTATTACAAGTATGATGGCAAGCAAGCTTGCCTGTATCGTACCGACCCGTGTTAGGTCGGGTTGGACTGTGGTTTGAGTTGGAATTGCTTTGGCCGCCCCAACCAAATCATAGTTGCGTGCCCGGTACGTACACTCATGATAAGGGGCCCATTAGTAAGATAAGTTAAGAATGAATACAATGGCATAATGAGAGCATAACTGGTACATGCATATATTATGCGATGTTATGACATATTATGTATGTTATGATATGTATGCTATGGGAAATTATGTATGATATGCTATGTCTATGTAAGGTCATGATGAGTATGTTTATCTTGTTTCCGCGGATATGTATATGTTGTACTTGCTGAGCGAAAGCTCACGTGACTTACGTCTATGCTGTAGGTAAGCAACCTACAGGCAACTGATGGTGCAAGGTGGCGAGCGAGGCAGGGCAAGCTGTGAAATGTGGGGATTATAACCGCTTCACGTTTTAATCTTTTAATGTAAATTATTTTGTATGCAAACATCGTTATATATTGCAAGTATCCGCACTGTATAAAAAAAAAAAAAAAATTTCCGCTGCTTACGCCAAATAAATAAGTACGCATGTATGTATGTATGTATGTATGTATGTATGTATGGTAACAGCCTGTGCTAGGCGGGTCGTTACAGTTTCGGCCTCTAGAGGCCTCAAAAACTGTTTTCCCCGAAACTGGCCAATTTCTACCCGAGTTGGCAGTTTTTGGTTTAAAATTTCGTTTGCATCCTAAAACGTTCACCCTACCTCAACCGAACTCAGCGGGAGCCTAAATCAGACATGCACGACATTTCTAACGTTCAGATTTCAACATGCAAACCAAATTGAACATCATTCATAATCATACAAAAACCCTAAACATTTAATCAAACATCTAACATGCACAACATGCACATAATTAAACCACCAAACCCTACACCTAAACAAATCAAGCACATGCTCATAATTTACAAGCTAGGGCAGAACTTGAAAGTGGGTTTATACCCTTACAAACCATGGCTTAAATACATTTAAATTTCTCCATATGAAATTTAAATGAAAACTTGATTGGTTAAGGTTTTTACCTTACTCGGTTTGGCTCGGTGAGCTAGGATTTCCACTTTCTTCCTCCTCCTCAAATCACCGGCTGTTTTGGTGATTGGCAAGTGCAAACTTGCTGCCTTTCTTGCCCTAAATCCAGCCACCAAATGGCATGAAATCTGCTGCCTCCAACTCCAAAACCCGGTTTGGATCCAAGCTTGGTTCCTCCCTCCTAGAACCGGCCTTGCTAGGGAATATGGCCACTAAAATTTTTTTCCAACTTTTTGCTTGGTTTCCTACTTGAATCCGACCACCCCTAAGCCCTACACACTCTTGGTTTTGCAAAATTTTCTTGTCTTTCTCTTCCACTCTAGGTTCGGTTTTTGTGGAGCAATTTTGCAAGAGTTTGGCTAACAATGCTCAAATGTGAACAATGCTCCCCCTATTTATAGAGGTTGTGAATTTCTTATAATTGCACAATTTAGTCCTCAAAAAAATCAGAAATTGGACTTTTAGGGGGGCATGTGGCCGGCCATTAAGCTAGGTGGAAGACAACTAATTTCTTCCTATTTTCTTAAATCAACTAATGATGTCAAAATTCAAAAAGGTAATGAGGTAAGCAAGGCTTAAGCTTGTTTGGCTCTTTTTGCTATTAAGCAGTCCATTTTTCAGTTACCACAGGTATTTTCAATACTGGATTCACTTATGCACAGTATTGGTTTACCGAACTGCAGTTCAAAATTCATCCGTGTAAAAATGGACGGTATGGAATTTTTCTTATCTCTTAAAATCCTTTTTGCCCTATACTTCACTTAATGTGCTTGATTTTCTAGGGTGGTTCTTATATCTTAAACATAACTTTTTATCTGTAAAAACACACGGTTTTACCCGGTGTAATTTATACAGATAAACATTTAAACATACAGTCATTTTCTTGAACTTTTCGGGTCAACCATCGACTTTCTTGTCAAATTGTGACCTTCTTGTCAAGTTTTGACTTTCTTGGTCAACAGTTGACTTTTTGGTCAACCGTGACGTTTTTGGTCAAACTTTGACCATTTTACAAAATTTCATGATTTTGTTCCTTATTACCTAAAAGGTTGTTTTCTTAATTACATAACCATTTTTGAGTCTTATAAAGCCATAAAACTCACAAAACATAATTAAAAACCCTTAACTGAGCTTTTTCCATAAATACCTTTACGGTTCAATGTAAATTTTATACATGGAATCGTTCAGACATAAAAATCAGGTATTACACATTTAAACATTTTTGTTCACAAAATTTTGAAAAGCTAGGAAAACTCTGACCATTTTTCCTCTCAAAAACCGAACCCAAGGAAGAAAGGAAAGAAAGAAAAGAGCAAATCAAGAAAACCAAAGAGAAAAAGCCTTAGGGGTGGTCGGATTTTTGAGCTAGAACACAAGGAGAAGTTGAAAAAATTTTTTGAACCCATTTTGGCCAAAGTGGCCGGTTGTGGGAAAGGAAGAGAAAAAATGAAGAGAGATAGGTGTGTAGAGTGGCCGGAAGTTGTTGGAGCACCACCAAGTGACAGAAATTTTTTGGTAGCCTTGGGGGAGAAGGCCGGTTGCTAGTTGGAACCAAGGGGGCGAGAAAATTTTGGACCCAAAACCTAACAACTCCTAGGGTTGATCAAGGTAACTCTTCCATAGCCCTAAACTCTTTAATTAAGTTTCAATTTGAAATTTATATGTATTTCAAGTTGAAAGTTGTATGAGCATAAGCTCAATTTATTTTATTGCCTTAGTTTAGGTGGTGGTACTTGATTAGGTTAAGGTGGTTGATTTATGAGCTTTGTTTTATTAAATGCTTATGCTTGTTTGATCAATAGGGTTGCATGCTAGATGTGATGAGTTGTATGTCCCCCATATATGTTCAAGCATGATTTAGATTGGTATGTTGAGTTGCTAGAATAGACATGGATAGAATGGTTTGAATGAATCTAGAACCATGCAAACCCTAGGTGGTGCAATTTCATTGTTGGTTTGCATGGACGTGATCGAATCACAAGAGTGTTGGATTGGAACGTTAGAAACACTGCATGTGTGATTTTAGGCACCCGCTGTGGTCGGTTGAGGTAGTGTGCGCGTATTAGGACGAGTAACGGATTTAAGAATGAAAACTGCCAGTTCGGGTATAAACTGGCCAGTTTTCTGGAAAATGAAATTTGAGGCCTTTAGAGGCCGAATTTGAGAAAAATTAAAACATGAAAGTTGTAGGGAACGGTTTTTCCTAGGGAGCCACTTAAATGTTTTTCCAAAATGAGGCTCCAACGGCCTCGGTTTTTATGAAAATCCGAGCCTGACCGTACCCAGGATTCATGCACGGCCAGGTGAGTTCAACAAAGAATAAGGGCATGTTAAATTCCGAACTAGGTTTTCCTCAAAACACAAAAGTTGTATAATTTTTCGAGAACTAAAACTTTCGTGAAGACAAATGTTTTAAATTCAATCCATATTTTTAAATAGAAATGGATTTCTAAGAACTGTGCAGAAAACAGGAAATTCCTATACAGGATTTTCTAAAACAATACAGAAAAACTGTATTTTTCACCAACCCCAATGTTTTGACTGCGAAAACTGTTCCAATGGCAGTTTTCAGCCCTTAACAATTTTTAAAACCCCACTTTAGGAATCTTGAATTTTTATAAGTTAAGCAAAGGGTTTTTGAACTAAATTCACTAAATTTTTCCAAGACAAAGAAAAAAGGATTTTTAAAGCCAAAGATAAGTAGCTAGACAGTAACGGATGGTAATCGGGAAGGATCCCCGAGTTATTGGGCTTGGCCCCCAAAGCCCAAGTTTGACCCATAGAAAGTTGACTTTGGTTGATTAAGTTTGACTAAGGTTTATCACCTCAAGGGTTACCCAACATAACCGACCAAGAATGTTAAGGCATGGGCCCAAGGTTAGGATAGTGACCTAACCCTACCTGTATGGATGTGGGCTTGGCACATGAGGTTGCCCAATGTAACCTAGTAAATTATAATCCATGTTTGGGTTAATCTTGGACAATAGGGTTACTTATTGTAACCAAGTAAGATATCTTGTATAGGAGGGGACATATAACTAAGACTATGTATGCATGTTGACTAGGTCACCAACATTTTTCGGTAATGATCGTAGACCCTTACCTATGTCCTTCATTCAAGTAGGAGGTAGCCTGCAGCTGTATCCTGATATGGAGCAGCATAACCCCGGACATAGTAATCGAGGTAAGTACAACTCCGCCTACAGCATAGGCTTTTTGTTGTATACACTACTATAGAATGTCGCTTCCACGATGGAGATTGGACGACTGTTTTTTAAAAACCGTCGTGGAAACAATGGAAAAAACACGGAACAAAAAGTGACAGCCGAAAACCGTCGTGGAATTTTAGATTTCTACCACGGTTGTTTAAACCCGTCGTGGAATATTGTATTTCCACGACGGTCGTGTAAAACCGTCATGGAAGTTTATATTCCACGACGGTTTATGGGCACCGTCGTGGAATATCTCGATTATTACACGATGGTTGTATAGAACCGTCGTGGTAGTGCCGTGGATTACACGACGGTTGTCTAAAAACCGTCGTTCAATCCCATTCTTCCACGACGGTATCCATAAAACCGTGGTGGAAACATCGTACTTTTTTTCAGTCATATATCAGATAGAGTTGTCCTGTTTTTTCCACATTGATAGAGCTGCTGACGTGAACCAAAATCATATCAGATCGCTCCGACAACAGTTCCATACACCGCTGTTGGGTGCCACCCACCGCCTCTACTGCTCTCCCATCGTTTTTGTAAGTCATGATGACACAAATTAACTAAACAAGATAAGGAAGTTGTTTTCCTCTGTATTATTTTTTTATTTACGAACCCGGCCAGACTATATAAATTTTAATTTGTAATTTTTTGGATTGCTTTTGATACGTTGTATACTGCAAAGTGTTTAATTAATTAAGTGATCTCATGACGATCAATGTATTTTTAATTTGGTTTTATTTAAATTACTTTGGATTTTTTAGTTAAATATTTAAAAAAATTTATTTATATATAAATCCTATATTTATAGTTTGTTTTTTTTAGCTAAATAACCCGAGCCGGTTTTTAATTTATAATGGTATTTTTAGTTTTGTTATATTTTTTGGAGTTTTAATTTAGTAAATATATTGTTGATTTATTTAATGCATGAGCCGGGGGTCTTTATATATAACTAGCTATGAATTAAGTGCATGCAAATTAATGATATTCATGCCAAAATTTTAAAAAGATGCACACCTTATATTGACTTATCGAGAACTTTTATTGATTGATTTAGGATTTGCGCGCTAATCATGGATAGGAAATGGATGTGGTTTGATAGATTGTCTAAAGCATATGAAGACGGTGTCGAAGAATTTTTGTCATTTGCTAAAGCTCATACACAAGACGATAAGATTCGGTGTCTGTGTCAAGTTTGTGGTAATCATATATCCCATTCAATTGATGATGTTAGAGGGCATTTGCTTGCTTATGGGATTATTTGTTCTTACCAAACATGGTATTTACATGGTGAAGATTTCGTCGGTTTTAAGTATAGTAAGACTAGTACTAAAGATAAGGAGCCTATTGTGGAGGAAAACGGTGGTGAATCTATGTACAATATGATAAATGATTTGGAAGAAAACTTTGTGCACCGTCCGGAGTTATTTGAGGAAATGATTAATGATGCCGAAACGCCCTTGTACGTCGGGTGTACAAAATATACAAAATTAGGGGCATTGGTTCAATTATGGAATATGAAAGCGTCAGGAGGGTGGACGAGTTCTAGTTTCACGACTCTTTTAGCTTTTCTAAAAGATGTTCTACCGGCGGATAACAAAGTGCCACCTAGTATGTACGAGGCGAAAAAGACTTTGAGCACGTTGGGAATGGAATACGAAAAGATACATGCTTGTCCAAACGATTGCGTACTTTATCGGAAAGAAAATGAAGATTTAGATGAATGTCCGGTTTGTAATGAGTCAAGATGGAAGAAGGGCAAGATTCCATCGAATGGTAGTAAAGGAGTGTCGGTGAGGGTGTTATGGTACATTCCACCAGCTCCACGTTTCCGCCGTTTATTCCGTAATGCAAAACATGCTAAGAGTTTGACATGGCATCACGATACACGTGTTGACGATGGCAAGCTTAGGCATCCGGCCGATGCACCGCAATGGAAGACCTTTGATGACAATCATCCAGACTTTAGTGCAGAACCAAGGAATTTACGTCTCGGTTTGTCGACGGATGGAATAAACCAGCACAGTAACTGTGGCGACCAGCCCGTTCCTGATCGTCACCATACTTACTTATATACGTACATACGAAAATTTGAACTAATTTTTTTTTTTTATTCTTCTTTCAAAACCGTGGGTAACTTAAAGTTAAAACTTCATACCTGTACATATATATACATATACATATGCATATACATATACATATACATATTTAGTCCCATGTAGTACTAAAACATAGTACTTAAATACTACATAAACATAACATAATTTTGACAAAACGCGTGGTAGCTCCAAACCCTTCATTTCACAGTTTTGCCACGCCACGCCCACCGCCTTGCATCAGATAATGCTGTAAGGCTGCTTACCTACAGCATAAACGTAAGTCATGAGCTATTGCTCAGCAAGTACAACAATTGCACCGCAAATCATTTCATAATAACCAATGCATGAACCTTTTATGCTCTCATTATTCATTCATGAGTTAGCGTTGGTTCCGGGCCCCTTACATAACATAACATAAGTGTACGTACCGTGGCGCGCTGCCATGGAGTGGTTGGGGCGGCCAGCCCTGTCCAACTCAAACCATGAACCAAACCCGACCGTACTCGGGTCGATACGACACAAGAAATCTATTCATCTGATCATCGTCATCATACATGAACCTTTTCATGATCATAAACAGTTTCTAACTTGAAACCGTATTCTTACAGATTACCATCTGTTTATCATCATACTTGAATCATTTACAGTTTCTAACTTGAAACCGTATTTTACTCATTACCGAATCACTTTTCATTAATGAGCATGCTTCGTGATGCCATATTATCATAACATAACATCAGTACATCAGCATAACATTATGATGTTATAGTACCATAGCATGCATCGCAAATATGTCTACGTAACTTGATCATTGTACATAATAAACATATCATCATAACTTGATCATCATGTAAGCATTCATCTTAACATACTTTAAAACATTTTATCATAACTTGATCATCATATGCTAATATACCTCACAAGCATATCAACATAACTTGATCCTCATTCATCGTAAGTATAACTTAATCATATTTCGTTTGCATATCAACATAACTTAATCATCATAAACTTGAAAATCAACATTTTCGTTTATGCTGTAGGCGGAGTTGTACTTACCAGTTACACTAAATCTTAGATTTAGTGCTCCACCCAGACAGATTGCTTTCCTGTTTTCACAGAAAATCCTAGGATAAGCATCATCCTATCATACATCACAATTACCCCAGTTATTAACTTATATTAATACAAGGGTAATTAAAAACATAGTATAAGCTTTAAAACTTTACTTTCTTTTAAAAACCCTTGAATTCTGAAAACTGTATTTGAAATCAAATCTTTAAATTTGATCCTTTTCTAACAAATCTGTTTTGAATTTGAAAACATTTCCTTCATAAAAGTTGTAGATCTTGAAGATTTCTACAACTTCTGTTTTAAACTTAAAACCCAAATCTGACTTTAACACATTAATCTCTGCCTTTGAAAATTCTTCGACCAATTTATTAACCCTAAAATTGGTCTCGGGTTTTATAAAAACGAAGGTCTTAGAGGCTTATTTTCAAAAACTATCTATGATGGCCCCTAGGATTTCCCTTCTCTACAACTTTGTAGTTTTGACTTTTTCATGATTCGGCCTCTAAGGGCCCCAAAATTCACTTTCCAAAATACTGTCCAGTTTGACCTGAAACTGGCAGTTTTCATTCGGTATGGTTTATAAATCTAAACAACCATAACTCATGCTTTTACACAACATCAAACTCTTAATTCTCTTAACTAAAACGTAAATAAACAGCTAGAGGTTAAAAGATTTACCTCAAGCTTCACGAGAAAGTTCTAGCTTAGGGTTTCGAAGTTTTTCTTTTGTGCTAACACAACACCACAAAACCGGATTTGTTTCACACTTTCACTCTCACTTTGCTTCTCACTTTGGGTTCGGTTTCTAGAAGGGAGAGAACTGAAACATTGGCTGCAAGGTTTCTAAACAACACAAAGAATCAGCGTTCACCTATTTATAGTGAACAATTTGTTCTTCCTTTGCCAAAAGTCCTCTAGCAAAATTCTATTGCTGAACAAACCTTGTGTGGTGGCCGGCCATGCTTGGCTCTTGAAATGACTAAGCAAGGCTATGGGACTGACTCATCAAGGCTACTAGACGATGTGTCAAGCCCTCAAGATGGCTGGCCCTTAGAGTGATGACGTGTCAAAACCTCGGCTTGCCACGGATGCGAGGCTAGGAATGCTTATTCATCCAAGCTAGGCCACAAGGTGTCCTAATCCTAAGGTGGCCGGTTTTAGGGGTGGCTGGCAGCCTTGGCTTGCCAAGTGAACAAGCTAGAATGTTGACTCACCAAGGCTAGGCCATAAGGTGTCACTTCCTTATGTTGGCCGGCCTTGATGTTGGTTTGGCAAGCCCTTGGATTGCCAAATGAGCAAAGCTAGGTTTCTAGGTGTCAAACCAACCAAGAAACACCTAATTCCTTATTTGCTTATCAGTCCTTAAAAACATCATATTTGCTTGAACATATCCATGAGGTGGCCGGCCATTCTTACTAGGTTCAAGATGACAACTTGCAACATAGCTTAGTAAGCAAAGCTACCTGCTTACTAAGCAAAGCTAAAATTTGTGAGGTGTCAATTTCTAGTGCACTTCCAATTTCATACTTTGTTTATTGTCCTTAGGAGAAAAATATATTGCTCATTAGCCCTTGAGGTGGCCGGTCCTTATGAGCACAAATGTAAGCATTTGATTGGTCAATTTTGAACCAATCAAACTTAACTTGATTCCTTGGTTTCCAACTAGGTTAACCAAACTTAAAAATCATCATAAGCTTAATTGAACTACGAAATCTAACTAGAAATACCATAGTTCCATAAATTTACAAATTTATTTATCAAACCACAATTTTCACAAAATTACACTTGGCCCCTAAAGGCAAAAACATTTGCACTTTAGTCCCTGCAAGGTGCTGGTTTTCATAGTGACATTTGTCATTCTATTATGACGAGGTGTCACCTTTTAAGACCTTGCTTGGCTTAACTCCTAAACGCTGTCCACTTTCATACAAGCTTACATATTCAGATACTGTTTTCAACCGATAACATATTCTTGCACTGGACCATAATCCAGAATTTATCTGAACTGTGTCTAGGGTTCTCTTAACATTAGAAACTACTAACAAGAATCATAGATCATAAATTTGCCTTTCACAACAAAAAGGTCTTACATAAGTAAATTATCAATCTCTCAACAAGAATCAATAATTTACAGGTAAACATAACACATAGCATATAACATAAAGTAATACAAACTTTGATTCCTAATAACAGAAATCAAAAATTTGTAAACAAGCTGGTCATTACAATCTACCCCCCTTAAAAATTTCGTCCCTCGAAAATCAAGTCGGGATAGTTCTTTCTCATTTCTTCTTCTACTTCCCATGTCGCTTCTTCAATGTTATGATTCCGCCATAACACTTTAACCATCGGAATGGTTTTGTTTCTTAAAACCTTTTCTTCCCGATCTAAAATACGGATTGGCTTTTCCTCATAGGTCAAATCCGTTTGTACTTCAATTGGTTCTTGACTTAGCACATGAGAAGAATCACGTACATACTTTTTCAACATAGAAACATGAAAAACATTATGTACAGAAGCTAAAGCTGGCGGCAACGCAAGCTTATAAGCCACTTTTCCAATCCTTTCGAGGATTTCAAATAGACCTATATATCTTGGATTAAGCTTTCCCTTTTTACCAAACCTCATAATTCCCTTCATATAAGCAATCTTTAGAAACACAGAATCTCCAACTTGGAATTCTAGAGGTCTTCGACGTTTATCAGTGTAACGCCCCGACCCGTCCACGTAGGGGCATACTACGTAAACGTGGGCCGTTACCATACTTGCTTAACTTAAATCTTAGTCTTGGATACTTTACTTTATAGAAAATTTCAGAATAAATTTTTTTTTTCTTTCTTTAAACTTTATTTTTAAAAATCACAACTTAAAAACATTACATAGGTAACATGGTACATATTCCTTAAAACATATACATACTACTTGATAATTTAAACCATTTGCGGAAAATCTTGCGTAGTGGTAATCCCACACCGCCCTTCACTTGCTGTAT
>CM046372.1:3748828-3789761 GCA_025413025.1 Ficus hispida | reverse complement strand
TCGCCCAGCAAGTACAAACATGATCTCACAAAAATCTTTTCAAACATCAAGTAACATATCAATCATCATGTAGTTTATGCATGATCCGATTATGTCCAATTATAAATCTTTTAGGCACTTTTACTCATTATCTTGATTACATGTGGGCCCCTAGTGTCCGTACCAAAAGCGCGCAGCCTCCAGACAAAGCTAAGGTTTGCAAGGCCCTAACAGTTCTGGGAATTATAACGTGACCCTCACGCATCAACGAGAGGTAAATGTCACCACTGGTTTTGAACATGTAGCCTCCTCGATCACGGGAGGTTGGTACGACACCTTACTTGATTTATCTTACCATGTGGTTCAATATTAGTGAACATGCTTCATGATGTCACAAGGTCAATCCAAACTTACATTTGCCATATCATGGCATTCTTGAAAACATGACATTTTTAAAACCATGACATTTTAGAAAACATGGCATATATGTAACATGTCATAGCATCACATCATTACATGGCATCTCATATCATAACATAGCATAAAGCATAGCAGCACATAGCATACATTATAACATAGCATAGCATTATAGCATAGCATAACATAGCATAGCATGTATACTTGGAAAATATCTTTTATTATTTTCCATACTGCAGGTGAGGTTTGTACTTACCTCTTTTACTATGTCCTACGTAAAGCTGCTCCTCTTCCGGGTAGCCGCAGGCTTCCTCCTGCTTGATGAAGGACATAGGTAAGGGTCTAATTAGTATTGTGGAATGTTGGTGACCATACCAACATGCCTACGAAATTCTAGCTGTAAGTCTCCCTTATAACTTATGATGACTTACTTGGTTACTTAAGGTAACCTTGGGTATTAATCCCAATCATATATGAATAGGGTTAGGTATCATCCTAACCTTGGCCTATGCCTTGTCATTTTTAATTTTAATCCTTTTTGGGTTTTAAGATCAAACTCAATTTTTATACCTTGTTGGGTTACTTGAGTAACCCTTGAGGTAGTCAAACTTAGTTCAATTATCCTAAGTCAACTTTGGGCTTTGGACTCCATCCCGTAACTCGGGTATCCTTCCGGTTACCGTCCATCATTGTTTTGTTACCAAAAGTAAGATAACTTTTGAATCCAAAACTTGTTTTTTTTTCTCTTTGCTTTGGAAAAACTTAGTTCTCTTTGTTCAAAAATTCTAGTTTAACTTTGAAAATTGTAATTCTTTGAGAAAGGTTTGTAAAAATTATTAACTGTTGAAAACTGCCTTTGGAGTAGTTTCCCACAGTCAAAACATTGGTGTTTGTGCAAAAATACAGTTTTCCTGTATTGTTTTAGAAAATCCTGTACAGGAATTTCTTGTTTCCTGCACACTCTTTAGAAATCCGTGTCAGTTTAAAAATCCATTCCGATTTTGAAAAACTTGTCTTCACGAAAGTTTTAGATCTTGAAAGATCCTAAAACTTTCGTGTTTTACGAAAAGTCCAGTTCTGCTTAGATTCGTACCAGTTTTAATTTGAAACTGGCTGACCCTGTAAACTGGGTCTGGGTAAACTAGCCACGGGTTTTTGTAAAAACGGAGGCCATTGGAGCCTCAATTGAAAAACGGTCCGCGCTGCCCTCTAGGAAAAACCCTTATCTACAACTTTTTAGTTTTGAGTTTCTTCAAATTCGGCCTCTAAGGGCCTCAAAATACCATTTCCAGAACACTGCCCAGTCTTGACCCGAGACTGGCAGTTTCGGTTCTTAATTTCGTTTTACGTCCTAAAACGTGCACGCTACCTCAACCGAACTCAGCGGGAGCCTAAAGTCACACATGCAATCGTTTCTAACGTTCCAATCCATCAATCACATAATCATACATTCATTCTAAAACCTATGGGAACATATAACAAACATCTAGCATGCAAAACATGCATAAGCATATAAAGCTCAAAAATCAACCACCTAACCTAATCAAGCACCATGACATAAATCTTAAACTTAGGGCAGAAAATAACTTGAGCTTAAGCTCTTACAATCCAACTTGAAATACACTTAAATTTCAAATTGAAATGCTCAATTTAAAAGGTTTAAGGGCTAGGGATGATTACCTTGATTAGCCCCAAATTTTTGGGTTAGGGTTTGGGGTCCGAAAATCTCTCCCCCTTGGTTCCTAGAACAACCGGCCACTCACCCTCCAATGGCCACCGAAAATTTTCTTCTTCCTAGCACTAACACAGCCGGCCCTCTACCTCTCCAATGGGTACCAAATTTTTTTTCAGCTTTGACTTTCAAAAATCCGAACACTCATAGTGAAATCTCTCTTGGATTTTTGATTTTTGTTCTGTTTTTCTTGGCTGCCTAGGGACGGTTTTTGGAGCTGAAAAATGGGCAGAACTTGGCTAAGTTTTCTGATTTTTTTGAATAAAATCAGCACCTATTTATAGAGGTTTTGAACTTTGCTTAAATTGCAAAATAGTCCTTCAAGAAGCAAGTATTTGCACAAATTTTGCACAAATACCCTTCAAAATGGCCGGCCATCACCTTGTGGAAGAAGCAAAATTTTGTTCTAGAACATGACACTTGTCATTCAAGGCTTGGTTCATGGAATTATGATGTCATAATTCCAAATAAAAATGATGTCATAATTTAAAAGGTAAATGATGTCATCTTAAAGCCTTGTTTGGCTACTTTTTGAAAAGCAAACCCATTTTAAGCTAACACAGATAAATCTAATACTGTGTTTACTAATACACAGTATAATTCAGTACTGTTTTACTTGACTGCAGTCCAAAATTTATCTGCGTAAAAATGGACTGTATAAAATTTTTCTTATACTTCCGAGCCTTATTGGTCTTTAATTCTCACTAGGTGTGCTTGATTTTCTAAGGTGGTTTCATAGCTTATTTAGCTATCTCAACCGTAAAGACGGTTTTCGCAGTAATTTCCAAAAATTACACTTTAGCCCCTCAAAGACAAAATATTTACATGTTAGTCCCTGTGAGGTGGCGACTAAAGTGGAGCCACTTGACTTCTAATTCATACATAATGGTCCACTTAATTCCCAAAAATCCCTAAATATAGAGATACAATCCAATTTCTCATTATTGAAATAATACTAGTACTGTTTTTCACTTAAAACAGTACTGCCATACTGGACTACGGTCCAGAATTCAACTGCACTTAACTGAGCCAAATGGATTTTTTTCTTAGAGCTCGAAACCATTTAGTCCTTTATGTCTCAAAAAAATCATGCTTAATTTTCCTCTAGCGACGTCTCAAGCCTTATTTTCGCTTAATCGTCCGAAACGACAGTTTTCTGCAGTATAGTTTCTATACCGATAATTTACACTGCGGTTTCACCTTAGTCAACTTTGACCAGAATAAAAGTCAAAATTACTATTTTGCCCCCTTTTTCCCAAAAAGGCCTATATTTGCCTAAGCAAACTATTTTTGAGTCTCGTAGCTAATTAATTGAGAACTCAAACTTATACTGATATTCTATTCGATCATGATTCAAACTTAGGTTTTCCTTGTTTCTAAGGGAATCATAAGTCATAAAAGTTTCGGGTATTACAAGTATGATGGCAAGCAAGCTTGCCTGTATCGTACCGACCCGTGTTAGGTCGGGTTGGACTGTGGTTTGAGTTGGAATTGCTTTGGCCGCCCCAACCAAATCATAGTTGCGTGCCCGGTACGTACACTCATGATAAGGGGCCCATTAGTAAGATAAGTTAAGAATGAATACAATGGCATAATGAGAGCATAACTGGTACATGCATATATTATGCGATGTTATGACATGTTATGTATGTTATGATATGTATGCTATGGGAAATTATGTATGATATGCTATGTCTATGTAAGGTCATGATGAGTATGTTTATCTTGTTTCCGCGGATATGTATATGTTGTACTTGCTGAGCGAAAGCTCACGTGACTTACGTCTATGCTGTAGGTAAGCAACCTACAGGCAACTGATGGTGCAAGGTGGCGAGCGAGGCAGGGCAAGCTGTGAAATGTGGGGATTATAACCGCTTCACGTTTTAATCTTTTAATGTAAATTATTTTGTATGCAAACATCGTTATATATTGCAAGTATCCGCACTGTATAAAAAAAAAAAAAAAATTCCGCTGCTTACGCCAAATAAATAAGTACGCATGTATGTATGTATGTATGTATGTATGTATGGTAACAGCCTGTGCTAGGCGGGTCGTTACAGTTTCGGCCTCTAGAGGCCTCAAAAACTGTTTTCCCCGAAACTGGCCAATTTCTACCCGAGTTGGCAGTTTTTGGTTTAAAATTTCGTTTGCATCCTAAAACGTTCACCCTACCTCAACCGAACTCAGCGGGAGCCTAAATCAGACATGCACGACATTTCTAACGTTCAGATTTCAACATGCAACCAAATTGAACATCATTCATAATCATACAAAAACCCTAAACATTTAATCAAACATCTAACATGCACAACATGCACATAATTAAACCACCAAACCCTACACCTAAACAAATCAAGCACATGCTCATAATTTACAAGCTAGGGCAGAACTTGAAAGTGGGTTATACCCTTACAAACCATGGCTTAAATACATTTAAATTTCTCCATATGAAATTTAAATGAAACTTGATTGGTTAAGGTTTTTACCTTACTCGGTTTGGCTCGGTGAGCTAGGATTTCCACTTTCTTCCTCCTCCTCAAATCACCGGCTGTTTTGGTGATTGGCAAGTGCAAACTTGCTGCCTTTCTTGCCCTAAATCCAGCCACCAAATGGCATGAAATCTGCTGCCTCCAACTCCAAAACCCGGTTTGGATCCAAGCTTGGTTCCTCCCTCCTAGAACCGGCCTTGCTAGGGAATATGGCCACTAAAATTTTTTTCCAACTTTTTGCTTGGTTTCCTACTTGAATCCGACCACCCCTAAGCCCTACACACTCTTGGTTTTGCAAAATTTTCTTGTCTTTCTCTTCCACTCTAGGTTCGGTTTTGTGGAGCAATTTTGCAAGAGTTTGGCTAACAATGCTCAAATGTGAACAATGCTCCCCCTATTTATAGAGGTTGTGAATTTCTTATAATTGCACAATTTAGTCCTCAAAAAAATCAGAAATTGGACTTTTAGGGGGGCATGTGGCCGGCCATTAAGCTAGGTGGAAGACAACTAATTTCTTCCTATTTTCTTAAATCAACTAATGATGTCAAAATTCAAAAAGGTAATGAGGTAAGCAAGGCTTAAGCTTGTTTGGCTCTTTTTGCTATTAAGCAGTCCATTTTTCAGTTACCACAGGTATTTTCAATACTGGATTCACTTATGCACAGTATTGGTTTACCGAACTGCAGTTCAAAATTCATCCGTGTAAAAATGGACGGTATGGAATTTTTCTTATCTCTTAAAATCCTTTTTGCCCTATACTTCACTTAATGTGCTTGATTTTCTAGGGTGGTTCTTATATCTTAAACATAACTTTTTATCTGTAAAAACACACGGTTTTACCCGGTGTAATTTATACAGATAAACATTTAAACATACAGTCATTTTCTTGAACTTTTCGGGTCAACCATCGACTTTCTTGTCAAATTGTGACCTTCTTGTCAAGTTTTGACTTTCTTGGTCAACAGTGACTTTTTGGTCAACCGTGACGTTTTTGGTCAAACTTTGACCATTTTACAAAATTTCATGATTTTGTTCCTTATTACCTAAAAGGTTGTTTTCTTAATTACATAACCATTTTTGAGTCTTATAAAGCCATAAAACTCACAAAACATAATTAAAAACCCTTAACTGAGCTTTTTCCATAAATACCTTTACGGTTCAATGTAAATTTTATACATGGAATCGTTCAGACATAAAAATCAGGTATTACACATTTAAACATTTTTGTTCACAAAATTTTGAAAAGCTAGGAAAACTCTGACCATTTTTCCTCTCAAAAACCGAACCCAAGGAAGAAAGGAAAGAAAGAAAAGAGCAAATCAAGAAAACCAAAGAGAAAAAGCCTTAGGGGTGGTCGGATTTTTGAGCTAGAACACAAGGAGAAGTTGAAAAAATTTTTTGAACCCATTTTGGCCAAAGTGGCCGGTTGTGGGAAAGGAAGAGAAAAAATGAAGAGAGATAGGTGTGTAGAGTGGCCGGAAGTTGTTGGAGCACCACCAAGTGACAGAAATTTTTTGGTAGCCTTGGGGAGAAGGCCGGTTGCTAGTTGGAACCAAGGGGGCGAGAAAATTTTGGACCCAAAACCTAACAACTCCTAGGGTTGATCAAGGTAACTCTTCCATAGCCCTAAACTCTTTAATTAAGTTTCAATTTGAAATTTATATGTATTTCAAGTTGAAAGTTGTATGAGCATAAGCTCAATTTATTTTATTGCCTTAGTTTAGGTGGTGGTACTTGATTAGGTTAAGGTGGTTGATTTATGAGCTTTGTTTTATTAAATGCTTATGCTTGTTTGATCAATAGGGTTGCATGCTAGATGTGATGAGTTGTATGTCCCCCATATATGTTCAAGCATGATTTAGATTGGTATGTTGAGTTGCTAGAATAGACATGGATAGAATGGTTTGAATGAATCTAGAACCATGCAAACCCTAGGTGGTGCAATTTCATTGTTGGTTTGCATGGACGTGATCGAATCACAAGAGTGTTGGATTGGAACGTTAGAAACACTGCATGTGTGATTTTAGGCACCCGCTGTGGTCGGTTGAGGTAGTGTGCGCGTATTAGGACGAGTAACGGATTTAAGAATGAAAACTGCCAGTTCGGGTATAAACTGGCCAGTTTTCTGGAAAATGAAATTTGAGGCCTTTAGAGGCCGAATTTGAGAAAAATTAAAACATGAAAGTTGTAGGGAACGGTTTTTCCTAGGGAGCCACTTAAATGTTTTTCCAAAATGAGGCTCCAACGGCCTCGGTTTTTATGAAAATCCGAGCCTGACCGTACCCAGGATTCATGCACGGCCAGGTGAGTTCAACAAAGAATAAGGGCATGTTAAATTCCGAACTAGGTTTTCCTCAAAACACAAAAGTTGTATAATTTTTCGAGAACTAAAACTTTCGTGAAGACAAATGTTTTAAATTCAATCCATATTTTTAAATAGAAATGGATTTCTAAGAACTGTGCAGAAAACAGGAAATTCCTATACAGGATTTTCTAAAACAATACAGAAAAACTGTATTTTTCACCAACCCCAATGTTTTGACTGCGAAAACTGTTCCAATGGCAGTTTTCAGCCCTTAACAATTTTTAAAACCCCACTTTAGGAATCTTGAATTTTTATAAGTTAAGCAAAGGGTTTTTGAACTAAATTCACTAAATTTTTCCAAGACAAAGAAAAAAGGATTTTTAAAGCCAAAGATAAGTAGCTAGACAGTAACGGATGGTAATCGGGAAGGATCCCCGAGTTATTGGGCTTGGCCCCCAAAGCCCAAGTTTGACCCATAGAAAGTTGACTTTGGTTGATTAAGTTTGACTAAGGTTTATCACCTCAAGGGTTACCCAACATAACCGACCAAGAATGTTAAGGCATGGGCCCAAGGTTAGGATAGTGACCTAACCCTACCTGTATGGATGTGGGCTTGGCACATGAGGTTGCCCAATGTAACCTAGTAAATTATAATCCATGTTTGGGTTAATCTTGGACAATAGGGTTACTTATTGTAACCAAGTAAGATATCTTGTATAGGAGGGGACATATAACTAAGACTATGTATGCATGTTGACTAGGTCACCAACATTTTTCGGTAATGATCGTAGACCCTTACCTATGTCCTTCATTCAAGTAGGAGGTAGCCTGCAGCTGTATCCTGATATGGAGCAGCATAACCCCGGACATAGTAATCGAGGTAAGTACAACTCCGCCTACAGCATAGGCTTTTTGTTGTATACACTACTATAGAATGTCGCTTCCACGATGGAGATTGGACGACTGTTTTTTAAAAACCGTCGTGGAAACAATGGAAAAAACACGGAACAAAAAGTGACAGCCGAAAACCGTCGTGGAATTTTAGATTTCTACCACGGTTGTTTAAACCCGTCGTGGAATATTGTATTTCCACGACGGTCGTGTAAAACCGTCATGGAAGTTTATATTCCACGACGGTTTATGGGCACCGTCGTGGAATATCTCGATTATTACACGATGGTTGTATAGAACCGTCGTGGTAGTGCCGTGGATTACACGACGGTTGTCTAAAAACCGTCGTTCAATCCCATTCTTCCACGACGGTATCCATAAAACCGTGGTGGAAACATCGTACTTTTTTTCAGTCATATATCAGATAGAGTTGTCCTGTTTTTTCCACATTGATAGAGCTGCTGACGTGAACCAAAATCATATCAGATCGCTCCGACAACAGTTCCATACACCGCTGTTGGGTGCCACCCACCGCCTCTACTGCTCTCCCATCGTTTTTGTAAGTCATGATGACACAAATTAACTAAACAAGATAAGGAAGTTGTTTTCCTCTGTATTATTTTTTTATTTACGAACCCGGCCAGACTATATAAATTTTAATTTGTAATTTTTTGGATTGCTTTTGATACGTTGTATACTGCAAAGTGTTTAATTAATTAAGTGATCTCATGACGATCAATGTATTTTTAATTTGGTTTTATTTAAATTACTTTGGATTTTTTAGTTAAATATTTAAAAAAATTTATTTATATATAAATCCTATATTTATAGTTTGTTTTTTTTAGCTAAATAACCCGAGCCGGTTTTTAATTTATAATGGTATTTTTAGTTTTGTTATATTTTTTGGAGTTTTAATTTAGTAAATATATTGTTGATTTATTTAATGCATGAGCCGGGGGTCTTTATATATAACTAGCTATGAATTAAGTGCATGCAAATTAATGATATTCATGCCAAAATTTTAAAAAGATGCACACCTTATATTGACTTATCGAGAACTTTTATTGATTGATTTAGGATTTGCGCGCTAATCATGGATAGGAAATGGATGTGGTTTGATAGATTGTCTAAAGCATATGAAGAGGTGTCGAAGAATTTTTGTCATTTGCTAAAGCTCATACACAAGACGATAAGATTCGGTGTCTGTGTCAAGTTTGTGGTAATCATATATCCCATTCAATTGATGATGTTAGAGGGCATTTGCTTGCTTATGGGATTATTTGTTCTTACCAAACATGGTATTTACATGGTGAAGATTTCGTCGGTTTTAAGTATAGTAAGACTAGTACTAAAGATAAGGAGCCTATTGTGGAGGAAAACGGTGGTGAATCTATGTACAATATGATAAATGATTTGGAAGAAAACTTTGTGCACCGTCCGGAGTTATTTGAGGAAATGATTAATGATGCCGAAACGCCCTTGTACGTCGGGTGTACAAAATATACAAAATTAGGGGCATTGGTTCAATTATGGAATATGAAAGCGTCAGGAGGGTGGACGAGTTCTAGTTTCACGACTCTTTTAGCTTTTCTAAAAGATGTTCTACCGGCGGATAACAAAGTGCCACCTAGTATGTACGAGGCGAAAAAGACTTTGAGCACGTTGGGAATGGAATACGAAAAGATACATGCTTGTCCAAACGATTGCGTACTTTATCGGAAAGAAAATGAAGATTTAGATGAATGTCCGGTTTGTAATGAGTCAAGATGGAAGAAGGGCAAGATTCCATCGAATGGTAGTAAAGGAGTGCCGGTGAGGGTGTTATGGTACATTCCACCAGCTCCACGTTTCGCCGTTTATTCCGTAATGCAAAACATGCTAAGAGTTTGACATGGCATCACGATACACGTGTTGACGATGGCAAGCTTAGGCATCCGGCCGATGCACCGCAATGGAAGACCTTTGATGACAATCATCCAGACTTTAGTGCAGAACCAAGGAATTTACGTCTCGGTTTGTCGACGGATGGAATAAACCAGCACAGTAACTGTGGCGACCAGCCCGTTCCTGATCGTCACCATACTTACTTATATACGTACATACGAAAATTTGAACTAATTTTTTTTTTTTATTCTTCTTTCAAAACCGTGGGTAACTTAAAGTTAAAACTTCATACCTGTACATATATATACATATACATATGCATATACATATACATATATATATCATATACAAAAATAAAAATACATAAACATAACATAATTTTGACAAAACGCGTGGTAGCTCCAAACCCTTCATTTCACAGTTTTGCCACGCCACGCCCACCGCCTTGCATCAGATAATGCTGTAAGGCTGCTTACCTACAGCATAAACGTAAGTCATGAGCTATTGCTCAGCAAGTACAACAATTGCACCGCAAATCATTTCATAATAACCAATGCATGAACCTTTTATGCTCTCATTATTCATTCATGAGTTAGCGTTGGTTCCGGGCCCCTTACATAACATAACATAAGTGTACGTACCGTGGCGCGCTGCCATGGAGTGGTTGGGGCGGCCAGCCCTGTCCAACTCAAACCATGAACCAAACCCGACCGTACTCGGGTCGATACGACACAAGAAATCTATTCATCTGATCATCGTCATCATACATGAACCTTTTCATGATCATAAACAGTTTCTAACTTGAAACCGTATTCTTACAGATTACCATCTGTTTATCATCATACTTGAATCATTTACAGTTTCTAACTTGAAACCGTATTTTACTCATTACCGAATCACTTTTCATTAATGAGCATGCTTCGTGATGCCATATTATCATAACATAACATCAGTACATCAGCATAACATTATGATGTTATAGTACCATAGCATGCATCGCAAATATGTCTAGTAACTTGATCATTGTACATAATAAACATATCATCATAACTTGATCATCATGTAAGCATTCATCTTAACATACTTTAAAACATTTTATCATAACTTGATCATCATATGCTAATATACCTCACAAGCATATCAACATAACTTGATCCTCATTCATCGTAAGTATAACTTAATCATATTTCGTTTGCATATCAACATAACTTAATCATCATAAACTTGAAAATCAACTTTTCGTTTATGCTGTAGGCGGAGTTGTACTTACCAGTTACACTAAATCTTAGATTTAGTGCTCCACCCAGACAGATTGCTTTCCTGTTTTCACAGAAAATCCTAGGATAAGCATATCCTATCATACATCACAATTACCCCAGTTATTAACTTATATTAATACAAGGGTAATTAAAAACATAGTATAAGCTTTAAAACTTTACTTTCTTTTAAAAACCCTTGAATTCTGAAAACTGTATTTGAAATCAAATCTTTAAATTTGATCCTTTTCTAACAAATCTGTTTTGAATTTGAAAACATTTCCTTCATAAAAGTTGTAGATCTTGAAGATTTCTACAACTTCTGTTTTAAACTTAAAACCCAAATCTGACTTTAACACATTAATCTCTGCCTTTGAAAATTCTTCGACCAATTTATTAACCCTAAAATTGGTCTCGGGTTTTTATAAAAACGAAGGTCTTAGAGGCTTATTTTCAAAAACTATCTATGATGGCCCCTAGGATTTTCCCTTCTCTACAACTTTGTAGTTTTGACTTTTTCATGATTCGGCCTCTAAGGGCCCCAAAATTCACTTTCCAAAATACTGTCCAGTTTGACCTGAAACTGGCAGTTTTCATTCGGTATGGTTTATAAATCTAAACAACCATAACTCATGCTTTTACACAACATCAAACTCTTAATTCTCTTAACTAAAATGTAAATAAACAGCTAGAGGTTAAAAGATTTACCTCAAGCTTCACGAGAAAGGTTCTAGCTTAGGGTTTCGAAGTTTTTCTTTTGTGCTAACACAACACCACAAAACCGGATTTGTTTCACACTTTCACTCTCACTTTGCTTCTCACTTTGGGTTCGGTTTCTAGAAGGGAGAGAACTGAAACATTGGCTGCAAGGTTTTCTAAACAAACACAAAGAATCAGCCTTCACCTATTTATAGTGAACAATTTGTTCTTCCTTTGCCAAAAAGTCCTCTAGCAAAATTCTATTTGCTGAACAAACCTTGTGTGGTGGCCGGCCATGCTTGGCTCTTGAAAATGACTAAGCAAGGCTATGGGACTGACTCATCAAGGCTACTAGACGATGTGTCAAGCCCTCAAGATGGCTGGCCCTTAGAGTGATGACGTGTCAAAACCTCGGCTTGCCACGGATGCGAGGCTAGGAATGCTTATTCATCCAAGCTAGGCCACAAGGTGTCCTAATCCTAAGGTGGCCGGTTTTAGGGGTGGCTTGGCAAGGCCTTGGCTTGCCAAGTGAACAAGCTAGAATGTTGACTCACCAAGGCTAGGCCATAAGGTGTCACTTCCTTATGTTGGCCGGCCTTGATGTTGGTTTGGCAAGCCCTTGGATTGCCAAATGAGCAAAGCTAGGTTTCTAGGTGTCAAACCAACCAAGAAACACCTAATTCCTTATTTGCTTATCAGTCCTTAAAAACATCATATTTGCTTGAACATATCCATGAGGTGGCCGGCCATTCTTACTAGGTGTCAAGATGACAACTTGCAACATAGCTTAGTAAGCAAAGCTACCATGCTTACTAAGCAAAGCTAAAATTGTGAGGTGTCAATTTCTAGTGCACTTCCAATTTTCATACTTTGTTTATTGGTCCTTAGGAGCAAAATATTTGCTCATTAGCCCTTGAGGTGGCCGGTCCTTATGAGCACAAATGTAAGCATTTGATTGGTCAATTTTGAACCAATCAAACTTAACTTGATTCCTTGGTTTCCAACTAGGTTAACCAAACTTAAAAATCATCATAAGCTTAATTGAACTACGAAATCTAACTAGAAATATCCATAGTTCCATAAATTTACAAATTTATTTATCAAACCACAATTTTCACAAAATTACACTTTGGCCCCTAAAGGCAAAAACATTTGCACTTTAGTCCCTGCAAGGTGGCTGGTTTTCATAGTGACATTTGTCATTCTATTTATGACGAGGTGTCACCTTTTAAGACCTTGCTTGGCTTAACTCCTAAACGCTGTCCACTTTCATACAAGCTTACATATTCAGATACTGTTTTCAACCGATAACAGTATTCTTGCACTGGACCATAATCCAGAATTTATCTGAACTGTGTCTAGGGTTCTCTTAACATTAGAAACTACTAACAGAGAATCATAGATCATAAATTTGCCTTTCACAACAAAAAGGTCTTACATAAGTAAATTATCAAATCTCTCAACCAAGAATTCAATAATTTTACAGGTAGAACATAACACATAGCATATAAACATAAGTAATTACAAACTTTGATTCCTAATAACAGAAATCAAAATTTGTAAACAAGCTGGTCATTACAATCTACCCCCCTTAAAAATTTTCGTCCTCGAAAATCAAGTCGGGATAGTTCTTTCTCATTTCTTCTTCTACTTCCCATGTCGCTTCTTCAATGTTATGATTCCGCCATAACACTTTAACCATCGGAATGGTTTTGTTTCTTAAAACCTTTTCTTCCCGATCTAAAATACGGATTGGCTTTTCCTCATAGGTCAAATCCGTTTGTACTTCAATTGGTTCTTGACTTAGCACATGAGAAGAATCACGTACATACTTTTTCAACATAGAAACATGAAAAACATTATGTACAGAAGCTAAAGCTGGCGGCAACGCAAGCTTATAAGCCACTTTTCCAATCCTTTCGAGGATTTCAAATAGACCTATATATCTTGGATTAAGCTTTCCCTTTTTACTAAACCTCATAATTCCCTTCATATAAGCAATCTTTAGAAACACAGAATCTCCAACTTGGAATTCTAGAGGTCTTCGACGTTTATCAGTGTAACGCCCCGACCCGTCCACGTAGGGGCATACTACGTAAACGTGGGCCGTTACCATACTTGCTTAACTTAAATCTTAGTCTTGGATACTTTACTTTATAGAAAATTTCAAATAAATTTTTTTTTTCTTTCTTTAAACTTTATTTTTAAAAATCACAACTTAAAAACATTACATAGGTAACATGGTACATATTCCTTAAAACATATACATACTACTTGATAATTTAAACCATTTGCGGAAAATCTTGCGTAGTGGTATCCCACACCGCCCTTCACTTGCTGTATCGTCTCCATGGCCCACCAAGTAAAGCTGCAGGCATCTACCTACAGTATGGAATATACTGATGAGCTTTCGCCCAGCAAGTACAAACATAATCTCACAAAACACAAGAAATGTTGCACAACTCATGCATGAACCACTTATGTCCAATTATGAATCTTTTATGCACTTGACTTATTATCTTACTTAACATGTGGGCCCTTAGTGTACGTACCAAAAGCGCGCATCCTCAGAACGTCAGGGTTTGCAAGGCCCTTAACAATTCTGGAAAACATGAACATGACCCTTCACGCATCAACGGAAGGTTGATTATCACTTTACCCTCACGCATCAACGAGAGGTTGATAATCAAAAACTTGAACTTGTAACATACATGATCCTCCTGCATCAACAGGAGGTTGGTACGACACCTTACTTGACTTGGTTTAGTCTTAGTCTTGTTATTATTTTTTTTCAAGACTAAGAATCTTTACGTGTGATATTAATAATCATGTTGCACATGAGACTAGGCATGACATAACTTGATATAACATAGCATAACGTGACATGACATCGCATAACTTAACATCATAACATGGCATGACATAACTTAACATGGCATTGCATAACATAACATGGCATTGTATAGCATAACATGGCATTGCATAACATAACATGGCATTGCACAGCATAACATGTAATCAAGTCATATATTTGAAAATAGCTTTACTATTTCCCATACTGTAGGTGAGGTTTGTACTTACCTCTCGTCCTACGCTCTTGGTCTAGCATTCCATCGAAGCATGATAATATGTCATATTCCTGTTTCCAAACAGGTGTAAGATAAAAGTTATACATCTTTTATCTTACCTTAAATCATAATCGTTAACTGTTGGTGACCTAACCAACATGCGTTCATAGTCTTAGTTATATGTCCCCTCCTATACAAAGTATCTTATCTGGTTACACTAAGTAACCTCATTGCTAAGCCCACATCCATTCAGGTAAGGTTAGGTTACTATCCTAACCTTGAGCATATGACTTAACATTCTTGATCCATAATCTATTGGGTTATTACAAATAACCCTAGATCTTAGTTCATCATAATTTCAGCATCTCATTGGGTTTTGTTGGGTAACCCACGAGATGATAAACTTTGGTCAAACTTGGTTAACCAAAGTCAACCTTCTTGGACTTTGGGGGTCAAGCCCAATAACTCGGGTATCCTTCCCGGTTACCATCCGTTACTATCTTGCTACATGTCTTTGGCTTTAAAATCCATTTTTCCCTTTGTTTCGGAAAATTTGTTGAATTCGGTTTAAAAACCCTTGTTTTACTTATAAAAATTCATGGTTCTTGATACCACTCAAAGTGGGGTTTTATAAAAATTGTTAAGGCTGAAAACTGTCATTGGAACAGTTCTCACAGTCAAAACATTGGGGTTGGTGAAAAATACAGTTTTTCTGCCTTGTTTTTAGAAAATCCTGTGCTGGAATTTCTGTTTCCTGCACAGTCTTTAGAATCCAATTTTTACTTTAAAATCAGTTCCGAATTTGATAAAACTTTCTTCATAAAAGTTGTAGATCTCGTATAATAATACAACTTTCATGTTTTGAGGAAAACCCAGTTCTGCTTGGATTCTTGTCAGTTTTAATTTGAAACTTACTGGACGTGTAGACTAGGTCTGGGCAGATTAGCCTTGGATTTTCATAAAAACGGAGGCCATTGGAGCCTTATTTTGAAAAACGGTCCACGTTGCCCTCTAGGAAAAACCCTTATCTACAACTTTGTTGTTTTGAGTTTCTTCAAATTCGGCCTCTAAGGGCCTCAAAATACCATTTCCAGAACACTGACCAGTCTTGACCCGAGACTGGCATTTTCGGTTTATAATTTCGTTTCACGTCCTAAAACGTGCACGCTACCTCAACCGACCACAGCGGGAGCCTAAAGTCACACATGCAATCGTTTCTAACATTCCATTCCATCCATCTCATAATCATACAATCGTTCTAAATTCTATGGGGACTTATAACAAACACTTAGTAGGCATATAAAAACCTAAGTATATCATGCATCAAAACATAAATTAGAGACTACCAACCCTAATCAAGCATAATCAAGCACTTTAAGCCTTAAAAGGTGAGCTTATGCTCTTACATCCAATGCTGGAAAATACACATAAACTCGAACCAAAAACGTAATTAGAAAGTTAGAGGGCGGAGAGGATTACCTCAAGATTCAAGAAATTGAATCTACCCTCGGTTGCCTTTAGCCTAGCCGGCCATGCTCCCTAATTCCTAACACTTTTTCTGCTTTTTCCAGCTTATCCATAACCAGCCATTCAAGCCAAAAAAAATGGGTTTCAAATTTTTTTTTCAACACTTTTTCTTTCTCACAAAAATCCGGCCACTAGAATTTTTTTCCACTTTGGTTTCGGTTTCTAGGGACGTTTGGAGAAAATTGGGCAGAGTTTTGGGATGATTTTGAGCTGCCAAAACCGCCCCGTCCTTGCTCTATTTATAGGTGAAAATTACAAATTTTCACCATTTATTTTTATTTCCAAAATTGCACATTAGGACCTAAAAACAAAATATTTGCTAACTAGTCCCTAACACATGGCCGGCCACTTGGAGTCCTTGGAGCCCAAGTTTTGCTTACCTCATCATGATGACATCATCTTGATGACATCATGTGCTTACCTCATGCTTACATCATCATTTTTCTCCAAAATTACACTTTTGCCCCCAAAAGACAAAATATTTACAATTTGACCTTCCAAGTGGCATGTTGGCCGGCCATCACCTTGTTCTCCAAGCAAATGATGACATCATTTTGATGACATCATCTTGCTTACATCACCTATTTTTCAGAAATTGCATTTTGGCCCCGAAAGTTAAAATTCTTGCATTTATGCCCTCTAGGTGGCCGGCCCCTTACTTGGAGATCAAGCCAAGCTTATCTCACCTTGATGACATCATCTTGATGACATCACTTTGCTTACATCATCAATTTTCCAAAATTTTCACTTTAACCCCTAAAGATAAAATTTTGGCATTTTTGCCCTGAGGTGGCCGGCCATGTCATCTCTTCTAGAGCCTTCCTTACTTTCTTTCCAAGCTTATTTAATTCAATTATGATGTCATAAATTAAGGATAGGATGATGTCATCCATATTAAGCCCTGTTTGGCTTTTCCTCAATATTCAGTCCATTTTTCTACTACACAGATATTTCTAATACTGTGTTTGCTTAAACACAATATTTTTATACTGTACTACAGTCCAAAATTCATCTGTGTAAAAATAAACTGAATAAAATTTTTCTTATCTCTTGGCACCTTTCTTGCCCTTCGTATCTAACTTGGTGTGCTTGATTTTTCTAGAGTGGTCTCATAGCTTATGCTTACTTATTCGTCCGTAATGAAGGTTTTTGCAGTATATTATCCATACTGCTTTGCCGTATCTCAGCACCTTCATCTATTTGACCTTCCTGGTCAACCTTTGACTTTTTGGTCAACTTTGACTTTTTCGGTCAAATTTTAACCAACATGAAATCATAGAATTTTTTCTTCCCATCTTTCCTTAAAAGGCCTAATGCTTGGCTAGGCAATCTATTATTGAATCTCGTAACCGTTTAATCGAGAACTCAAACTTATACTGATATTTAACTCAGATCGCGAGTTTCATATCGACTTACAAGATTCAAACTTGGGATTTTCCTTATCTAAAAGGAAATCATAGGTTCATAAAAATCTGGGTATTACAATCAGCATAACTTTTCTGCCGACTAAAAGCTACGTCGAGTCGTTGCTTAATCATCTTAATGTCTTCTGAGGTTTTTCTAATGAAATCCGTGGTTTGAAGTTGTTTCTGTCCAACTTCTTGCCAATGGATGGGAGATCGACATTTCCTTCCGTATAACGCTTCAAATGGAGCCATACCAATTGAGGCGTGATAACTATTGTTATACGAAAATTCGATCAATGGTAGCTTTTGATCCCAGTTTCCTTTGAAATCCAAAACACATGATCTTAACATATCCTCCAGTGTTTGGATAGTACGTTCCGATTGTCCATCCGTCTGAGGGTGAAAAGCAGTACTAAATTTCAACTTTGATCCCATGACGGTATGAACACTTTTCCAAAATCGAGAAGTAAAACGTCCATCTCGATCTGAAATGATGGATTTAGGTATTCCATGAAGCCTAACAATCTGGGATACATAAATTTCAGCCAATTTCTCGACTGAAAAGGTGGCTTTTATGGCAATGAAATGAGCTGATTTGGTTAGTCTATCCACAATCACCCAAATCATGTCATTTCCACTTGCCGTCTTGGGTAAACCAACCACAAAATCCATAGTAGTTTGCTCCCATTTCCATTCTGGAAGTTCGATCTTTTGAAGATCTCCGCCAGGTTGTCGGTGTTCAGCCTTAACTTTCTGACAAGTTAGGCACTTTGACACAAAGTCAGAGATTGCATTCTTCATATTCGGCCACCAATAGTTTTCTCTAAGGTCCTTATACATCTTGGAAGCTCCAGGATATACCGAATATGGCGTCTCATGGGCTTCAGACATGATTTGTTTCTTAAGAAAATCAAAGTTAGGAATACAAATCCTTCTTTTGAAAAGAATTAGCCCATTCGAAGACGTCTTAAATTCCTTGTCTTCTCCACTAAGGAGTTGCATCTTTAGTAAAAAGGAATCTTTCCCTTGATAAAACTTAATGGATTCTAGGAGATTGGATTGGAGAGTCAAAACAGCCAATTTCCCAGTTACCATTTCCAAGTTAAAATCAGAAATTTCCTTCTGAAGTGACTTGGGCAATGATCCGATAGACATAAGTATACCGGATGACTTTCTGCTCAAAGCATTTGCCACTTTATTTGCTTTCCCAGGGTGGTAAAGGATTTCACAATCATAATCCTTTACAAGCTCAAGCCAACTACGCTGTCTCATATTGAGCTCTTTTTGAGTAAAGATGTATTTGAGACTTTGATGATCCGTGAAAATCTCACATCTATTACCATACAAATAATGCCTCCAAATCTTTAACGCAAAAACTACCGCCGCAAGCTCCAAATCATGCGTCGGATAGTTCCTTTCATGGTCCTTTAGTTGACGTGAGGCATATGCAACTACATTTCCTTTTTGCATAAGGACAGTCCCTAGTCCGGTTTTAGATGCATCGCTATAAATAACGAAGTTTCCTGCATCAACATCAGGAATTATTAATACCGGTGCACTAGTAAGCCTCCTCTTGAGTTCTTGGAAGTTTTCTTCACATTTCGGTGTCCATTCAAACTTCCTCTCCTTTTTCGTAAGGGCTGTTAGTGGCGCCGCTATCTTGGAAAATCCTTCAACGAATCGTCGGTAATAACCGGCTAAACCAAGAAAACTTCATATTTCTGACACGTTTTTAGGCGCTGACCATGCACTAACTGCCTTATCTTTGCAGGATCCACGGAAATTCCTTCCTTTGAAACCACATGGCCTAAGAAATGTACTTTCTCTAACCAAAATTCACACTTTGTGAATTTGGCATAAAGCTGATTTTGTCTTAAAATCTCCAAAACCATCCTAAGATGTTGTTCATGTTCTTTTATGGACCTTGAGTAGATCAAAATATCATCAATAAAGACGATAACAAACTTATCCAAATATTCTTTGAATACTCGATTCATAAGATCCATAAAAGCAGCTGGAGCATTAGTCAAACCAAATGGCATGACTAAAAACTCATAATGCCCATAGCGTGTTCGAAACGCCGTCTTAGAAATATCATCCTCCTTAATTCTAAGTTGATGATATCCCGATCGCAAGTCAATCTTTAAAAATACCAACGCTCCCCTGAGTTGATCAAAAAGATCATCAATTCGCGGGAGAGGGTACTTATTCTTAATCGTGATCTTATTCAGTTCACGATAGTCGATGCACATTCGCAACGATCCATCCTTCTTTTTGACAAATAACACCGGTGCTCCCCACGGGGAATGACTTTGTCGAATGAATCCCTTATCCAACAGTTCTTGTAACTGTACTTGGAGTTCTCTAAGCTCAGTCGGGGCCATACGATAGGGTGCTTTCGATATAGGTGTTGCTCCTGGCAACAATTCTATTTCGAAAGAAATTTCTCGCTCCAGCGGAAGTCTAATCAAATCTTTTGGAAAGACATCCAAATATTCCTTAATGATAGGAACATCGTCAGGCTGTAACTCCCTTTCTTGTTCCTTATCCACCATGTTAGCTAAGTATCTTTGGCATCCCTTAGCCAACATTTTCCAAGCTTTCAATGCTGAAATTAATCGATTTGATGAACTTCTGGTCTGGCCGTAGAAGTTGAATTCCTCTTCTCCTAAAGGACTGAACATCACACAACACTTTCGACAATCAATCTTAGCGTTGTACTTACTTAGGAAATCCATTCCTAAGATAACATCGAAATCTTGTAGTTTAATCGCAATCAGGTCTACGTATAATTCTCTACCGCAAATGACTACCGGAACATTTCGCATCCAGGAGTCAGATAACAAAACTTCCCTTGACGGAAGAGATGTTCTAAAAGGTTGCCCTAGGTTCTCAATACCTCTTCCTAACTTCTGGGCGTACACCATCGATACAAATGAATGGGTGGCGCCAGAATCAAATAGGGTACATGCATCATAAGCGGCTATAGAAATCTGACCTGTTACGATATTAGAAGTTCCAGCTTCAGCATCCCCTTTGGTGTAAGCATAAATTCTTACTTGGGGTTCAGGAGCTTCTAGCTTCCTTGGGCTAGTTGAAGGGCCTTCAGTCTTTACTTGCATAGCATGCAACTGTCGGTTTGCATTTCTATTCTAGTATTGTAAGTTATGATTCTGAATGTTGGAGGTACAGTTCCTCGCATAATGACCTTCCTTGCCACAACGGTAGCAAATGGTCGTTCCCAATCTACATATCCCAGAGTGCTTCTTTCCACATTGAGCACACAATGGATAGTTATTAATATTACCCTCATTTCCACGGTTGCTTTTCTTCTGAGGGTAATTCCTCTGCTGACCCAGACTCGGAGCATTCCCTTTCCTTTTATTCCTCCAAAATTGCTTGGAACTTTGACCAGAATTACTGGTCTGACCTTTTAGGTTCGAGTCTTAGTTCTGTTTAAGCAGCAGCTGTTTCTCTCCAGCTTTTTCTTCTCCTTTAACCCTAAATATTTGAGCCCTCGCCTCTTTATCTTGATTAATCCAGTATTCTGCCCTTATAGCTCTACTTATACAATCAGCTACAAGAGTTGGAGGACTACTCCCAGTACTAACTTGTTTAGAAATGTCTGTCCGAAACATCTTCATAATCCTTCTTACTTTCTCCATTTCATTCGGTATCAGTTCCGGACATAGACGGGCAAGTTGCTCAAACTTTTTGACTGCTTCCATTACAGTCATCGATCCTTGCTTTAAGCTATTAAACTCATCTTGTTGAGCTGCAAGAGTTTCCCGATTGTAATACATCGTCCTAAACTTAGTTATGAAATCTTGCCAACTCATGTTCACCACATTTATGCGCATCTGAACCGTCATCCACCAATGACGCGCATCTTTCTTTAGTGCAAAAGAAGCACAAAGAACTTTCTCTTGCTCCGTAAGTCCCATAAAATAAAAAATTACTTGGATATCAATTAACCAGTTATCCGCTACTATTGGGTCCGTAGTTCCTTCAAATTCAGGTGCCTTCATTCGCCTGAATCGTTCATATAACAAATCCTCCCTTACCAAAGGTAGATTCACTTGTATCCCCCCTGGTACTAAAGGAACTCCTTGAGGAACTTCCGGTACTTGAGGTACTACTGGGGGTATGGGATCATTTTGGGGTGGCACTTCGTTAGCATGAGGTACCTGGTTAAATTGAGCTACTTGTTCCCGCAACTGATTCATTTCTTGCTGCTGTTCTTGCAATTGCCGTTGCAAAGCAGCTATAACATTTGCCACATCAGGCTCTTGCGGATTAGGATTCGCTCGTGTACGTGGACGCGACATCTTCTATCCCTTATCTAATCATGATAAAGATATACTTCAAATATCTTTTCGTTCATTCATATCTTATCATAAAACTTTATCATAACTTATTATGAATAATTCATATTCATAATACAATCATATCGTATTCTTATCATAACATTCATAACCGATCATATCATAAACCATATGATGGATCGTATCATAACCATATCTCATAACTGATCATAACATAGATCAGATCATATATCATAACATCATGACTGATCATAACATAGACCAGATCATAGATTGTATCATCATGTCATATCTTACATAAACATTTCTTATTCATACCATAATGTACATATCATACATATTCTGACATTGTCATACATACAATATCAATACATTAGATAGAAGTGCTCGATCACTTAACTATCATTCATTCGCACATATACGTCCTATCTCTAAACATCTATTCTGAGCTTACTTCAGAGAATACTTCCTAGTCCTCTTCATCAAACAAGATTTCCTCCGGATCGTCCATTACATTCACTTATTCATTATCATCACTATCAATGTTAATCACTAGAGGATTCTCATGAAAAGGTTCTGGGAATTCCTCTGGGTTCATGTTATCAGCGACCTCTTCTTCTTGCAGAGGAACCTCCTGCAGTGGAACTGCTGGAATAGGGTCTTCCGGTATTGGCGAACCCCATTAAAAGTGTGGTTCCTCATGACCATTATCATTGGCTGGCTCTTGTACATCATTCCCTACCACAACATCCATCTGAACCATATGAGCTGCTAATTCAGTATCCATAATATCGTTTATCATATGGTCCAATGTTACTCCTACTACTGGTTGTGGAACATGCTCTCGAATTTCAGGTGGCAAACCATCTCTAAGCAGTTGTTGAGCCCGTAACTCTGGATTACCGATATCAGGAACATGAGGCAACATCGCCTCCTAAAACCGTCTACAATAATGAGCCATTGATTCATTCGGATATGCATGCCATTCATATGCATAACCTAAGAATCGCACCAAATTCATATCACGATAGATTTCTTCATCTCTAAGGTGCATAGTATCATTATTCTCTAATGAAGGTCCAAAACGAGCATTGATCAGGGTACGAAAATTTGCCCATGATCCATTCTGAAACTCATGTTCTCCTGTGGTCCTCCACCATAGTATTGCATCCACTGCCAGGCATCGTGTGGCCAGTGATACCTGTAGATGGCCTGGAATATGACATATCCTAAATATCGATTCTATGTCATGAAGCCAGGCTACCAAGGTAACTGTCGTCTTGTCCCATCAAAAACTAATGGAGACATCATAAAGAAGGCATGGGCAGCAACGCGATCCTCTTCCATCGATCACGAATCTATATAACGTAATGGAATAAATAAATTTACTCTAAGTATTTAATACTTACAAGGACAGTGGCATAGGCAGGTATACTGTGAAACCAGAAGGCAGGAACACTGCTCTGATACCAACTCTGTGGCGACCAGCCCTTTCCTGATCGTCACCATACTTACTTATATATGTACATACGAAAATTTGAACTAAATTTTTTTTTTTTATTCTTCTTTCAAAACCATGGGTAACTTGAAGTTAAAACTTCATACCTGTACATATATATACATATACATATGCATATACATATACATATACATATTTAGTCCCATGTAGTACTAAAACATAGTACTTAAATACTACATAAACATAACATAATTTTGACAAAACGCGTGGTAGCTCCAAACCCTTCATTTCACAGTTTTGCCACGCCATGCCCACCACCTTGCATCAGATAGTGCTGTAAGGCTGCTTACCTACAGCATAAACGTAAGTCATGAGCTATTGCTCAGCAAGTACAACAATTGCACTGCAAATCATTTCATAATAACCAATGCATGAACCTTTTATACTCTCATTATTCATTCATGAGTTAGCGTTGGTTCCGGGTCCCTTACATAACATAACATAAGTGTACGTACCGTGGTGTGCTGCCATGGAGTGGTTGGGGCGGCCAGCCCTATCCAACTCAAACCATGAACCAAACCCGACCGTACTCGGGTCGATACGACACAAGAAATCTGTTCATCTGATCATCGTCATCATACATGAACCTTTTCATGATCATAAACAGTTTCTAACTTGAAACCGTATTCTTACAGATTACCATCTGTTTATCATCATACTTGAATCATTTACAGTTTCTAACTTGAAACCGTATTTTACTCATTACCGAATCACTTTTCATTAATGAGCATGCTTCGTGATGCCATATTATCATAACATAATATCAGTACATCAGCATAACATTATGATGTTATAGTACCATAGCATGCATCGCAAATATGTCTATGTAACTTGATCATTGTACATCATAAACATATCATCATAACTTGATCATCATGTAAGCATTAGTCTTAACATACTTTAAAACATTTTATCATAACTTGATCATCATATGCTAATATACCTCGCAAGCATATCAACATAACTTGATCCTCATTCATCATAAGTATAACTTAATCATATTTCGTATGCATATCAACATAACTTAATCATCATAAACTTGAAAATCAACGTTTTCGTTTATGCTGTAGGCGGAGTTGTACTTATCAGTTACACTAAATCTTAGATTTAGTGCTCCACCCAGACAGATTGCTTTCCTGTTTTCACAGAAAATCCTAGGATAAGCATCATCCTATCATACATCATAATTACCCCAGTTATTAACTTATATTAATACAAGGGTAATTAAAAACATAGTATAAACTTTAAAAATTTACTTTCTTTTAAAAACCCTTGAATTCTGAAAACTGTATTTGAAATCAAATCTTTAAATTTGATCCTTTTCTAACAAATCTGTTTTGAATTTGAAAACATTTCCTTCATGAAAGTTGTAGATCTTGAAGATTCCTACAACTTCTGTTTTAAACTTAAAACCCAAATCTGACTTTAACACATTAATCTCTGCCTTTGAAAATTCTTCGACCAATTTATTAACCCTAAAATTGGTCTCGGGTTTTTGTAAAAACGAAGGTCTTAGAGGCCTTATTTTCAAAAACTGTCCATGCTGGCCCCTAGGATTTTCACTTCTCTACAACTTTGTAGTTTTGACTTTTTCATGATTCGGCGTTTAAGGACCTCAAAATTTACTTTCCAAAATACTGTCCTGTTTGACCCGAAACTGGCAGTTTTCATTCGGTATGGTTTATAAATCTAAACAACCATAACTCATGCTTTTACACAACATCAAACTCTTAATTCTCTTAACTAAAACGTAAATAAATAGCTAGAGGTTAAAAGATTTACCTCAAGCTTCACGAGAAAGGTTCTAGCTTAGGGTTTCAAAGTTTTTCTTTTGTGCTAACACAACACCACAAAACCGGATTTGTTTCACACTTTCACTCTCACTTTGCTTCTCACTTTGGGTTCGGTTTCTATGAGGGAGAGAACTGAAACATTGGCTGCAAGGTTTTCTAAACAAACACAAAGAATCAGCCTTCACCTATTTATAGTGAACAATTTGTTCTTCCTTTGCCAAAAAGTCCTCTAGCAAAATTCTATTTGCTGAACAAACCTTGTGTGGTGGCCGGCCATGCTTGGCTCTTGAAAATGACTAAGCAAGGGTATGGGACTGACTCATCAAGGCTACTAGACGATGTGTCAAGCCCTCAAGATGGCTGGCCCTTAGAGTGATGACGTGTCAAAACCTCGGCTTGCCACGGATGCGAGGCTAGGAATGCTTATTCATCCAAGCTAGGCCACAAGGTGTCCTAATCCTAAGGTGGCCGGTTTTAGGGGTGGCTTGGCAAGGCCTTGGCTTGCCAAGTGAACAAGCTAGAATGTTGACTCACCAAGGCTAGGCCATAAGGTGTCACTTCCTTATGTTGGCCGACCTTGATGTTGGTTTGGCAAGCCCTTGGATTGCCAAATGAGCAAAGCTAGGTTTCTAGGTGTCAAACCAACCAAGAAACACCTAATTCCTTATTTGCTTATCAGTCCTTAAAAACATCATATTTGCTTGAACATATCCATGAGGTGGCCGGCCATTCTTACTAGGTGTCAAGATGACAACTTGCAACATAGCTTAGTAAGCAAAGCTATCATGCTTACTAAGCAAAGCTAAAATTGTGAGGTGTCAATTTCTAGTGCACTTCCAATTTTCATACTTTGCTTATTGGTCCTTAGGAGCAAAATATTTGCTCATTAGCCCTTGAGGTGGCCGATCCTTATGAGCACAAATGTAAGCATGTGATTGGTCAATTTTGAACCAATCAAACTTAACTTGATTCCTTGGTTTCCAACTAGGTTAACCAAACTTAAAAATCATCATAAGCTTAATTGAACTAGGAAATCTAACTAGAAATATCCATAGTTCCATAAATTTACAAATTTATTTATCAAACCACAATTTTCACAAAATTGCACTTTGGCCCCTAAAGGCAAAAACATTTGCACTTTAGTCCCTGCAAGGTGGCTGGTTTTCATAGTGACATTTGTCATTCTATTTATGACGAGGTGTCACCTTTTAAGACCTTGCTTGGCTTAACTCCTAAACACAGTCCACTTTCATACAAGCTTACATATTCAGATACTGTTTTCAACCGATAACAGTATTCTTGCACTGGACCATAATCCAAAATTTATCTGAACTGTGTCTAGGGTTCTCTTAACATTAGAAACTACTAACAGAGAATCATAGATCATAAATTTGCCTTTCACAACAAAAAGGTCTTACGTAAGTAAATTATCAAATCTCTCAACCAAGAATTCAATAATTTTACAGGTAGAACATAACACATAGCATATAAACATAAGTAATTACAAACTTTGATTCCTAATAACAGAAATCAAAATTTGTAAACAAGCTGGTCATTACAATCTACCCCCCTTAAAAATTTTCGTCCTCGAAAATCAAGTCGGGATAGTTCTTTCTCATTTCTTCTTCTACTTCCCATGTCGCTTCTTCAATGTTATGATTCCGCCATAACACTTTAACCATCGGAATGGTTTTGTTTCTTAAAACCTTTTCTTCTCGATCTAAAATACGGATTGGCTTTTCCTCATAGGTCAAATCCGTTTGTACTTCAATTGGTTCTTGACTTAGCACATGAGAAGAATCACGTACATACTTTTTCAACATAGAAACATGAAAAACATTATGTACAGAAGCTAAAGCTGGCGGCAACGCAAGCTTATAAGCCACTTTTCCAATCCTTTCGAGGATTTCAAATGGACCTATATATCTTGGATTAAGCTTTCCCTTTTATCAAACCTCATAATTCCCTTTATATGAGCAATCTTTAGAAACACAGAATCTCCAACTTGGAATTCTAGAGGTCTTCGACGTTTATCAGCATAACTTTTCTGCCGACTAAAAGCTACGTCGAGTCATTGCTTAATCATCTTAATGTCTTCTGAGGTTTTTCTAATGAAATCCGTGGTTTGAAATTGTTTTTGTCCAACTTCTTGCCAATGGATGGGAGATCGACATTTCCATCCGTATAACGCTTCAAATGAAGCCATACCAATTGAGGCGTGATAACTATTGTTATACGAAAATTCGATCAATGGTAGCTTTTGATCCCAGTTTCCTTTGAAATCCAAAACACATGATCTTAACATATCCTCCAGTGTTTGGATAGTACGTTCTGATTGTCCATCCGTCTGAGGGTGAAAAGCAGTACTAAATTTCAACTTTGATCCCATGGCGGTATGAACACTTTTCCAAAATCGAGAAGTAAAACGTCCATCTCGATCTGAAATGATGGATTTAGGTATTCCATGAAGCCTAACAATCTGGGATACATAAATTTCAACCAATTTCTCGACTGAAAAGGTGGCTTTTATGGCAATGAAATGAGCTGATTTGGTTAGTCTATCCACAATCACCCAAATCATGTCATTTCCACTTGCCGTCTTGGGTAAACCAACCATAAAATCCATAGTAGTTTGCTCCCATTTCCATTCTGGAAGTTCGATGTAATAACTAGAATTTTTCTATGTTACAATTTCTTGTATAGAAATTTGAATTGTACCGTGGAGGTAGTTATGCAAAAGCCCGGTTTAGGGTTTTTATTGAAATTTGTGAGTTCTTATACGTTATAAGACTCAAAAATGATTGCTTAGTCAAGCATGATACCTTTTTAGTGAAAAGGTATAAAAATGTGATGATTTTTATTTTGGTCAAAGTTTGACCAAAAGACGTCAGAGTTGACCACGAAAGTCAAAGTTGACCAAGAGAGTCAACATTGGCCAAGAAAGGCAACATCAACTAAGAGAAGTCAAGGATTGCCTAAAAAGGTCAACTAGATGTCGAAACTTAAGTATGTGATGCAGTATGAGGTATATACTGCGAATAGCCGTTTTTACAACGCAGATAGTAAGAATAAGTTTTAAAACCATCATAGAAAAATCAAGCACATTAAGTAGGATAATAAAGGCTAAAGGGCTTGGAGCAAAAAGGAAAAGTTTCGTACAGCCCATGTTTACGCAGATAAATTTTGGACTGTAGTTTAGAAAATTTTCCTGTGTATAAGAAAGCACAGTATTAAGAATACCTGTTTGGCATTCAAATGGGCTGTTTACTAGGGAAAAAGCCCAAACAAAGCTTTATGGATGAGATCACTTAGCTTTATTATTATGACATCATTCCATAATTAAAGAAATTATTGAAAGTAATATGGAATGCTCTAGAATTGCTAGGTGGCCGGCCAACTAAGGGGACTTGGTGCAAAAATTGAAATTTTTGGAGGGTTTTTGGAGCAATTTGAAGAGTTCTCCTCCTCCTATAAATAGTAGACCCATTTGAAAGTTTTGGCTCACAAAAATTGGAAATCATAGCCAAACTTTGCCCAATTTCTTCCTCACAAAAACCGAACTTGAAAGCAGCCAAGAAAGAAAGAAAAAGCTTGGAAACTTAAGGAAATAGTCCTAGGAGAGTTCGGGTTTCATTAGGAAGTAAGTTAGTGTAACGCCCCGACTTCCCACGCCGGGTCGTCACCTTACTTACATACTTAAATTAAAACTCAATCTTAAATACTTAACCTTATAGAAAATTTCAGAATAAATTTTTTTCTTTTATTCTTTTCTTTTCTTCAAACTTTAAACTTGATTTTAAAAACTATTTTACTTTCAAACTTAAACTTAACTTATCATCATGCATATTCGTATGTACTCACACGAGTACTAATATCGTGGACCAGACCCGACTTAGCGCGGATCGGTACAACACGAGGCAACTTGCTTGCCATACATACTTGAAACTTTTCTTAAACATAACAAAACACATTTTACAAACGTATTTTATAAAAACATATTTTCCAAACCCGTGGCGGTGTCCATCCCACATTTCACAGTCCGCAGCACCAACTCTTCACAGTTTTGCATCAAGTACTGCCGTTAGGTTGCTTACCTACAGCATGAACGTAAGTAATGAGCTAATTGCCCAGTAAGTACAATATTCAATCCACAAAAACATTTTTAACATATAAAATGCGTGAACCGATTATGTTCTTTTTCAAAGCTACTATGTTTTCAATATCTTGGTTATAAACCCTTATATGTCATACATGCTCGTACCGTAGTACTCATCCATGGAGTGGTTGGAGGCGGCCAATCCAAACCAAGTCAAACTATGAAACTAATTGTTTGCATAGAGTGATTGGGGTAGGCAGTCCAATCCAATTCAAACCATTGACTTAACCGTTTAATCCCGCCCTTGTGGCAAGTCGGTACGACACAATAACATTAGCGGGTCTTTAACTCCTAACTTAACTTATTCTTACCATGTGATTTAATAATGGTGAACATGCTTCATGATGTCACAAACATAATACATTCTAACATAAATTACCATGTCATAACATAACATAACTTGACATACATAAACTTATCATGACATAACTTATCATAACATGACATACATGACGTAACCTTATCATAACGTAACTCATCATATCATACTTATACTTGTCATAACATACTTAACTTATCATGACACCGCTTTTCATAACATAACTTAGGTAAATCATGTAAATCAATACATGATTTCGTAAAAACATAACATGTAACAAAAACATTTTGTTCATGCTGCAGGTGGAGTTGTACTTACCTCTCTAGCTATGTCCTACATTAAGCTGCTTCCTCTCAGAGTACAGCTGTAGGTTCCCTCCTGCTCATTTAAGGACATAGGTGAGGTTTTAATTAGTATGGCGGAATGTTGATAAACTAACCAACATGCATACGTAATCCTAAATGTAGGTCTCAACTACTAGACGTCTTATTGGGTTACAAATAGTAACCCTATGAATAAATTCTTTAAGAGGTTACGTTGGATAACCTCATGTGTTAAACCTTTATGCATACTGTTAGGGTTAGGTTTCATTCCTAACCTTGGGCTTTATTCTTGTCCATAATCATTGGGTTACCTCAAATAATCCTATATCATAGCCCAATTTATTACTTATGATATCCTTTAGGGTTATCTTGACTAACCCTTAAGGTTAATCATAATTAAACTCTTGATCATCAAAAGTTAACCCTATCTGGGTTAAACTTGAGCTCTAGGCTTTGGCCTAGTAATTCGAATATTATTTCCTGTTATTACCCGTAGTCATTTTATTTACCCAGTTTGGTTTAAAAACCCATTTTCCATCTCTTTGGAAACTTGGGTAAATTATCTTCAAAACAATCTTTTTGTTTGACTTTAAAAACTGAAAATCTTCAAATGAGACTTATAAAATTATTGACTATTGGAAACTGCCTTTGGAACAGTTTCACAATGTCCATTTGCAGTGAAACTGCAAAAATATGCATTTTCTGTGTCAACTTTGTAAATCCTGTACAGGATTCCCCTAATTCCTGTACAGTTTTCCGAAATCCATTTTCATCTTAAAATCCAGACTGAATTTGTAAAACTTGTCTTCACGAAAGTTGTAAACATTGAAAAACTCTACAACTTTCATGTTTTGGGTAAAACCCAGTTCTGGCGTTTTCGTGATCAAAAACCCTTTGGAACTAGTCCTGGCCGTGCACGGGTCCTGGGCACCTTAGGCACGGGTTTTGGTAAAAAACGAGGCCATTGGAGCCTCATTTTACAAAACTGTCCGCGTTGTCCTCTAGGAAAAACTCTACTTAAAAACTTTCATGTTTTGAGTTTCCCCTGATTCGGCCTCTAGAAGCCTCAAAACCTGTTTTTCCCGAAACTGGCCAATTTCTACCCGAGTTGGCAGTTTTCGGTTTAAAATTTCGTTTACGTCCTAAAACGTTCACCCTACCTCAACCGAACTCAGCGGGAGCCTAAATCAGACATGCATCACGTTTCTAACGTTCAGATTTCAACATGTAACCAAATTGAACGTCATTCATAATCATGCATAAACCCTAGGCATTCTAGCAAACACCTAGCATGCACATAATTGAACCACCAAACCTTAAACTTAAACAAATCAAGCATAAGCTCATAATTAACAAGCTAGGGCAGAACTTAAAAGTGGGCTTATACCCTTACAAACCATAGCTTAAATACATTTAAATTTCTCCACACGAAATTTAAATGAAAGCTTGAATCGGTTAAGGTTTTACCTCACTTTCTTGGCTCAAGGTGGGCTCGGTTTCCTCCCTTTTTCCTAACCAACAGCCGCTGGTCTTGCTTGGCTAAAAGGGTCCGAAATTTCCAGCCTTCTTTCCCTTGAAGTCCGGTCACCAACTTGCACCAAAATTTCCAGCCAATTGCTCCAAAACCCGGTTTGGATTCTTGGCTTGGTTCTCCCCCCTACAACCGGCCTTGGCTAAGGATTTGGGTTCCAAAATTTTCTCCAACTTTTTGCTTGGTTTCCTACTTGAATCCGACCATCACTAAGCCCTACACACTCTTGGTTTTACAAATTTTCTTGCCTTTCTCTTTCACTCAAATCCGGTTTTGGTGAGTAGAAAATTGGCCAAAGTTTAGCTAACATTCTTGAATTGTGAACAATGCCCACCCCTATTTATAGAGGTTGGGAACTTTTGGGAAATTGGATTTTGGCCCCATGAAAAGCAAGAAATCACACACTAGGGGGGGGGGTATGTGGCCGGCCACCAAGGAAGCTTATCTTCCAAAATACTTTCCAATTTTTCTTAAATGGAAAAATGATGTCATAAAGGAAAAGGTATGTGAGGTAAGCTAGGCTTAGGCTTGTTTGGCTTTTTAATTATTGTACAGTCCATTTTTAAGTTAACTCAGGTATTTCCAATACTGGATTTACTTAAACTCAGTATCGGTTTACCGAACTGCAGTCCAAAATTCATCCGTATAAAAATGGACTGTGTGAAATTTTCCTTATTTTTCAAAACCCTTTTGCCCTATACTTGAACTCATTGTGCTTGATTTTCTAGGGTGGTTCTTAAGTCTTAAACATTTCTTATTATCTGAAAAACCGGTTTTCGTCCGGTACAATTTCCATACGGTTTCTTAATAAATCGTACAGACTCGTAGCATCATTTCTTGAACTTTTTGGATCAACCATCGACTTTCTTGTCGATTAGTGACCTTTTTGTCAAATTTTGACTTTCTTGGTCAACAGTTGACTTTTTGGTCAACCGTGACGTTTCTCGGTCAAAGTTTGACTTTTCAAGAAATTTTGCCATATTGTTCCTTTTGACTTAAAAGGTTGTTTTCTTAATTAATTAATCCTGTTTGAGTCTTATATAACCATAAAACTCACAAAACATAATTAAAAACCCTTAACTGGGCTTTTTCCATAAATGCATTTACGGTTCAATGTAAGTTCTATACAAAGAATCGTATTGATGAAAAATCAGGTATTACAATCTACCCTCCTTAAAAAATTTTCGTCCTCGAAAATTCAGTTACTTCTAAGTAACTTTTCTTAAATTTCATCACCAATACATACTGGTTTGATCAAGTTCCCATTTTAATCATTTAATGGGATCATGTCTCTTATATAGAACCATAATCTTCCTTCATATCTTATCATACTTACATACATTCATACTTGCGTACATACATACATACTTGCATACTATCTCACTTTCATACTTACATACGTTCCTACTTACATACATCCATACATACATACTTGCATACATTCTTACTTTCTTACTTTCATACATACTAACATACTTTCATACATACTGTCCCTTCATATCGTATCACAAGAACTTTTTACGTAAAACTGAGCAAGTATATTATATAACTTGTCATGTTTGAAAAAAAATACATATCTTATCATATAACTTTTTCATATTTGAAAAGTTTCTCGTATTTCATAATTTTCCACACTTGGAAAACATATCATATCATACATTTAGAACACTTTTTGAAAATAGTTCCTTTCTTGAAACTTGATTTTATATTATCAGAACCCTTTACTCTTCATAGTGGCCCCTTTCTTGGAATTCGTTCCTTTCTTGAAACTCATCCCTCAAGGATTCGGCCTATGGCCCCCATCTTGGAATTTACTTCCTCAAGGATTTGGCCTATGGCTCTTAACTTGGAACCTTTGCTTTTAATGACAGCCCCTATCTTGGAATTTTCTCCTCAAGGATTCGGCCGTCATATATAAAATGAGGGGTTCTATTAAACATAAAATCTTTCATAAAAATATTTTCTTTGAATTCTTTCAAAGCCAATCTTGGAAAATCATAATATCGTTCAAGTGATGCAATAACAGGCATACTTAAGTCAACTAGCCACTTGCTAGATAGTAAAAGCTCCTTTCATTGCTTCTAACATTTCCTTGATAGCACTAGTGCATAATCGTAATTCTTAGGAATATCTAAAATTCCTCAACATTACTTAATTTCCCTTACTGAGGGATCGTATCATCACTTTCATCGTCAAACTTATAGCCATTAATCTTATTTCTTGGAATGAAAATTCCTGATTATCACCCTACTTTAGTAAGGTGATAGGCTATCTTATCTCGAAACCTATTCATTTCTTATTACTGCTCTAGTAATTATCATTGCAACTTAGCCATTACAGTTGCAAGATTAGGTTCTTACAAAATTTGGTTCAGTCGTATCTCCTAGTTTCTAATTCTAATCCTTAACATGTCTAATACCTATTCTTCCATTCATATCTTAACATATCATATCATCATAACATCGTAACTTATCAGCTTATCATACTAGAGATTCATCACAATCTTATCATATCATATCGTAGGCTTAACTTATCTTCCACGCTTCCGCTGCGCAACTCTGATCTACTGGCAATCATAGCCTCTGGACTCATTTGGATAAGCACGCCAAGTTGCAACATAGTTGACGTATCGTTTCATATACATATCCTAGTACATTCCTGGATCGCGATAATGCATAGGCGGTCCCAAATTTCATAAAATTTAGGAATTCTCCTCTCGAGGTACCCTATGCTAAGGCACCTTGCACGAGCCTCCTTGACTAGGCGTCTGCTGGCAATCATATCTTGAAGGTGCGTCCAACATGACGAAATCTGAAGAAAGTCTCCATATCGTGTAATCACTTTTTGGGTCCTATCGAAGATGCATAGCTCTTCCTCCATTCCTCAGAATGGCAATGAAGCCTTGCGATCCTCTCCAGTCGAACCCGGGCTTGACACCAGGTTTATATCTTAATCATAAAATATTATAACCTCACATAATTACTATACATAAAACAGAGTAAGAAAACAAACTTACAAAACTGTGGCGCTGGCGGCAGAACTGTGAAACTGGATGGCAGGAAACCTTGCTCTGATACCAAACTTGTAACGCCCCGACTTCCCACGCCGGGTCGTCACCTTACTTACATACTTAAATTAAAACTCAATCTTAAATACTTAACCTTATAGAAAATTTCAGAATAAATTTTTTTCTTTTATTCTTTTCTTTTCTTCAAACTTTAAACTTGATTTTAAAAACTATTTTACTTTCAAACTTAAACTTAACTTATCATCATGCATATTCGTATGTACTCACACGAGTACTAATATCGTGGACCAGACCCGACTTAGCGCGGATCGGTACAACACGAGGCAACTTGCTTGCCATACATACTTGAAACTTTTCTTAAACATAACAAAACACATTTTACAAACGTATTTTATAAAAACATATTTTCCAAACCCGTGGCGGTGTCCATCCCACATTTCACAGTCCGCAGCACCAACTCTTCACAGTTTTGCATCAAGTACTGCCGTTAGGTTGCTTACCTACAGCATGAACGTAAGTAATGAGCTAATTGCCCAGTAAGTACAATATTCAATCCACAAAAACATTTTTAACATATAAAATGCGTGAACCGATTATGTTCTTTTTCAAAGCTACTATGTTTTCAATATCTTGGTTATAAACCCTTATATGTCATACATGCTCGTACCGTAGTACTCATCCATGGAGTGGTTGGAGGCGGCCAATCCAAACCAAGTCAAACTATGAAACTAATTGTTTGCATAGAGTGATTGGGGTAGGCAGTCCAATCCAATTCAAACCATTGACTTAACCGTTTAATCCCGCCCTTGTGGCAAGTCGGTACGACACAATAACATTAGCGGGTCTTTAACTCCTAACTTAACTTATTCTTACCATGTGATTTAATAATGGTGAACATGCTTCATGATGTCACAAACATAATACATTCTAACATAAATTACCATGTCATAATATAACATAACTTGACATACATAAACTTATCATGACATAACTTATCATAACATGACATACATGACGTAACCTTATCATAACGTAACTCATCATATCATACTTATACTTGTCATAACATACTTAACTTATCATGACACCGCTTTTCATAACATAACTTAGGTAAATCATGTAAATCAATACATGATTTCGTAAAAACATAACATGTAACAAAAACATTTTGTTCATGCTGCAGGTGGAGTTGTACTTACCTCTCTAGCTATGTCCTACATTAAGCTGCTTCCTCTTAGAGTACAGCTGTAGGTTCCCTCCTGCTCATTTAAGGACATAGGTGAGGTTTTAATTAGTATGGCGGAATGTTGATAAACTAACCAACATGCATACGTAATCCTAAATGTAGGTCTCAACTACTAGACGTCTTATTGGGTTACAAATAGTAACCCTATGAATAAATTCTTTAAGAGGTTACGTTGGATAACCTCATGTGTTAAACCTTTATGCATACTGTTAGGGTTAGGTTTCATTCCTAACCTTGGGCTTTATTCTTGTCCATAATCATTGGGTTACTTCAAATAATCCTATATCATAGCCCAATTTATTACTTATGATATCCTTTAGGGTTATCTTGACTAACCCTTAAGGTTAATCATAATTAAACTCTTGATCATCAAAAGTTAACCCTATCTGGGTTAAACTTGAGCTCTAGGCTTTGGCCTAGTAATTCGAATATTATTTCCTGTTATTACCCGTAGTCATTTTATTTACCCAGTTTGGTTTAAAAACCCATTTTCCATCTCTTTGGAAACTTGGGTAAATTATCTTCAAAACAATCTTTTTGTTTGACTTTAAAAACTGAAAATCTTCAAATGAGACTTATAAAATTATTGACTATTGGAAACTGCCTTTGGAACAGTTTCACAATGTCCATTTGCAGTGAAACTGCAAAAATATGCATTTTCTGTGTCAACTTTGTAAATCCTGTACAGGATTCCCCTAATTCCTGTACAGTTTTCCGAAATCCATTTTCATCTTAAAATCCAGACTGAATTTGTAAAACTTGTCTTCACGAAAGTTGTAAACATTGAAAAACTCTACAACTTTCATGTTTTGGGTAAAACCCAGTTCTGGCGTTTTCGTGATCAAAAACCCTTTGGAACTAGTCCTGGCCGTGCACGGGTCCTGGGCACCTTAGGCACGGGTTTTGGTAAAAACCGAGGCCATTGGAGCCTCATTTTACAAAACTGTCCGCGTTGTCCTCTAGGAAAAACTCTACTTAAAAACTTTCATGTTTTGAGTTTCCCCTGATTCGGCCTCTAGAAGCCTCAAAACTGTTTTTCCCGAAACTGGCCAATTTCTACCCGAGTTGGCAGTTTTCGGTTTAAAATTTCGTTTACGTCCTAAAACGTTCACCCTACCTCAACCGAACTCAGCGGGAGCCTAAATCAGACATGCATCACGTTTCTAACGTTCAGATTTCAACATGTAACCAAATTGAACGTCATTCATAATCATGCATAAACCCTAGGCATTCTAGCAAACACCTAGCATGCACATAATTGAACCACCAAACCTTAAACTTAAACAAATCAAGCATAAGCTCATAATTAACAAGCTAGGGCAGAACTTAAAAGTGGGCTTATACCCTTACAAACCATAGCTTAAATACATTTAAATTTCTCCACACGAAATTTAAATGAAAGCTTGAATCGGTTAAGGTTTTACCTCACTTTCTTGGCTCAAGGTGGGCTCGGTTTCCTCCCTTTTTCCTAACCAACAGCCGCTGGTCTTGCTTGGCTAAAAGGGTCCGAAATTTCCAGCCTTCTTTCCCTTGAAGTCCGGTCACCAACTTGCACCAAAATTTCCAGCCAATTGCTCCAAAACCCGGTTTGGATTCTTGGCTTGGTTCTCCCCCCTACAACCGGCCTTGGCTAAGGATTTGGGTTCCAAAATTTTCTCCAACTTTTTGCTTGGTTTCCTACTTGAATCCGACCATCACTAAGCCCTACACACTCTTGGTTTTACAAATTTTCTTGCCTTTCTCTTTCACTCAAATCCGGTTTTGGTGAGTAGAAAATTGGCCAAAGTTTAGCTAACATTCTTGAATTGTGAACAATGCCCACCCCTATTTATAGAGGTTGGGAACTTTTGGGAAATTGGATTTTGGCCCCATGAAAAGCAAGAAATCACACATTAGGGGGGGGGGTATGTGGCCGGCCACCAAGGAAGCTTATCTTCCAAAATACTTTCCAATTTTTCTTAAATGGAAAAATGATGTCATAAAGGAAAAGGTATGTGAGGTAAGCTAGGCTTAGGCTTGTTTGGCTTTTTAATTATTGTACAGTCCATTTTTAAGTTAACTCAGGTATTTCCAATACTGGATTTACTTAAACTCAGTATCGGTTTACCGAACTGCAGTCCAAAATTCATCCGTATAAAAATGGACTGTGTGAAATTTTCCTTATTTTTCAAAACCCTTTTGCCCTATACTTGAACTCATTGTGCTTGATTTTCTAGGGTGGTTCTTAAGTCTTAAACATTTCTTATTATCTGAAAAATCGGTTTTCGTCCGGTACAATTTCCATACGGTTTCTTAATAAATCGTACAGACTCGTAGCATCATTTCTTGAACTTTTTGGATCAACCATCGACTTTCTTGTCGATTAGTGACCTTTTTGTCAAATTTTGACTTTCTTGGTCAATAGTTGACTTTTTGGTCAACCGTGACGTTTCTCGGTCAAAGTTTGACTTTTCAAGAAATTTTGCCATATTGTTCCTTTTGACTTAAAAGGTTGTTTTCTTAATTAATTAATCCTGTTTGAGTCTTATATAACCATAAAACTCACAAAACATAATTAAAAACCCTTAACTGGGCTTTTTCCATAAATGCATTTACGGTTCAATGTAAGTTCTATACAAAGAATCGTATTGATGAAAAATCAGGTATTACAGTTAGAAAGTTGGAAAAAAAATTTGGAAGCCAATTGGCCATTGGTGGCAGGCTGTAAGGCAGCAGCAAGTTAGAGGAAAAAAAGTGAAAGGGAAAGCTGTTGGTGAGTGGCTGATTTGGTGTTGAGTGGCCGGAGAAGTGTAGGAGCAACCCCTAGGTGGCTGGAAAAATTTCTCGTGCTCATTGAAGGAGCAAGGCCGGCTGTACCAAGGAGGAAGTAAAGGAAAAATTTTGGAGCCAAGCAAGCCTACCCATTGGATTAAGTAAGGTAAAATTCTCTTGAACCTTAAATCTTTCAATTCAAGTTTTAAATTGAAGATTTAAGTGTATTTCAAGTTGGTTTGTAATGAGCATAAGCTCAATTTAATTTCCGAGCCCTAGCCTAGATTTAAGGGTGTATGTGCTTGATTAGTTTAGTATGGTGTTAAATGGTGGTTTTGTTTGATAGTTTTAATTATGTTTATGTTGTTGATTTCTAGAGTTGCATGATTAGGAAGATTAGTTGGTTATATGTCCCTAAAAATCTGTCAAACAGATTATGAATGGCATGTTAGGGTATTAGATTGATTTGTGTATGCTAGGGTTGGTAGAATTAGAAACAAGCCAACCCTAACCCTTAAAGACGCAAATTGTGTTTGACTTGCATGGACGGGTTTGAGCTCCATGTGAGTTAAAATGGGACGTTAGAAAGCTTGCATGTTGATCCTAGGTTCCCGCTGTGGTCGGTTGAGTTAGTGTGCTTATTTTAGGACCGAAAACGATTAAGAGATAGAAAACTGTCAATTCGGGTTCATTCTGCCCAGTTTTCTGAAAACCTAAATTTGAGGCCCTTAGAGGCCGAATCTTGCAAAACCTAAAACATGAAAGTTGTAGAGTAAGGTTTTTCCTAGAGGGTATTGCAGACAGATTTCAAAAATGAGGCTCCAATGGCCTTCGTTTTTATGGAAACCCGAGCCTGACCATGCCCAGTTTTTATGCACGGCCAGGTGACTTAAACCGGGTAAATGAATGAGTTAAGTTCCGAACTGGATTTTGAGCAAAACATGAAAGTTTTAGGATTTTCCAAGATCTAAAATTTCATGAAGAAAAGTTTTTCAGATTCGGTCTGGATTTCTAAATAAAAAATTGGAGTTTTAAAACTGTGTAGGAAACAGGAAATTCCTGCACAGGATTTTGTAAACAAAACAGAAAAACTGTTCCAAAGGCAGTTTTTAGTGTTTAATTGTTTTGTGGTTTAAAACCCAATATCTTGACCATTAAAACTGTTCCAATGACAGTTTTCAACCCTTAGCATTTTATACTCATATGATTTCAATGATTTTAAAGAAAATCCTAAGTTTTCAAAAGTAGTTTTAAAAACAAAGTTCGGTGAGCAATAACCAGAAAAAAGATGCCGAGTTATTGGTTTGGGCCCTAAGCCCAAGGGTTATTCAACGTAACCCAATAAAATGATAAGAATAACTAGTGGGGCCTAAAAATCAGGGCTACTCAAGAGTAACCCGATGGAATGAATTTTCAAGCAAGCTTAGGCCCAAGGTTAGGTTCAATAACCTAACTCAGTTATGAAAGGCTGTTTAGCCAAGGTTACTTTATGTGACCAACCTAAGTATGTTCTAAACCCTAGGGTTATCTGTGATACTGAGAAAGTATCCGACATTGTATTAACGTAAGGGCGTATATAACCACAAATAGGTATGAATGTTGGTTTGATTACCAACATTCTGTAAGAACATAATTCTTACTCTATGTCCTCTGATATAGCAGGAAATAGCCTGCCGAGGTATCCTGAAGTGGATCAGCGAGTCTCAGGACATAGTACTCAAGGTAAGTAAACTTCGCCTACAGCATAGGCTTTCGTTGTATACTTACCCCAAGTATGTTGGTGTTATGATGAAATGATGTTATGTTTACAATATGATTATACTAAGTTCATGAGATTATGGCATGATGAGAAGTTATGAGCATGATTTATGTATAGTGACATCACGAAGCATGTTCACTAATAAGAACAAGTATGAGTTTATGAAAAGTAAGTATGATGGCAAGCAAGCTTGCCTGTGTCATACCGACCCGCGTTAGGTCGGGTTGGACTGTGGTTTGAGTTGGAATTGGTTTGGCCGCCCCAACCAAATCATAGTTGCGCGCCCGGTACGTACACTCAAGATAAGGGGCCCATAAGTAAGATAAGTTAAGAATGCATAAGATGGCATAATAAGAGCATAATCGGTTCATGCATATATTATGCGATGTCATGAAATGGTATGTATGTTATGATGAGTTAAGTATGTTATGTATGCTATGATATGTATGATGATTATGTTGTTGTGGTTATGTATGTTGTACTTGCTGAGCGAAAGCTCACGTGTTTTACATCTATGCTGTAGGTAAGCA
>CM046372.1:3716074-3748728 GCA_025413025.1 Ficus hispida | reverse complement strand
AGCCAAGTATAAGGCGTTTTAAGGAAAATGGCGTGATGAAATTTCATAATTTCATTTGGTCAAAGTTTGACCAAGAAAGTCAAAAATTGACCAAAAAGTCAATGGATTGACTAAGAACAGTCAAATGTATGACTGTACAGTAATAGGAAAAGTAGTATTGGAAATATACTGCGAAAATTATCTTTTCGGACAAGATAGCTAGAATAAGCTATGAGATCACCCTAGAAAAATCAAGCACACTAAGTTGGATATCAAGGGCCAGATGGCTTTAAGAAATAAGAAAAAATTTTATACAGCCCGTTTTTACACAGATGAATTTTGGACTGTAGTACAGTATAAAAATATTGTGTTTAAGCAAACACAGTATTAGAAATATCTGTGTATCAGAAAAATGGACTGAATATTGAGGAAAAACCAAACAGGGCTTAATATGGATGACATCATCCTATCCTTAATTTATGACATCATAATTGGATTAAATAAGCTTGGAAAGAAAGCAAGGAAGGCTCTAGAAGAGATGACATGGCCGGCCACCTCAGGGGCAAAAATGCCAAAATTTTATCTTTAGGGGTTAAAGTGAAAATTTTGAAAAATTGATTGTAACGCCCCGACTTCCTTCGCCGGGTTGTCACCTTACTTAAATTAAAACTCAATCTTAAATACTTAACCTTATAGAAAATTTCAGAATAAATTTTCTTTTATTCTTTTCTTTTCTTCAAACTTTAAACTTGATTTTAAAAACTATTTTACTTTCAAACTTAAACTTAACTTATCATCATGCATATTCGTATGTACTCACACGAGTACTAATATCGTGGACCAGACCCGACTTAGCGCGGATCGGTACAACACGAGGCAACTTGCTTGCCATACATACTTGAAACTTTTCTTAAACATAACAAAACACATTTTACAAACGTATTTTATAAAAACATATTTTCCAAACCCGTGGCGGTGTCCATCCCACATTTCACAGTCCGCAGCACCAACTCTTCACAGTTTTGCATCAAGTACTGCCGTTAGGTTGCTTACCTACAGCATGAACGTAAGTAATGAGCTAATTGCCCAGTAAGTACAATATTCAATCCACAAAAACATTTTTAACATATAAAATGCGTGAACCGATTATGTTCTTTTTCAAAGCTACTATGTTTTCAATATCTTGGTTATAAACCCTTATATGTCATACATGCTCGTACCGTAGTACTCATCCATGGAGTGGTTGGAGGCGGCCAATCCAAACCAAGTCAAACTATGAAACTAATTGTTTGCATAGAGTGATTGGGGTAGGCAGTCCAATCCAATTCAAACCATTGACTTAACCGTTTAAACCCGCCCTTGTGGCAAGTCGGTACGACACAATAACATTAGCGGGTCTTTAACTCCTAACTTAACTTATTCTTACCATGTGATTTAATAATGGTGAACATGCTTCATGATGTCACAAACATAATACATTCTAACATAAATTACCATGTCATAACATAACATAACTTGACATACATAAACTTATCATGACATAACTTATCATAACATGACATACATGACGTAACCTTATCATAACGTAACTCATCATATCATACTTATACTTGTCATAACATACTTAACTTATCATGACACCGCTTTTCATAACATAACTTAGGTAAATCATGTAAATCAATACATGATTTCGTTAAAAACATAACATGTAACAAAAACATTTTGTTCATGCTGCAGGTGGAGTTGTACTTACCTCTCTAGCTATGTCCTACATTAGCTGCTTCCTCTCAGAGTACAGCTGTAGGTTCCCTCCTGCTCATTTAAGGACATAGGTGAGGTTTTAATTAGTATGGCGGAATGTTGATAAACTAACCAACATGCATACGTAATCCTAAATGTAGGTCTCAACTACTAGACGTCTTATTGGTTACAAATAGTAACCCTATGAATAAATTCTTTAAGAGGTTACGTGGATAACCTCATGTGTTAAACCTTTATGCATACTGTTAGGGTTAGGTTTCATTCCTAACCTTGGGCTTTATTCTTGTCCATAATCATTGGGTTACCTCAAATAATCCTATATCATAGCCCAATTTATTACTTATGATATCCTTTAGGGTTATCTTGACTAACCCTTAAGGTTAATCATAATTAAACTCTTGATCATCAAAAGTTAACCCTATCTGGGTTAAACTTGAGCTCTAGGCTTTGGCCTAGTAATTCGAATATTATTTCCTGTTATTACCCGTAGTCATTTTATTTACCCAGTTTGGTTTAAAAACCCATTTTCCATCTCTTTGGAAACTTGGGGTAAATTATCTTCAAAACAATCTTTTTGTTTGACTTTAAAAACTGAAAATCTTCAAATGAGACTTATAAAATTATTGACTATTGGAAACTGCCTTTGGAACAGTTTCACAATGTCCATTTGCAGTGAAACTGCAAAAAATATGCATTTTCTGTGTCAACTTTGTAAATCCTGTACAGGATTCCCCTAAATTCCTGTACAGTTTTCCGAAATCCATTTTCATCTTAAAATCCAGACTGAATTTGTAAAACTTGTCTTCACGAAAGTTGTAAACATTGAAAAACTCTACAACTTTCATGTTTTGGGTAAAACCCAGTTCTGGCGTTTTCGTGATCAAAAACCCTTTGGAACTAGTCCTGGCCGTGCACGGGTCCTGGGCACCTTAGGCACGGGTTTTGGTAAAAAACCGAGGCCATTGGAGCCTCATTTTACAAAATGTCCGCGTTGTCCTCTAGGAAAAACTCTACTTAAAAACTTTATGTTTTGAGTTTCCCTGATTCGGCCTCTAGAAGCCTCAAAACCTGTTTTTCCCGAAACTGGCCAATTTCTACCCGAGTTGGCAGTTTTCGGTTTAAAATTTCGTTTACGTCCTAAAACGTTCACCCCTACCTCAACCGAACTCAGCGGGAGCCTAAATCAGACATGCATCACGTTTCTAACGTTCAGATTTCAACATGTAACCAAATTGAACGTCATTCATAATCATGCATAAACCCTAGGCATTCTAGCAAACACCTAGCATGCACATAATTGAACCACCAAACCTTAAACTTAAACAAATCAAGCATAAGCTCATAATTAACAAGCTAGGGCAGAACTTAAAAGTGGGCTTATACCCTTACAAACCATAGCTTAAATACATTTAAATTTCTCCACACGAAATTTAAATGAAAGCTTGAATCGGTTAAGGTTTTACCTCACTTTCTTGGCTCAAGGTGGGCTCGGTTTCCTCCCTTTTTCCTAACCAACAGCCGCTGGTTTGCTTGGCTAAAAGGGTCCGAAATTTCCAGCCTTCTTTCCCTTGAAGTCCGGTCACCAACTTGCACCAAAATTTCCAGCCAATTGCTCCAAAACCCGGTTTGGATTCTTGGCTTGGTTCTCCCCCCTACAACCGGCCTTGGCTAAGGATTTGGGTTCCAAAATTTTCTCCAACTTTTTGCTTGGTTTCCTACTTGAATCCGACCATCACTAAGCCCTACACACTCTTGGTTTTACAAATTTTCTTGCCTTTCTCTTTCACTCAAATCCGGTTTTGGTGAGTAGAAAATTGGCCAAAGTTTAGCTAACATTCTTGAATTGTGAACAATGCCCACCCCTATTTATAGAGGTTGGAACTTTTGGGAAATTGGATTTTGGCCCCATGAAAAGCAAGAAATCACACATTAGGGGGGGGGTATGTGGCCGGCCACCAAGGAAGCTTATCTTCCAAAATACTTTCCAATTTTTCTTAAATGGAAAAATGATGTCATAAAGGAAAAGGTATGTGAGGTAAGCTAGGCTTAGGCTTGTTTGGCTTTTTAATTATTGTACAGTCCATTTTTAAGTTAACTCAGGTATTTCCAATACTGGATTTACTTAAACTCAGTATCGGTTTACCGAACTGCAGTCCAAAATTCATCCGTATAAAAATGGACTGTGTGAAATTTTCCTTATTTTTCAAAACCCTTTTGCCCTATACTTGAACTCATTGTGCTTGATTTTCTAGGGTGGTTCTTAAGTCTTAAACATTTCTTATTATCTGAAAAACCGGTTTTCGTCCGGTACAATTTCCATACGGTTTCTTAATAAATCGTACAGACTCGTAGCATCATTTCTTGAACTTTTTGGATCAACCATCGACTTTCTTGTCGATTAGTGACCTTTTTGTCAAATTTTGACTTTCTTGGTCAACAGTTGACTTTTTGGTCAACCGTGACGTTTCTCGGTCAAAGTTTGACTTTTCAAGAAATTTTGCCATATTGTTCCTTTTGACTTAAAAGGTTGTTTTCTTAATTAATTAATCCTGTTTGAGTCTTATATAACCATAAAACTCACAAAACATAATTAAAAACCCTTAACTGGGCTTTTTCCATAAATGCATTTACGGTTCAATGTAAGTTCTATACAAAGAATCGTATTGATGAAAAATCAGGTATTACAATCTACCCTCCTTAAAAAATTTTCGTCCTCGAAAATTCAGTTACTTCTAAGTAACTTTTCTTAAATTTCATCACCAATACATACTGGTTTGATCAAGTTCCCATTTTAATCATTTAATGGAATCATGTCTCTTATATAGAACCATAATCTTCCTTCATATCTTATCATACTTACATACATTCATACTTGCGTACATACATACATACTTGCATACTATCTCACTTTCATACTTACATACGTTCCTACTTACATACATCCATACATACATACTTGCATACATTCTTACTTTCTACTTCATACATACTAACATACTTTCATACATACTGTCCCTTCATATCGTATCACAAGAACTTTTTACGTAAACTGAGCAAGTATATTATATAACTTGTCATGTTTGAAAAAAAATACATATCTTATCATATAACTTTTCATATTTGAAAAGTTTCTCGTATTTCATAATTTTCCACACTTGGAAAACATATCATATCATACATTAGAACACTTTTGAAAATAGTTCCTTTCTTGAAACTTGATTTTATATTATCAGAACCCTTTACTCTTCATAGTGGCCCCTTTCTTGGAATTCGTTCCTTTCTTGAAACTCATCCCTCAAGGATTCGGCCTATGGCCCCCATCTTGGAATTTACTTCCTCAAGGATTTGGCCTATGGCTCTTAACTTGGAACCTTTGCTTTAATGACAGCCCCTATCTTGGAATTTTCTCCTCAAGGATTCGGCCGTCATATATAAAATGAGGGGGTTCTATTAAACATAAAATCTTTCATAAAAATATTTTCTTTGAATTCTTTCAAAGCCAATCTTGGAAAATCATAATATCGTTCAAGTGATGCAATAACAGGCATACTTAAGTCAACTAGCCACTTGCTAGATAGTAAAAGCTCCTTTCATTGCTTCTAACATTTCCTTGATAGCACTAGTGCATAATCGTAATTCTTAGGAATATCTAAAATTCCTCAACATTACTTAATTTCCCTTACTGAGGGATCGTATCATCACTTTCATCGTCAAACTTATAGCCATTAATCTTATTTCTTGGAATGAAAATTCCTGATTATCACCCTACTTTAGTAAGGTGATAGGCTATCTTATCTCGAAACCTATTCATTTCTTATTACTGCTCTAGTAATTATCATTGCAACTTAGCCATTACAGTTGCAAGATTAGGTTCTTACAAAATTTGGTTCAGTCGTATCTCCTAGTTTCTAATTCTAATCCTTAACATGTCTAATACCTATTCTTCCATTCATATCTTAACATATCATATCATCATAACATCGTAACTTATCAGCTTATCATACTAGAGATTCATCACAATCTTATCATATCATATCGTAGGCTTAACTTATCTTCCACGCTTCCGCTGCGCAACTCTGATCTACTGGCAATCATAGCCTCTGGACTCATTTGGATAAGCACGCCAAGTTGCAACATAGTTGACGTATCGTTTCATATACATATCCTAGTACATTCCTGGATCGCGATAATGCATAGGCGGTCCCAAATTTCATAAATTTAGGAATTCTCCTCTCGAGGTACCCTATGCTAAGGCACCTTGCACGAGCCTCCTTGACTAGGCGTCTGCTGGCAATCATATCTTGAAGGTGCGTCCAACATGACGAAATCTGAAGAAAGTCTCATATCGTGTAATCACTTTTTGGGTCCTATCGAAGATGCATAGCTCTTCCTCCATTCCTCAGAATGGCAATGAAGCCTTGCGATCCTCTCCAGTCGAACCCGGGCTTGACACCAGGTTTATATCTTAATCATAAAATATTATAACCTCACATAATTACTATACATAAAACAGAGTAAGAAAACAAACTTACAAAACTGTGGCGCTGGCGGCAGAACTGTGAAACTGGATGGCAGGAAACCTTGCTCTGATACCAAACTTGTAACGCCCCGACTTCCCACGCCGGGTCGTCACCTTACTTACATACTTAAATTAAAACTCAATCTTAAATACTTAACCTTATAGAAAATTTCAGAATAAATTTTTTTCTTTTATTCTTTTCTTTTCTTCAAACTTTAAACTTGATTTTAAAAACTATTTTACTTTCAAACTTAAACTTAACTTATCATCATGCATATTCGTATGTACTCACACGAGTACTAATATCGTGGACCAGACCCGACTTAGCGCGGATCGGTACAACACGAGGCAACTTGCTTGCCATACATACTTGAAACTTTTCTTAAACATAACAAAACACATTTTACAAACGTATTTTATAAAAACATATTTTCCAAACCCGTGGCGGTGTCCATCCCAATTTCACAGTCCGCAGCACCAACTCTTCACAGTTTTGCATCAAGTACTGCCGTTAGGTTGCTTACCTACAGCATGAACGTAAGTAATGAGCTAATTGCCCAGTAAGTACAATATTCAATCCACAAAAACATTTTTAACATATAAATGCGTGAACCGATTATGTTCTTTTTCAAAGCTACTATGTTTTCAATATCTTGGTTATAAACCCTTATATGTCATACATGCTCGTACGGTAGTACTCATCCATGGAGTGGTTGGAGGCGGCCAATCCAAACCAAGTCAAACTATGAAACTAATTGTTTGCATAGAGTGATTGGGTAGGCAGTCCAATCCAATTCAAACCATTGACTTAACCGTTTAATCCCGCCCTTGTGGCAAGTCGGTACGACACAATAACATTAGCGGGTCTTTAACTCCTAACTTAACTTATTCTTACCATGTGATTTAATAATGGTGAACATGCTTCATGATGTCACAACATAATACATTCTAACATAAATTACAATGTCATAACATAACATAACTTGACATACATAAACTTATCATGACATAACTTATCATAACATGACATACATGACGTAACCTTATCATAACGTAACTCATCATATCATACTTATACTTGTCATAACATACTTAACTTATCATGACACCGCTTTTCATAACATAACTTAGGTAAATCATGTAAATCAATACATGATTTCGTAAAAACATAACATGTAACAAAAACATTTTGTTCATGCTGCAGGTGGAGTTGTACTTACCTCTCTAGCTATGTCCTACATTAAGCTGCTTCCTCTCAGAGTACAGCTGTAGGTTCCCTCCTGCTCATTTAAGGACATAGGTGAGGTTTTAATTAGTATGGCGGAATGTTGATAAACTAACCAACATGCATACGTAATCCTAAATGTAGGTCTCAACTACTAGACGTCTTATTGGGTTACAAATAGTAACCCTATGAATAAATTCTTTAAGAGGTTACGTTGGATAACCTCATGTGTTAAACCTTTATGCATACTGTTAGGGTTAGGTTTCATTCCTAACCTTGGGCTTTATTCTTGTCCATAATCATTGGGTTACTTCAAATAATCCTATATCATAGCCCAATTTATTACTTATGATATCCTTTAGGGTTATCTTGACTAACCCTTAAGGTTAATCATAATTAAACTCTTGATCATCAAAAGTTAACCCTATCTGGGTTAAACTTGAGCTCTAGGCTTTGGCCTAGTAATTCGAATATTATTTCCTGTTATTACCCGTAGTCATTTTATTTACCCAGTTTGGTTTAAAAACCCATTTTCCATCTCTTTGGAAACTTGGGTAAATTATCTTCAAAACAATCTTTTTGTTTGACTTTAAAAACTGAAAATCTTCAAATGAGACTTATAAAATTATTGACTATTGGAAACTGCCTTTGGAACAGTTTCACAATGTCCATTTGCAGTGAAACTGCAAAAATATGCATTTTCTGTGTCAACTTTGTAAATCCTGTACAGGATTCCCCTAATTCCTGTACAGTTTTCCGAAATCCATTTTCATCTTAAAATCCAGACTGAATTTGTAAAACTTGTCTTCACAAAGTTGTAAACATTGAAAAACTCTACAACTTTCATGTTTTGGGTAAAACCCAGTTCTGGCGTTTTCGTGATCAAAACCCTTTGGAACTAGTCCTGGCCGTGCACGGGTCCTGGGCACCTTAGGCACGGGTTTTGGTAAAAAACGAGGCCATTGGAGCCTCATTTTACAAAACTGTCCGCGTTTTCCTCTAGGAAAAACTCTACTTAAAAACTTTCATGTTTTGAGTTTCCCCTGATTCGGCCTCTAGAAGCCTCAAAACCTGTTTTTCCCGAAACTGGCCAATTTCTACCCGAGTTGGCAGTTTTCGGTTTAAAATTTCGTTTACGTCCTAAAACGTTCACCCTACCTCAACCGAACTCAGCGGGAGCCTAAATCAGACATGCATCACGTTTCTAACGTTCAGATTTCAACATGTAACCAAATTGAACGTCATTCATAATCATGCATAAACCCTAGGCATTCTAGCAAACACCTAGCATGCACATAATTGAACCACCAAACCTTAAACTTAAACAAATCAAGCATAAGCTCATAATTAACAAGCTAGGGCAGAACTTAAAAGTGGGCTTATACCCTTACAAACCATAGCTTAAATACATTTAAATTTCTCCACACGAAATTTAAATGAAAGCTTGAATCGGTTAAGGTTTTACCTCACTTTCTTGGCTCAAGGTGGGCTCGGTTTCCTCCCTTTTTCCTAACCAACAGCCGCTGGTCTTGCTTGGCTAAAAGGGTCCGAAATTTCCAGCCTTCTTTCCCTTGAAGTCCGGTCACCAACTTGCACCAAAATTTCCAGCCAATTGCTCCAAAACCCGGTTTGGATTCTTGGCTTGGTTCTCCCCCCTACAACCGGCCTTGGCTAAGGATTTGGGTTCCAAAATTTTCTCCAACTTTTTGCTTGGTTTCCTACTTGAATCCGACCATCACTAAGCCCTACACACTCTTGGTTTTACAAATTTTCTTGCCTTTCTCTTTCACTCAAATCCGGTTTTGGTGAGTAGAAAATTGGCCAAAGTTTAGCTAACATTCTTGAATTGTGAACAATGCCCACCCCTATTTATAGAGGTTGGGAACTTTTGGGAAATTGGATTTTGGCCCCATGAAAAGCAAGAAATCACACATTAGGGGGGGGGGGGTATGTGGCCGGCCACCAAGGAAGCTTATCTTCCAAAATACTTTCCAATTTTTCTTAAATGGAAAAATGATGTCATAAAGGAAAAGGTATGTGAGGTAAGCTAGGCTTAGGCTTGTTTGGCTTTTTAATTATTGTACAGTCCATTTTTAAGTTAACTCAGGTATTTCCAATACTGGATTTACTTAAACTCAGTATCGGTTTACCGAACTGCAGTCCAAAATTCATCCGTATAAAAATGGACTGTGTGAAATTTTCCTTATTTTTCAAAACCCTTTTGCCCTATACTTGAACTCATTGTGCTTGATTTTCTAGGGTGGTTCTTAAGTCTTAAACATTTCTTATTATCTGAAAAATCGGTTTTCGTCCGGTACAATTTCCATACGGTTTCTTAATAAATCGTACAGACTCGTAGCATCATTTCTTGAACTTTTTGGATCAACCATCGACTTTCTTGTCGATTAGTGACCTTTTTGTCAAATTTTGACTTTCTTGGTCAACAGTTGACTTTTTGGTCAACCGTGACGTTTCTCGGTCAAAGTTTGACTTTTCAAGAAATTTTGCCATATTGTTCCTTTTGACTTAAAAGGTTGTTTTCTTAATTAATTAATCCTGTTTGAGTCTTATATAACCATAAAACTCACAAAACATAATTAAAAACCCTTAACTGGGCTTTTTCCATAAATGCATTTACGGTTCAATGTAAGTTCTATACAAAGAATCGTATTGATGAAAAATCAGGTATTACAGTTAGAAAGTTGGAAAAAAAATTTGGAAGCCAATTGGCCATTGGTGGCAGGCTGTAAGGCAGCAGCAAGTTAGAGGAAAAAAAGTGAAAGGGAAAGCTGTTGGTGAGTGGCTGATTTGGTGTTGAGTGGCCGGAGAAGTGTAGGAGCAACCCCTAGGTGGCTGGAAAAATTTCTCGTGCTCATTGAAGGAGCAAGGCCGGCTGTACCAAGGAGGAAGTAAAGGAAAAATTTTGGAGCCAAGCAAGCCTACCCATTGGATTAAGTAAGGTAAAATTCTCTTGAACCTTAAATCTTTCAATTCAAGTTTTAAATTGAAGATTTAAGTGTATTTCAAGTTGGTTTGTAATGAGCATAAGCTCAATTTAATTTCCGAGCCCTAGCCTAGATTTAAGGGTGTATGTGCTTGATTAGTTTAGTATGGTGTTAAATGGTGGTTTTGTTTGATAGTTTTAATTATGTTTATGTTGTTGATTTCTAGAGTTGCATGATTAGGAAGATTAGTTGGTTATATGTCCCCTAAAAATCTGTCAAACAGATTATGAATGGCATGTTAGGGTATTAGATTGATTTGTGTATGCTAGGGTTGGTAGAATTAGAAACAAGCCAACCCTAACCCTTAAAGACGCAAATTGTGTTTGACTTGCATGGACGGGTTTGAGCTCCATGTGAGTTAAAATGGGACGTTAGAAAGCTTGCATGTTGATCCTAGGTTCCCGCTGTGGTCGGTTGAGTTAGTGTGCTTGTTTTAGGACCGAAAACGATTAAGAGATAGAAAACTGTCAATTCGGGTTCATTCTGCCCAGTTTTCTGAAAACCTAAATTTGAGGCCCTTAGAGGCCGAATCTTGCAAAACCTAAAACATGAAAGTTGTAGAGTAAGGTTTTTCCTAGAGGGTATTGCGGACAGATTTCAAAAATGAGGCTCCAATGGCCTTCGTTTTTATGGAAACCCGAGCCTGACCATGCCCAGTTTTTATGCACGGCCAGGTGACTTAAACCGGGTAAATGAATGAGTTAAGTTCCGAACTGGATTTTGAGCAAAACATGAAAGTTTTAGGATTTTCCAAGATCTAAAATTTCATGAAGAAAAGTTTTTCAGATTCGGTCTGGATTTCTAAATAAAAAATTGGAGTTTTAAAACTGTGTAGGAAACAGGAAATTCCTGCACAGGATTTTGTAAACAAAACAGAAAAACTGTTCCAAAGGCAGTTTTTAGTGTTTAATTGTTTTGTGGTTTAAAACCCAATATCTTGACCATTAAAACTGTTCCAATGACAGTTTTCAACCCTTAGCATTTTATACTCATATGATTTCAATGATTTTAAAGAAAATCCTAAGTTTTCAAAAGTAGTTTTAAAAACAAAGTTCGGTGAGCAATAACCAGAAAAAAGATGCCGAGTTATTGGTTTGGGCCCTAAGCCCAAGGGTTATTCAACGTAACCCAATAAAATGATAAGAATAACTAGTGGGGCCTAAAAATCAGGGCTACTCAAGAGTAACCCGATGGAATGAATTTTCAAGCAAGCTTAGGCCCAAGGTTAGGTTCAATAACCTAACTCAGTTATGAAAGGCTGTTTAGCCAAGGTTACTTTATGTGACCAACCTAAGTATGTTCTAAACCCTAGGGTTATCTGTGATACTGAGAAAGTATCCGACATTGTATTAACGTAAGGGCGTATATAACCACAAATAGGTATGAATGTTGGTTTGATTACCAACATTCTGTAAGAACATAATTCTTACTCTATGTCCTCTGATATAGCAGGAAATAGCCTGCCGAGGTATCCTGAAGTGGATCAGCGAGTCTCAGGACATAGTACTCAAGGTAAGTAAACTTCGCCTACAGCATAGGCTTTCGTTGTATACTTACCCCAAGTATGTTGGTGTTATGATGAAATGATGTTATGTTTACAATATGATTATACTAAGTTCATGAGATTATGGCATGATGAGAAGTTATGAGCATGATTTATGTATAGTGACATCACGAAGCATGTTCACTAATAAGAACAAGTATGAGTTTATGAAAAGTAAGTATGATGGCAAGCAAGCTTGCCTGTGTCATACCGACCCGCGTTAGGTCGGGTTGGACTGTGGTTTGAGTTGGAATTGGTTTGGCCGCCCCAACCAAATCATAGTTGCGCGCCCGGTACGTACACTCAAGATAAGGGGCCCATAAGTAAGATAAGTTAAGAATGCATAAGATGGCATAATAAGAGCATAATCGGTTCATGCATATATTATGCGATGTCATGAAATGGTATGTATGTTATGATGAGTTAAGTATGTTATGTATGCTATGATATGTATGATGATTATGTTGTTGTGGTTATGTATGTTGTACTTGCTGAGCGAAAGCTCACGTGTTTTACATCTATGCTGTAGGTAAGCAACCTACTGGCAACGGATGATACAAGATGGCGAGCTTGGAGCGGTGGACTGTGAAATGTGGGGATATTAACCGCTACGCGTTTCGTTCTTATTATGTATATTATTTCAGCGTTTACATTATTATGCGTTTCATTTATTCCGCACCGTATATAAAAAAAAAAAAAAAAAAATTCCGCTGCTTACGCTCATTATTTACGCATGTATGTATGTATGTACGGTAACGGCCTGTGCTAGGCGGGTCGTTACATTCGATCTTTTGAAGATCTCCGCAAGGTTGTCTGTGTTCAGCCTTAACTTTCTGACAAGTTAGGCACTTTGACACAAAGTCAGCGATTGCATTCTTCATATTCGGCCACCAATAGTTTTCTCTAAGGTCCTTATACATCTTGGAAGCTCCAGGATGTACTGAATATGGCGTCTCATGGGCTTCAGACATGATTTGTTTCTTAAGAAAATCAAAGTTAGGAACACAAATCCTTCTTTTGAAAAGAATTAGCCCATTCGAATGTAACGCCCCGAACCGTCACGCGTAGGGGCGTCCTACTGCGCAGACGTAGGCCGTTACATTACTTGCTTAACTTACTTCTTCGTTTAAAAAGCTTAAACTGCGGAAAATTCGGAGTAAAAATTTTTTTTTTCTTTTCTTACTTTGAACTTAACTTATCTTCATGCATAATCATATGCACTCACTCGAGTACTGAGCTTTCATAATCATATTGAAAGCTAACATAATCATACCGTGGACCAATCCGACCTAATGCGGTTCGGTACAACACGAGGCAACTTGTTGCCATCATCCTTAAAAACCATTCCTTAACTCGTTCTTGAAATCAATTTCTTAAAAATAGTTTTCTTCTTGAAAACAGTTCCTTATCCATACTATCACATAACATAAAACACATCTTTAAAATATATTTTTCAAAACATATTTTACATAGCATAAATTCAAAACCCGTGGCGGTGTCCATCCCACATTTCACAGTCTGTAGCGCCAGCCTTCACAGCTTTGCATCACGTATCGCTGGTAGGTTGCTAACCTACAGCATGAACGTAAGTAATGAGCTTATGCCCAGTAAGTACAACGTGCAATCCGCAAAACATTTTAACAAAAGAATGCATTGACCGATTATGCTTTCTTGTGAATCAATTAAACTTTCATATATTATCTTGATTATATTTCCTTACATGTCATGTGTGCACGTACCGTGGTCCATAGCTATGGAGTGGCGGGAGGCAGGCAATCCAAACCAACTCAAACCATGAAACAAACTGTTTAACATGGAGTGATTGGGGCAGCCAATCCAACTCAGCCCAAACCATAGATTAAACCATTTAAACCCGCCACTATGGCAAGTCGGTATGACACAATGACCTTAGCTTGTCTTAAAATGTGTTCTTACCATGTAGTTTATATTAGTGAACATGCTACATGATGTCACTATATTAAAACATAATATCACATAAACCATAACATAAACACCGTAACATAATTCTTCATAACATAACTATCGTAACATATCCATCGTAGCATACATCATCGTAACATAAACATCGTAACGTAACATCGTAACATAAACATCATAACATAACATCATAACGTAAGCACCATAACATAAATCATGCATATCAACATATAATTTCTTAAAAAGCATGTTTTGTAAAAACATTTTGCCCATGCTGTAGGCGGGGTTATACTTACTTGTCGTCCTATGCTCTTGGTTAATCGTCCGAATCATGGCACGACAACAGTTCATACTCCTGCTTCCAAACAGGGTGTAAGATAAAAGTCATACACATTTTATCTTACCATAAATCATAATTGTTAACTGTTGGTAACCTAACCAATATGCGTTCATAGCCTTAGTTATATTATATGTTCCCTCCTATAACAACTTACGATAACTTATTTGGTTACTTGCCGTAACCCTAGGGCTCATGGCCCAGCATACTTAAACAATATCATACTAGGTTACTTCTGGTAACCTTGGGTACTAAGCCCAACTATTCTTAAATAGTTCGGGTTAGGTTACTATCCTAACCTTGAGCACATGACTTAAGATTCTTGATCCATAATCCGTTAGGTTAATACAATTAACCCTAAATCTTATTTTATCACAATCTTGGTACCTCATTGGGTTATATTGGGTAACCCTTGAGGTGATGAGCCTTGGTCAAACTTAGTCAACCAAAGTCAACCTTCTAAGGTCAAACTTGGACTTTGGGGGTCAAGCCCAATAACTCGGGTATCCTTCCCGGTTACCATCCGTTACTATCTTGCTACTTGTCTTTGGCTTTAAAAATCCAATTTTCCTTTGTCTCGGAAAATTTGGTGAATTTGGTTTAAAAACCCTTTGCTTGACTTATAAAATTTGTTAAGGACTGAAAACTGTCATTGGAACAGTTCTCACAGTCAAAACATTGGGGTTGATGAAAAATACAGTTTTCTTATACTATTTTAGAAAATCCTGTGCATGAGCAGGAATTTCCTGCTTATGTACTATTTTTCTGAAAATCTTGTGCTGGAATTTCTATTTCCTGCACAGTCTTTAGAATCCAATTTTTACTTTAAAATCAGTTCCGAATTTGATAAAACTTTCTTCATAAAAGTTGTAGATATCAGATAATACTACAACTTTCATGTTTTGAGGAAAACCCAGTTCGGACTTTAACATGCCCTTATTCCTTGTTGAACTCACCTGGCCGTGCATAAATCCTAGGCACGGTCAGGCTCGGATTTTCATAAAAACCGAGGCCTTTGGGGCCTTTTTTTGAAAAACGGTTCATGCTACCCTCTAGGAAAAACCATTATCTACAACTTTGTAGTTTTGAGTTTCTTCAAATTCGGCCTCTAAGGGCCTCAAATTATCATTTCCAGAAAGTTGCCCAGTCTTGACCCGAGACTGGCAGTTTCGGTTCTTAATTTCATTTTACGTCCTAAAACGCGCACACTACCTCAACCGACCACAGCGGGAGCCTAAGGTCACACATGCAATCATTTTTAACGTTCCAATCCATCAATCACATAATCATACATTCAATCTCAACCTATGGGAACATATAACAAACACATGGTAGGCATATTGCAAACATGCATCAAAATCATAAACTAGAGACCACCAACCCTAATCAAGCATAATCAAGCACTAAAAGGTGAGCTTATGCTCTTACATCCAATGCTGGAAATACACTTAAATTGAAGCTCAAATAAAAAGGCTTAGGGCTAAAGGAGATTACCTCAAGATTCAAGAAATGAATCTTCCCATGGCTGCCCATAACCTAACCGGCCTCCTCCTAAGAGTTACCCGAAAAATTTCTGTCCTTGGGTTGTTGTTTCCCACCAAAATCCGACCACTCCTTCAGCTTTTTCTCTTCCTTTTCAGCTCACCCACAACCGGCCAACATGCCAAACAAAGGGTCCCTAAAATTTCCAGCACCTATCCTTGCTTCCAAAACTGAAAATCCGAACTTCCCTAAGGGATTGTCTCTTGGATATTTGTTTTTGGTTCTTGCTTTTCTTTGGCAGCTTTGGGTTCGGTTTTGGGCAGAGAAATGGGCAGAATTTGGCTTGGTTTTCTGATTTTTTTGAATAAAATCAGCACCTATTTATAGAGGTTTTTGGACTTTGCTTAATTGCAAAATAGTCCTCCAAAAACCAACTTTTTGCACTTTTTGCATGCTAGGTGGCCGGCCATTTGGAGTCCTTGGAGGCCAAGTAATTGGCTTACCTCATGCTTGCATCATCTTGCTTACATCACCTTGCTTGCATCACATTTTCTTAAATTTACATTTTAGTCCCTAAAGGACAAAATATTTGCCCATTTATCCTTATAGGTGGCCGGCCATTGAGATTTGCTTAGAGACCAAGTTTGCTTACCACATCATGCTTATGTCACCTTACTTGCATCATCATGATAATTTCTTAAAATTACACTTTGGCCCCCTAAATGCAAAAATATTTGTATTTTAGCCCCTAAATGTGGCCGGCCATTTGATGCTAGGTGGCATCCAAATATTTTTCCCCCTTTTCATTAATCAATAATGATGTCATAAATCCAAGATAAGGTGATGACATCATAAGGCCTTGTTTGTCTTATTACTTAATATGCAGTCCATTTTTATGCTAACACAGATATTTTCAATACTGTTATTAACTAATAACAGTATTTTACACTGTACTACAGTCCAAAATTTATCTGTGTAAAAATACACTGAATAAATTTTTTCTTATTTCTTGGCACCTTTCTTGCCCTTAATACCATACTTGGTGTGCTTGATTTTCTAGGGTGGTCTCACAGCTTATGCTTGCTAACTTGACCGCAATGAAGGTTTAAAGCAGTATAATTCCATACTGCTTTGCCGTATCTGAGCACCTTCATCTAATTAACCTTCCTGGTCAATCTTTTGACTTTTCGGTCAACTTTGACTTTTTTGGTCAAACTTTGACCAATCATAAAATCATAGGATTTTTCTTCCCTTTTTGCTCAAGGGTCAGATACATGATTAAGCAAACTGCTTATTGAGTATCATAACTAATTAAACGAGAACTCAAACATATACTGATATTTAACTCAGATCGTGAGTTTCATATCGACATACAAGAACCAAACTTGAAATTTTCCTTGTCTAAAAGGAAATCATAGGTTCATTGAAATTTCGGGTATTACATCGAAGACGTCTTAAATTCCTTGTCTTCTCCACAAAGGAGTTGCATCTTTAGTAAAAAGGAATCTTTCCCTTGAGAAAACTTAATGGATTCTAGGAGATTGGACTGGAGAGTCAAAACAGCCAATTTCCCAGCTACCATTTCCAAGTTAAAATCAGAAATTTCCTTCTGAAGTGACTTGGGCAATGATCCGATAGACATAAGTGTACCGGATGACTTTCTGCTTAACGCATCTGCCACTTTATTTGCTTTCCCAGGGTGGTAAAGGATTTCACAATCATAATCCTTTACGAGCTCAAGCCATCTACGCTATCTCATATTGAGCTCTTTTTGAGTAAAGATGTATTTGAGACTTTGATGATCCGTGAAAATCTCACATCTATTACCATACAAATAATGCCTCCAAATCTTTAATGCAAAAACTACCGCCGCAAGCTCCAAATCATGCGTCGGATAGTTCCTTTCATGGTCCTTTAGTTGACGTGAGGCATATGCAACTACATTTCCTTTTTGCATAAGGACAGCCCCTAGTGCGGTTTTAGATGCATCGCTATAAATAACGAAGTTTCCTGCATCAACATCAGGAATTATTAATATCGGTGCACTAGTAAGCCTCCTCTTGAGTTCTTGAAAGTTTTCTTCACATTTCGGTGTCCATTCAAACTTCCTCTCCTTTTTCGTAAGGGCTGTTAGTGGCACCGCTATCTTGGAAAATCCTTCAACGAATCGTCGATAATAACCGGCTAAATCAAGAAAACTTCGTATTTTCGACACGTTTTTAGGCACTGACCATGCACTAACTGCCTCTATCTTTGCAGGATCGATGGAAATTCCTTCCTTTGAAACCACATGGCCTAAGAAATGTACTTTCTCTAACCAAAATTCACACTTTGTGAATTTGGCATAAAGCTGATTTTGTCTTAAAATCTCCAAAACCATCCTAAGATGTTGTTCATGTTCTTTTATGGACCTTGAGTAGATCAAAATATCATTAATAAAGACGATAACAAACTTATCCAAATATTCTTTGAACACTCGATTCATAAGATCCATAAAAGCAGCTGGAGCAATAGTCAAACCAAATGGCATGACTAAAAACTCATAATGCCCATAGCGTGTTTGAAACGCCGTCTTAGAAATATCATCCTCCTTAATTCTAAGTTGATGATATCCCGATCGTAAGTCAATCTTTGAAAATACCAACACTCCCCTGAGTTGATCAAAAAGATCATCAATTCGCGGGAGAGGGTACTTATTCTTAATCGTGATCTTATTCAGTTCACGATAGTCGATGCACATTCGCAACGATCCATCATTCTTTTTGACGATTAACACCGGTGCTCCCCACGGGGAATGACTTTGTCGAATGAATCCCTTATCCAACAGTTCTTGCAACTGTACTTGGAGTTCTCTAAGCTCAGTCGGGGCCATACGATAGGGTGCTTTCGATATAGGTGTTGCTCCTGGCAACAATTCTATTTCGAAAGAAATTTCTCGCTCCAGCGGAAGTCTAATCAAATCTTTTGGAAAGACATCCAAATATTCCTCAATGATAGGAACATCCTCAGGCTGTAACTCCCTTTCTTGTTCCTTATCCACCATGTTAGCTAAGTATCTTTGGCATCCCTTAGCCAACATTTTCCAAGCTTTCAATGCTGAAATTAATCGATTTGATGAACTTCTGGTCTGGCCGTAGAAGTTGAATTCCTCTTCTCCTAAAGGACTGAACATCACACAATGCTTTCGACAATCAATCTTAGCGTTGTACTTACTTAGGAAATCCATTCCTAAGATAACATCGAAATCTTGTAGTTTAATCGCAATCAGGTCTACGTATAATTCTCTACCGCAAATGACTACCGGAACATTTCGTATCCAAGAGTCAGATAACAAAACTTCCCTTGACGGAAGAGATGTTCTAAAAGGTTGCCCTAGGTTCTCAATACCTCTTCCTAACTTCTGGGCGTACACCATCGATACAAACGAATGGGTGGCGCCAGAATCAAATAGGGTACATGCATCATAAGCGGCTATAGAAATCTGACCTGTTACGATATTAGAAGTTCCAGCTTCAGCATCCCCTTTGGTGTAAGCATAAATTCTTACTTGGGGTTCAGGAGCTTCTAGCTTCTTTGGGCTAGTTGAAGGGCCTTCAGTCTTTACTTACACAGCATGCAACTGTCGGTTTGCATTTCTATTCTAGTATTGTAAGTTATGATTCTGAATATTGGAGGTACAGTTCCTCGCATAGTGACCTTCCTTGCCACAACGGTAGCAAATGGTCGTTCCCAATCTACATATCCCAGAGTGCTTCTTTCCACATTGAGCACACAATGGATAGTTATTAATATTACCCTCATTTCCACGGTTGCTTTTCTTCTGAGGGTAATTCCTCTGCTGACCCAGACTCGGAGCATTCCCTTTCCTTTTATTCCTTCAAAATTGCTTGGAACTTTGACCAGAATTACTGGTCTGACCTTTTAGGTTCGAGTCTTAGTTCTGCTTAAGCAGCAGCTGTTTCTCTCCAGCTTTTTCTTCTCTTTTAACCCTAAATATTTGAGCCCTCGCCTCTTTATCTTGATTAATCCAGTATTCTGCCCTCATAGCTCTACTTATACAATCAGCTACAAGAGTTGGAGGACTACTCCCAGCACTAACTTGTTTAGAAATGTTTGTCCGAAACATCTTCATCATCCTTCTTACTTTCTCCGTTTCATTCGGTATCAGTTTCGGACATAGACGGGCAAGTTGCGCAAACTTTTTGACTGCTTCCATTACAGTCATCGATCCTTGGTTTAAGCTATTAAACTCATCTTGTTGAGCTGCAAGAGTTTCCCGATTGTAATACATCGTCCTAAACTCAGTTATGAAATCTTGCCAACTCATGTTCACCACATTTATGCGCATCTGAACCGTCATCCACCAATGACGCGCATCTTTCTTTAGTGTAAAAGAAGCACAAAGAACTTTCTCTTGCTCCGTAAGTCCCATAAAATCCAAAATTACTTGGATATCAATTAACCAGTTATCCGCTACTATTGGGTCCGTAGTTCCTTCAAATTCAGGTGCCTTCATTCGCCTGAATCGTTCATATAACAAATCCTCCCTTACCAAAGGTGGATTCACTTGTATCCCCCCTGGTACTAAAGGAACTCCTTGAGGAACTTCCGGTACTTGAGGTACTACTGGGGGTATGGGATCATTTTGTGGTGGCACTTCGTTAGCACGAGGTACCTGGTTAAATTGAGCTACTTGTTCCCGCAACTGATTCATTTCTTGCTGTTGTTCTTGCAATTGCCGTTGCAAAGCAGCTATAACATTTGCCACATCAGGCTCTTGCGGATTAGGATTCGCTCGTGTACGTGGACGCGACATCTTCTATCCCTTATCTAATCACGATAAAGATATACTTCAAATATCTTTTCGTTCATTCATATCTTATCATAAAACTTTATCATAACTTATTATGAATAATTCATATTCATAATACAGTCATATCGTATTCTTATCATAACATTCATAACCGATCATATCATAAACCATATGATGGATCGTATCATAACCATATCTCATAACTGATCATAACATAGATCAGATCATATATCATAACATCATGACTGATCATAACATAGACCAGATCATAGATTGTATCATCATGTCATATCTTACATAAACATTTCTTATTTATACCATAATGTACATATCATACATATTCTAACATTGTCATACATACAATATCAACACATTAGATAGAAGTGCTCGATCACTTAACTATCATTCATACGCACATATACGTCCTATCTCTAAACATCTATTATGAGCTTACTTCAGAGAATACTTCCCAGTCCTCTTCATCAAACAAGATTTCCTCCGGATCGTCCATTACATTCACTTCTTCATTATCATTACTATCAATGTTAATCACTAGAGGATTCTCATGAAAAGGTTATGGGAATTCCTCTGGGTTCATGTTATCAGCGACCTCTTCTTCTTGCAGAGGAACCTCCTGCAGTGGAACTGCTGGAATAGGGTCTTCCGGTATTGGCGAACCCATTGAAAGTGTGGTTCCTCATGACCATTATCATTGGCTGGCTCTTGTACATCATTCCCTACCACAGCATCCATCTGAACCATATGAGCTGCTAATTCAGCATCCATAATATCGTTTATCATATGGTCCAATGTTACTCCTACTACTGATTGTGGAACATGCTCTCGAATTTCAGGTGACAAACCATCTCTAAGCAGTTGTTGAGCCCGTAACTCTGGATTACCGATATCAGGAACATGAGGCAACATCGCCTCCTGAAACCGTCTACAATAATGAGCCATTGATTCATTCGGATATGCATGCCATTCATATGCATAACCTAAGAATCGCACCAAATTCATATCACGATAGATTTCTTCATCTCTAAGGTGCATAGTATAATTATTCTCTAATGGAGGTCCAAAACGAGCATTGATCAGGGTACGAAAATTTGCCCATGATCCATTCTGAAACTCATGTTCTCCTGTGGTCCTCCACCATAGTATTGCATCCACTGCCAGGCATCGTGTGGCCAGTGATACCTGTAGATAGCCTGGAATATGACATATCCTAAATATCGATTCTATGTCATGAAGCCAGGCTACCAAGGTAACCGTCCGTCTTGTCCCATCAAAAACTAATGGAGACATCATAAAGAAGGCATGGGCAGCAGCGCGATCCTCTTCCATCGATCACGAATCTATATAACGTAATGGAATAAATAAATTTACTCTAAGTATTTAATACTTACAAGGACAGTGGCATAGGCAGGCATACTGTGAAACCAGAAGGCAGGAACACTGCTCTGATACCAACTCTGTGGCGACCAGCCCTTTCCTGATCGTCACCATACTTACTTATATATGTACATACGAAAATTTGAACTAAATTTTTTTTTTATTCTTCTTTCAAAACCATGGGTAACTTGAAGTTAAAACTTCATACTTGTACATATATATACATATACATATGCATATACATATACATATACATATTTAGTCCCATGTAGTACTAAAACATAGTACTTAAATACTACATAAACATAACATAATTTTAACAAAACGCGTGGTAGCTCCAAACCCTTCATTTCACAGTTTTGCCACACCACGCCCACCGCCTTGCATCAGATAGTGCTGTAAGGCTGCTTACCTACAGCATAAACGTAAGTCATGAGCTATTCCTCAGCAAGTACAACAATTGCACCGCAAATCATTTCATAATAACCAATGCATGAACCTTTTATGCTCTCATTATTCATTCATGAGTTAGCGTTGGTTCCGGGCCCCTTACATAACATAACATAAGTGTACGTACCGTGGCGCGCTGCCATGGAGTGGTTGGGGCGGCCAACCCTGTCCAACTCAAACCATAACCAAACCCGACCGTACTCGGGTCGATACGACACAAGAAATCTGTTCATCTGATCATCGTCATCATACATGAACCTTTTCATGATCATAAACAGTTTCTAACTTGAAACCGTATTCTTACAGATTACCATCTGTTTATCATCATACTTGAATCATTTACAGTTTCTAACTTGAAACCGTATTTTACTCATTACCGAATCACTTTTCATTAATGAGCATGCTTCGTGATGCCATATTATCATAACATAACATCAGTACATCAGCATAACATTATGATATTATAGTACCATAGCATGCATCGCAAATATGTCTATGTAACTTGATCATTGTACATCATAAACATATCATCATAACTTGATCATCATGTAAGCATTCATCTTAACATACTTTAAAACATTTTATCATAACTTGATCATCATATGCTAATATACCTCGCAAGCATATCAACATAACTTGATCCTTATTCATCGTAAGTATAACTTAATCATGTTTCGTATGTATATCAACATAACTTAATCATCATAAACTTGAAAATCAACGTTTTAGTTTATGCTGTAGGCGGAGTTGTACTTACCAGTTACACTAAATCTTAGATTTAGTACTCCACCCAGACAGATTGCTTTCCTGTTTTCACAGAAAATCCTAGGATAAGCATCATCCTATCATACATCATAATTACCCCAGTTATTAACTTATATTAATACAAGGGTAATTAAAACATAGTATAAACTTTAAAACTTTACTTTCTTTTAAAAACCCTTGAATTCTGAAAACTGTATTTGAAATCAAATCTTTAAATTTGATCCTTTTCTAACAAATCTGTTTTGAATTTGAAAACATTTCCTTCATGAAAGTTGTAGATCTTGAAGATTCCTACAACTTCTGTTTTAAACTTAAATCCCAAATCTGACTTTAACACATTAATCTCTGCCTTTGAAAATTCTTCGACCAATTTATTAACCCTAAAATTGGTCTCGGGTTTTTGTAAAAACGAAGGTCTTAGAGGCCTTATTTTCAAAAACTGTCCTTCATAACCCCTAGGATTTTCCCTTCTCTACAACTTTGTAGTTTTGACTTTTTCATGATTCGGCCTCTAAAGGCCTCAAAATTCACTTTCCAAAATACTGTCCAGTTTGACCCGAAACTGGCAGTTTTCATTCGGTATGGTTTATAAATCTAAACAACCATAACTCATGCTTTTACACAACATCAAACTCTTAATTCTCTTAACTAAAACGTAAATAAATAGCTAGAGGTTAAAAGATTTACCTCAAGCTTCACGAGAAAGGTTCTAGCTTAGGGTTTCGAAGTTTTTCTTTTGTACTAACACAACACCACAAAACCGGATTTGTTTCACACTTTCACTCTCACTTTGCTTCTCACTTTGGGTTCGCTTTCTATAAGGGAGAGAACTGAAACATTGGCTGCAAGGTTTTCTAAACAAACACAAAGAATCAGCCTTCACCTATTTATAGTGAACAATTTGTTCTTCCTTTGCCAAAAAGTCCTCTAGCAAAATTCTATTTGCTGAACAAACCTTGTGTGGTGGCCGGCCATGCTTGGCTCTTGAAAATGACTAAGCAAGGCTATGGGACTGACTCATCAAGGCTACTAGACGATGTGTCAAGCCCTCAAGATGGCTGGCCCTTAGAGTGATGACGTGTCAAAACCTCGGCTTGCCACGGATGCGAGGCTAGGAATGCTTATTCATCCAAGCTAGGCCACAAGGTGTCCTAATCCTAAGGTGGCCGGTTTTAGGGGTGGCTTGGCAAGGCCTTGGCTTGCCAAGTGAACAAGCTAGAATGTTGACTCACCAAGGCTAGGCCATAAGGTGTCACTTCCTTATGTTGGCCGGCCTTGATGTTGGTTTGGCAAGCCCTTGGATTGCCAAATGAGCAAAGCTAGGTTTCTAGGTGTCAAACCAACCAAGAAACACCTAATTCCTTATTTGCTTATCAGTCTTTAAAAACATCATATTTGCTTGAACATATCCATGAGGTGGCCGGCCATTCTTACTAGGTGTCAAGATGACAACTTGCAACATAGCTTAGTAAGCAAAGCTACCATGCTTACTAAGCAAAGCTAAAATTATGAGGTGTCAATTTCTAGTGCTCTTCCAATTTTCATACTTTGCTTATTGGTCCTTAGGAGCAAAATATTTGCTCATTAGCCCTTGAGGTGGCCGGTCCTTATGAGCACAAATGTAAGCATGTGATTGGTCAATTTTGAACCAATCAAACTTAACTTGATTCCTTGGTTTCCAACTAGGTTAACCAAACTTAAAAATTATCATAAGCTTAATTGAACTAGGAAATCTAACTAGAAATATCCATAGTTCCATAAATTTACAAATTTATTTATCAAACCATAATTTTCACAAAATTGCACTTTGGCCCCTAAAGGCAAAAACATTTGCACTTTAGTCCCTACAAGGTGGCCGGTTTTCATAGTGACATTTGTTATTCTATTTATGACGAGGTGTCACCTTTTAAGACCTTGCTTGGCTTAACTCCTAAACACAGTCCACTTTCATACAAGCTTACATATTCAGATACTGTTTTCAACCGATAACAGTATTCTTGCACTGGACCATAATCCAAAATTTATCTGAACTGTGTCTAGGGTTCTCTTAACATTAGAAACTACTAACAGAGAATCATAGATCATAAATTTTCCTTTCACAACAAAAAGGTCTTACATAAGTAAATTATCAAATCTCTCAACCAAGAATTCAATAATTTTACAGATAGAACATAACACATAGCATATAAACATAAGTAATTACAAACTTTGATTCCTAATAACAGAAATCAAAATTTGTAAACAAGCTGGTCATTACAGTAACATGAGTAGTCGGCATAGTACCTAGCCAGTCATACTTATCAACTACAATCTCCCTCCAGACGTTTGCATGAAGCGGAAGTTCTTGATGTTGACATTATTGATATCAGGCCCTCAACAACCAGGGAATGATATTGATGTTTACTTAGCACCATTAATCGATGACCTAAACAGGTTGTGGGATGATGGTTTACAAGTAAGAGATTCTTACCGTCAAGATACGTTCAATCTTCGCGCAATGTTGATTTGGTCAATTAATGACTTTCCTGCACTTGGTAACCTATCTGGTTATCCTGTGAAGAGTTCTATAGGTTGTCCCGTTTGTATGAAGGAAACATCTTCCATCAGGTTGAAATACGGTAGGAAAACCGTTTACCTTGGTCATCGGAGGTTCTTGCCGAAAAATCATCGCTATCGCAAACAGAAGAAGGCTTTTGATGGTAATACCGAAGAAAGAATCGCTCCTCGGATTTTGACTGGCGAAGATGTTTTTGAGATGGTTAAAGATGTCAAGGTAGTTTTGGGAAAGAGAAAACATAAGGATCCAGCTGTCGATGGCCCTTGGAAGAAGAAGTCAATTTTCTATGAACTTCCATATTGGAAGTCACTTTACGTTCGGCATTGCTTAGACGTTATGCATATTGAGAAAAACGTCTGTGAGTCGATAGTGGGCACGTTGCTTGACATTCCAAATAAGACTAAAGATGGTGAAAAGGCACGGTTGGACCTTAAAGAGATGAAGATTAGACCGAATTTGCTCCCCGATAAAAGATCGAACGGCATTTACTTACCACCGGCGAAGCACACATTATCTAGACACGAAAAGAGAAAGCTTTGTGAGTGGCTTGCTTCCGTGAAAGTGCCAAGTGGGTACTCTTCTAACTTCAAGCGGTTGGTTTCGATGAAAGATTTGCGGCTCGTAGGAATGAAATCACATGATTGTCATATCTTGATGCAACAATTATTACCACTTGCTTTGCGGGGAGTTTTAACAAAAGATGTGAGATACTCAATTACAAAGTTATGCTCATTCTTCAATTCGATATGCTCCAAGGTAATTGATCCAATGATGTTAGATTCGCTACAATCGGAATTAGTTATGACCTTGTGCCTGCTTGAGAAGTATTTTCCACCATCCTTTTTTGATATAATGATCCATCTTTGTGTGCACTTAGTTCGGGAAGTTAAGTTATGTGGCCCGGTGTATTTGAGGTGGATGTATCCTTTTGAAAGGTACATGAAGGTTTTGAAGAGATATGTGAAGAACCGAAACCGTCCGGAGGTTGTATAGTGGAAAACTACATATCTGAGGAAGCTGTTGAATTTTGTTCCGAGTATTTGTCCAACGCGGACCCAATAGGGTTGCCAACGAGCGGGCCATTTATATCGAAAGGACTCTCTGTGGCCGTTCATTCACCGGTAAATGAAGATGAATAGGAAAAAGTATGTTTGTATGTTCTGCACAATGCTAAGGAAATGGAGCCTTTCTTTCAAGTTCATATGGCGGAATTAAGAGTTGCGAATCCAAGAAAAGGAAGAAGTGAGAAGTGGTTTCAAGAAGAGCAGAATCAGTCATTTCGGGAGTGGATAAAAAAATATTTGCATATGAAGCAAGGCGTTTCACAGGACGTAATGAAGCTATCCAGAGGTCCATCATCGATAGTCACAAGATATACATCGTATTTGGTGAATGGCCACTCCTTCTACACTCGGGCAAGAGATGAGAAGCATCCCGTACAGAATAGTGGTGTCACACTTCGGGCCGAGTCTATGCATATTTCATCCGCAAAGGACAAGAATCCGGTATATAGTTCCATGAATTACTTTGGGTTCATTGAAGATATTTGGGAACTTGATTATTGTGGCTTGCGAATAGCCCTATTTAAATGCAAGTGGGCTGACAATAATTATGTTAAGGTTGATAGTGACGGCGTGACAGTAGTGGACTTTAGGCGATTGGGCTACAAAAATGATCCTTTCATCATGGCGTCACAAGCGGTACAAGTATTTTATACAACGGATCCTGCAAATTTAGAGTTATCTTTGGTTATGCCAATGAAGCCAAGATCAATCCGGGATGGCCAAGAAGATATTGAAGATTGCACCGACATTCCACCTTTTACAAAGGGTTTGCCACTGGTGGATGAGATTGATGATTTTGACGACGACGTTTCACACTTACTTCGATTGGACGTCGAGTAGACATGTGTCGAGAAGCCCAAAAAAAGAAGGGAAAAATTGCTTAACATACAATTTCACGTTTCTTACGTTGTAAACATTTCGATACGGGTTTTTATTTACGCGAGAAAGATGTATCATTGATTATTTATACATGCAAAAGTGTATGGAAGTATATAGCAACAGTGGTGAATAATTGCACAACTATCAGGATTGGCCGCTTATCTGGATTACGGTATAAAGTTGAAAACAAATTTTGCATGTTCGAAAGATACCATGACGGTCTTTACTAGGACCGTCGTGATATATTGATATACCACGACGGTTTTATTAAAAGACCGTCGTGGTATATACAAAACCCTTCTCGATTTAGCCGGCCCCTTAATTCTATACCACGACGGTCAATTAGAAAACCGTCGTGGTATTATTTTATTTTAATGCTCCTCTACCACGACGGTTTTTGTGCATGGCCGTCGTGGAATCTGTCCATGAAGTCTACCACGACGGTCGAACCAAAAGACCATCGTGGTAGGCCTCGAAATTTGAATTTTTTCCACGACGGTTTTTTAAAGACCGTTGTGGTAGGCTTAAGGCGGCTCTTTTAAAATTTTTAGGAATAGGTTAAATTTTTCCCGCATTTAATAAAACCCAAACAGACACCATTTTTGCCCAACCCATTTCATTCGAAACCTCTGCTCATCTTTTCACTCACTGTTCAAATCGCAAGTTTGCCCAAAAAAAATTCTCTCATCCGACTCCATCAACTGTCTTTTACAATCATCTGACACTCCATTCCTCACTCAATCCTCCACCAATGCCAAGGTTTTTTGGTCATTTCCAAGTTTCTCTCGCCGCCCACAACCCGTGTTGGCCCAGACTAGAAACCAATCTACCCGTGCCCACGCTCTACATGCCGGTAAGTTGAACTCTATATTGCTTGTCTAAATTTCAAGTTCGGGGAATGAAATTTCTGTTTGTTACAGCATAAAGCATATGAATGTGGTTTGCGAAAATATTCATTTCTTGCTGTTGATTGTCTCAGTCATTTAGGTTTATTTTAAATAGTTGGGTAAGGCTTAGGTTGATAACACGTTTGATTAAATGCCTCTTAATTTGTTTGATATTTAGTTTTAGAGTTCCTTAAATTGGATGTGTTTGGCTCGGCTTTGGGCATTTTAAGGTTAAAAGGTCATGATTTTGTTCGTTAAATGTTTTTGTTCGTTATATGTTTGGATAGTAATGTGTTTCAGAACCATGGCCTTTGTAATGATTTAATGTCAATGATGCTTTGTTTATAACGGTTCGTGTTGCAGTTTTTTTTCAGATTGATTAACAATGTCAAACTCTCACGAGGAGGATTGCTCAACCCAAACTCAAGCTGCGAAACCACGACGAACGAACGTACCAAGATTCAATGCTGATGAAGATGGAAAAAGACGAGCAACTCTACTTAAAAGAGTGCACGTTGTTAGGACGAGGGGAGAACGAATTCCGGTTTCCTTTGACGCGAAAGGGCAACCATTAGGCAAGGGAGGTGATGAATTACAGAGTTGAGTTGGAGTGCTTGCTCGGGAGCACATTTCCATTTGGATTGCTGACTTCAGAAGTGCTGATTTGGAACCGAGGAAAGAACAAGTGTGGTTAGAAGTAGTCACTTCATTCACTGTTGACGAATCGCACAAAACACAGGTTTTGAAGTCATGTGGGGAGTCGGCGAAGGGTTTCAGATATGATCTGTACCAAGCCTTTGTTAGGGATCATATCCACGAAGAAACCGTTTGGCAACGACCGGCCCAGAGTGGTTCGAAATTACCCAACCATCAGCCAGGACGATTGGGAAAGGTTTATTACGTATTGACAGACGGCTGATTTCAAGCGGCTTTCCCAACAAGGAACTGAAATCAGGAAAAAGAGCAAATACGGATCTACGACAGGCCGTGACGGATATAGGAAACGTGATCAAGAAATCGTACGGTAATTACTTTGCCAAACAACTTCAACTCAATAATTGGTTAATTCACATTACGTGTTTTATGTATGTTTCTTATGTTTAATTGCTAAACTGCAGTTCGAGAAGACGGGGAAATATGCTGCCCGATATTTTATTTGGCGGGACATGCGTCTCAAACCCGATGGACAGTACAAGAATCCGTCGGTTAAAATTATTGGCGACACAATAGTAAGTATACGAAATATTTTTGATATTCGGCTACGATTGTCTCCATTATGTTTACGGGCTCAATAACATATTGTGTATTTGTTATAGGACGATTTAACACAACAACAGACGCAAGGCAGCTTCGAATCCATGGGTACGGAGGACATTTTGACCAAGTCTTAGGGTAATTCCGAGCATTCCGATCGTATTCATGGGCAGTCAAAATTTGTCACGCAGACGCAATACTACAATGCCATGAATATATCGAGGGAGAATCCTGAAGTCTCCTACATGAAACGACAGTTGGCTGCTTTGGAAAGAACGGTGCAGGAACTTTGTACAAAGCACGGTATCAACCGTGAGACGATGGCTGAGGAAGCATCCCAACCTGCTGTTGATCAACACAACAGTGTCAAGGCTAGTTGAACCGTCAATGAGAATGAAGCCGGCCGTCGGATCAGCAGCCCATGCTAATGAAAGTAAGGAATGCCAGCTTTTCTTGACTGATGTCATTAATGGTGAAGAAGTTCTGGTTGCAATTGGCAGGGCATACATGGACTGTGTTCCAACCGACACAGTCCATGGGATTCCATTAGGCGAGGGGAATGTGCGTGTGATAATCAGCGTCTCAAAGATTAAACGTGCACTCCTTCCGATTCCGACGGATGAAGCCACCTATATTGAAAAGACCATCGGGGGGTTTGTTGCGTGGCCCAAAAAAAACATCGTCCTGCAAAGCAGTTTAAGCCAGGCCAGTCGAGGTCCCAGTCAAGCTCCCGAGCCAACGCAAAGGGAACCAAACGAATAAAGAAGAGAGCCGGAGGAAGAAACCCACACTCAGAACTGGAGGTACAACAGCAAACCGGTGAAGAAGAACTGAGGTTTGACTTTGATACCATTCCGGTTGATATGAGACCGTTGGCGAACTACGCACAACGGTGCTTGACTGACGGTAACCCAGATGCGTGCCCACACAACAGTCTGTCAATGCTGATGACATGCCCATATATATTGGGTATGAAGATGTATACCAGTTCATTTCTTTTCAAGAAATAAGTGCAAGCAGTATAATGGTTTACCTCAGGTAATGGTTTTTTTCGTAAACAAGACTTATTGTTCCAATTAGAATGGTGATACTGTAGTACAATTATTTTCGGGCTGCAAGTTTGACTTAATTATTTTGCAGCTATCTAAGCGGATTGTTGTGCAAAAGCCGGAATGGATCAGCGTTCGGACTTTATTTCTCCATTCCTTGTCTTGCCAGTGCAACAGAATGTAGATCACGTAGCGTACATTAGAGAGAGAGCCGACAATATATCCGGATCATAACAAACACACCAAGGGGAAGGCTTGTTCCATGCCATATAACAGCGGCCAACATTGGATATTGGCTGTTATTAATCCGTGGGATGACTCGGTCTCATATTTAATCCTCTTGGAAACGATCCGGGTGAAGATTTTCAACAGCTAATACGTTGTAAGTATTCTTTGATGTTGGTATTAATGATTAGATTGATATTCTTGTTGTTGTACCACCGGATGTATTGATATTTGTAAATTGTTAGGGCACTAAAGATTGGAAGTGCTTGGGACGAGGAATAACAAAGCGACGCAACTGCCAGACGTTGATTCAGACTGCTCGCTGTCCTATACAACAAGGAAATATGCAATGCGGCTTTTTGTATTGGGGTTCATGCGAGAAATATGCTTGACCGTCGATGGCCTTGCCCTACTTCAAAACAAGACGTCTTATACAGAAGCTGATTTGAATTTGGTTTAGGCAGGAGTGGACTACATATGTCATGCGCTTCATACAATATTGAGCACATTAGCATGCTGTTGAATTTTGTATAGGCGTATATATTTAATTTTTTTGTACATTGTGACATTTTAATTATACATGTCATTTTGTTATTTTTTATTCTTGGCTGTGTAATTAATCTGTGGAATGATATGAATGAACTGGTATCTCAAAATGAACGATTTGTAATTGTTTTTTACTTGACAACATACCACGACGGTTTATTCAACAGAAACCGTCTGGAATTAAAAATAACACGAGACGGTTTATAAAAGTACCGTCGTGGTACATAACCTACCACGACGGTTAAATATAATAGACCATCGTGGTAGAGCAATATACCACAACGGTTTCAACATACCATAGAGCCACCGTCGTTGTAAGGAGAACTACCACGACGGTGAATCACATAAACCGTCGTGGTAGATTGGTCTACAAAATGATTTAAAACAAATCACCGTCGTGGTATGTAGTATACCACGACGGTGACATAAAATAACCGTCGTGGTATACTACATACCACGACGGTGAAATATAAACCGTCGTGTAGATCAATATACCACGACGGTTTTAACAGACCATAGAGCTACGTCGTTGTAAGGAGAACTACCACGACGGTGGCTCACATAAACCGTCGTGGTAGATTGGTCTACCAAGACGGTTTCTAACAAATCACCATCGTGGTATGTAGTATACCACGACGGTGACATAAAATAACCGTCGTGGTATACTACATACCACGACGGTGAGTTGATAAAATCCGTCGTCGTAGACCAATCAACCACGACGGTGGCTCGAAAGAACCGTGGTGGTATGTTTAATTCCACGACGGTTTTTTTCATCAAAAACCGTCGGGTATGGTTCTAAATTATCCATTTTTTGGCCCTATTTCACCTATTCCACGACGGGAAAAAGACCGTCGTTGAATATTAAAAGATTCCACGACTCTGGATTCCACGACGGTTGGAGAACCGTCGTGGATTTCTTCCACGACGGTTAAAAACCGTCGTGGAATCCACATTCTGTAGTAGTGATACTTACCCAAG
>CM046372.1:3695886-3715974 GCA_025413025.1 Ficus hispida | reverse complement strand
TGGATCTTATGAATCGAGTGTTCAAAGAATATTTGGATAAGTTTGTTATCTCTTTATTAATGATATTTTGATCTACTCAAGGTCCATAAAAGAACATGAACAACATCTTAGGATGGTTTTGGAGATTTTTAAGACAAAATCAGCTTTATGCCAAATTCACAAAGTGTGAATTTTGGTTAGAGAAAGTACATTTCTTAGGCCATGTGGTTTCAAAGGAATTTCCACGATCCTGCAAAGATAGAGGCAAGTTAGTGCATGGTCAGCCTAAAAACGTGTCGAAAATACGAAGTTTTCTTGATTTAGCCGGTTATTATACGACGATTCGTTGAAGATTTTCCAAGATAGCGGTGCCACTAACAGCCTTACGAAAAAGGAGAGGAAGTTTGAAATGGACACCGAAATGTGAAGAAAACTTTCAAGAACTCAAGAGGAGGCTTACTAGTGCACCGATATTAATAATCCTGATGTTGATGCAGGAAACTTCGTATTTATAGCGATGCATCTAAAACCGGACTAGGGGCTGTCCTTATGCAAAAAGGAAATGTAGTTGCATATGCCTCACGTCAACTAAAGGACCATGAAAGGAACTATCCGACGCATGATTTGGAGCTTGCGGCGGTAGTTTTGCATTAAAGATTTGGGAGGCATTATTTGTATGGTAATAGATGTGAGATTTTCACGGATCATCAAGTCTCAAATACATCTTTACTGAAAAAGAGCTCAATATGAGATAGCGTAGATGGCTTGAGCTCGTAAAGGATTATGATTGTGAAATCCTTTACCACCCTGGGAAAGCAAATAAAGTGGCAGATGCGTTAAGCAGAAAGTCATCCGGTACACTTATGTCTATCGGATCATTGCCCAAGTCACTTCAGAAGGAAATTTCTGATTTTAACTTGGAAATGGTAGCTGGGAAATTGGCTGTTTTGACTCTCCAGTCCAATCTCCTAGAATCCATTAAGTTTTCTCAAGGGAAAGATTCCTTTTTACTAAAGATGCAACTCCTTTGTGGAGAAGACAAGGAATTTAAGACGTCTTCGATGTAATACCCGAAATTTCAATGAACCTATGATTTCCTTTTAGACAAGGAAAATTTCAAGTTTGGTTCTTGTATGTCGATATGAAACTCACGATCTGAGTTAAATATCAGTATATGTTTGAGTTCTCGTTTAATTAGTTATGATACTCAATAAGCAGTTTGCTTAATCATGTATCTGACCCTTGAGCAAAAAGGGAAGAAAAATCCTATGATTTTATGATTGGTCAAAGTTTGACCAAAAAGTCAAAGTTGACCGAAAAGTCAAAAGATTGACCAGGAAGGTTAATTAGATGAAGGTGCTCAGATACGGCAAAGCAGTATGGAATTATACTGCTTTAAACCTTCATTGCGGTCAAGTTAGCAAGCATAAGCTGTGAGACCACCCTAGAAAATCAAGCACACCAAGTATGGTATTAAGGGCAAGAAAGGTGCCAAGAAATAAGAAAAAATTTATTCAGTGTATTTTTACACAGATAAATTTTGGACTGTAGTACAGTGTAAAATACTGTTATTAGTTAATAACAGTATTGAAAATATCTGTGTTAGCATAAAAATGGACTGCATATTAAGTAATAAGACAAACAAGGCCTTATGATGTCATCACCTTATCTTGGATTTATGACATCATTATTGATTAATGAAAAGGGGGAAAAATATTTGGATGCCACCTAGCATCAAATGGCCGGCCACATTTAGGGGCTAAAATACAAATATTTTTGCATTTAGGGGGCCAAAGTGTAATTTTAAGAAATTATCATGATGATGCAAGTAAGGTGACATAAGCATGATGTGGTAAGCAAACTTGGTCTCTAAGCAAATCTCAATGGCCGGCCACCTATAAGGATAAATGGGCAAATCTTTTGTCCTTTAGGGACTAAAATGTAAATTTAAGAAAATATGATGCAAGCAAGGTGATGTAAGCAAGATGATGCAAGCATGAGGTAAGCCAATTACTTGGCCTCCAAGGACTCCAAATGGCCGGCCACCTAGCATGCAAAAAGTGCAAAAAGTTGGTTTTTGGAGGACTATTTTGCAATTAAGCAAAGTCCAAAAACCTCTATAAATAGGTGCTGATTTTATTCAAAAAAATCAGAAAACCAAGCCAAATTCTGCCCATTTCTCTGCCCAAAACCGAACCCAAAGCTGCCAAAGAAAAGCAAGAACCAAAAACAAAAATCCAAGAGACAATCCTTAGGGAAGTTCGGATTTTCAGTTTGGAAGCAAGGATAGGTGCTGGAAATTTTAGGACCCTTGTTTGGCATGTTGGCCGGTTGTGGGTGAGCTGAAAAGGAAGAGAAAAAGCTGAAGGAGTGGTCGGATTTTGGTGGGAAACAACAACCCAAGGACAGAAATTTTCGGGTAACTCTTAGGAGGAGGCCGGTTAGGTTATGGGCAGCCATGGGAAGATTCATTTCTTGAATCTTGAGGTAATCTCCTTTAGCCCTAAGCCTTTTTATTTGAGCTTCAATTTAAGTGTATTTCCAGCATTGGATGTAAGAGCATAAGCTCACCTTTTAGTGCTTTATTATGCTTGATTAGGGTTGGTGGTCTCTAGTTTATGATTTTGATGCATGTTTGCAATATGCCTACCATGTGTTTGTTATATGTTCCATAGGTTGAGATTGAATGTATGATTATGTGATTGATGGATTGGAACGTTAAAAATGATTGCATGTGTGACCTTAGGCTCCCGCTGTGGTCGGTTGAGGTAGTGTGCGCGTTTTAGGACGTAAAATGAAATTAAGAACCGAAACTGCCAGTCTCGGGTCAAGACTGGGCAACTTTCTGGAAATGATAATTTGAGGCCCTTAGAGGCCGAATTTGAAGAAACTCAAAACTACAAAGTTGTAGATAATGGTTTTTCCTAGAGGGTAACATGAACTGTTTTTCAAAAAAAGGCCCCAAAGGCCTCGGTTTTTATGAAAATCCGAGCCTGACCGTGCCTAGGATTTATGCACGGCCAGGTGAGTTCAACAAGGAATAAGGGCATGTTAAAGTCCGAACTGGGTTTTCCTCAAAACATGAAAGTTGTAGTATTATCTGATATCTACAACTTTTATGAAGAAAGTTTTATCAAATTCGGAACTGATTTTAAAGTAAAAATTGGATTCTAAAGACTGTGCAGGAAATAGAAATTCCAGCACAAGATTTTCAGAAAAATAGTACATAAGCAGGAAATTCCTGCTCATGCACAGGATTTTCTAAAATAGTATAAGAAAACTGTATTTTTCATCAACCCCAATGTTTTGACTGTGAGAACTGTTCCAATGACAGTTTTCAGTCCTTAACAAATTTTATAAGTCAAGCAAAGGGTTTTTAAACCAAATTCACCAAATTTTCCGAGACAAAGGAAAATTGGATTTTTAAAGCCAAAGACAAGTAGCAAGATAGTAACGGATGGTAACCGGGAAGGATACCCGAGTTATTGGGCTTGACCCCAAAGTCCAAGTTTGACCTTAGAAGGTTGACTTTGGTTGACTAAGTTTGACAAAGGCTCATCACCTCAAGGGTTACCCAATATAACCCAATGAGGTACCAAGATTGTGATAAAATAAGATTTAGGGTTAATTGTATTAACCTAACGGATTATGGATCAAGAATCTTAAGTCATGTGCTCAAGGTTAGGATAGTAACCTAACCCGAACTATTTAAGAATAGTTGGGCTTAGTACCCAAGGTTACCAGAAGTAACCTAGTATGATATTGTTTAAGTATGCTGGGCCATGAGCCCTAGGGTTACGGCAAGTAACCAAATAAGTTATCGTAAGTTGTTATAGGAGGGAACATATAATATAACTAAGGCTATGAACGCATATTGGTTAGGTTACCAACAGTTAACAATTATGATTTATGGTAAGATAAAATGTGTATGACTTTTATCTTACACCCTGTTTGGAAGCAGGAGTATGAACTGTTGTCGTGCCATGATTCGGACGATTAACTAAGAGCATAGGACGACAAGTAAGTATAACCCCGCCTACAGCATGGGCAAAATGTTTTTACAAAACATGCTTTTTAAGAAATTATATGTTGATATGCATGATTTATGTTATGGTGCTTACGTTATGATGTTATGTTATGATGTTTATGTTACGATGTTACGTTACGATGTTTATGTTACGATGATGTATGCTACGATGGATATGTTACGATAGTTATGTTATGAAGAATTATGTTACGGTGTTTATGTTATGGTTTATGTGATATTATGTTTTAATATAGTGACATCATGTAGCATGTTCACTAATATAAACTACATGGTAAGAACACATTTTAAGACAAGCTAAGGTCATTGTGTCATACCGACTTGCCATAGTGGCGGGTTTAAATGGTTTAATCTATGGTTTGGGCTGAGTTGGATTGGCTGCCCCAATCACTCCATGTTAAACAGTTTGTTTCATGGTTTGAGTTGGTTTGGATTGCCTGCCTCCCGCCACTCCATAGCTATGGACCACGGTACGTGCACACATGACATGTAAGGAAATATAATCAAGATAATATATGAAAGTTTAATTGATTCACAAGAAAGCATAATCGGTCAATGCATTCTTTTGTTAAAATGTTTTGCGGATTGCACGTTGTACTTACTGGGCATAAGCTCATTACTTACGTTCATGCTGTAGGTTAGCAACCTACCAGCGATACGTGATGCAAAGCTGTGAAGGCTGGCGCTACAGACTGTGAAATGTGGGATGGACACCGCCACGGGTTTTGAATTTATGCTATGTAAAATATGTTTTGAAAAATATATTTTAAAGATGTGTTTTATGTTATGTGATAGTATGGATAAGGAACTGTTTTCAAGAAGAAAACTATTTTTAAGAAATTGATTTCAAGAACGAGTTAAGGAATGGTTTTTAAGGATGATGGCAACAAGTTGCCTCGTGTTGTACCGAACCGCATTAGGTCGGATTGGTCCACGGTATGATTATGTTAGCTTTCAATATGATTATGAAAGCTCAGTACTCGAGTGAGTGCATATGATTATGCATGAAGATAAGTTAAGTTCAAAGTAAGAAAAGAAAAAAAAAATTTTTACTCCGAATTTTCCGCAGTTTAAGCTTTTTAAACGAAGAAGTAAGTTAAGCAAGTAATGTAACGGCCTACGTCTGCGCAGTAGGACGCCCTACGCGTGACGGTTCGGGGCGTTACATTCGAATGGGCTAATTCTTTTCAAAAGAAGGATTTGTGTTCCTAACTTTGATTTTCTTAAGAAACAAATCATGTCTGAAGCCCATGAGACGCCATATTCAGTACATCCTGGAGCTTCCAAGATGTATAAGGACCTTAGAGAAAACTATTGGTGGCCGAATATGAAGAATGCAATCGCTGACTTTGTGTCAAAGTGCCTAACTTGTCAGAAAGTTAAGGCTGAACACAGACAACCTTGCGGAGATCTTCAAAAGATCGAATGTAACGACCCGCCTAGCACAGGCCGTTACCGTACATACATACATACATGCGTAAATAATGAGCGTAAGCAGCGGAAATTTTTTTTTTTTTTATATACGGTGCGGAATAAATGAAACGCATAATAATGTAAACGCTGAAATAATATACATAATAAGAACGAAACGCGTAGCGGTTAATATCCCCACATTTCACAGTCCACCGCGCCAAGCTCGCCATCTTGTATCATCCGTTGCCAGTAGGTTGCTTACCTACAGCATAGATGTAAAACACGTGAGCTTTCGCTCAGCAAGTACAACATACATAACCACAACAACATAATCATCATACATATCATAGCATACATAACATACTTAACTCATCATAACATACATACCATTTCATGACATCGCATAATATATGCATGAACCGATTATGCTCTTATTATGCCATCTTATGCATTCTTAACTTATCTTACTTATGGGCCCCTTATCTTGAGTGTACGTACCGGGCGCGCAACTATGATTTGGTTGGGGCGGCCAAACCAATTCCAACTCAAACCACAGTCCAACCCGACCTAACGCGGGTCGGTACGACACAGGCAAGCTTGCTTGCCATCATACTTACTTTTCATAAACTCATACTTGTTCTTATTAGTGAACATGCTTCGTGATGTCACTATACATAAATCATGCTCATAACTTCTCATCATGCCATAATCTCATGAACTTAGTATAATCATATTGTAAACATAACATCATTTCATCATAACACCAACATACTTGGGGTAAGTATACAACGAAAGCCTATGCTGTAGGCGAAGTTTACTTACCTTGAGTACTATGTCCTGAGACTCGCTGATCCACTTCAGGATACCTCGGCAGGCTATTTCCTGCTATATCAGAGGACATAGAGTAAGAATTATGTTCTTACAGAATGTTGGTAATCAAACCAACATTCATACCTATTTGTGGTTATATACGCCCTTACGTTAATACAATGTCGGATACTTTCTCAGTATCACAGATAACCCTAGGGTTTAGAACATACTTAGGTTGGTCACATAAAGTAACCTTGGCTAAACAGCCTTTCATAACTGAGTTAGGTTATTGAACCTAACCTTGGGCCTAAGCTTGCTTGAAAATTCATTCCATCGGGTTACTCTTGAGTAGCCCTGATTTTTAGGCCCCACTAGTTATTCTTATCATTTTATTGGGTTACGTTGAATAACCCTTGGGCTTAGGGCCCAAACCAATAACTCGACATCTTTTTTCTGGTTATTGCTCACCGAACTTTGTTTTTAAAACTACTTTTGAAAACTTAGGATTTTCTTTAAAATCATTGAAATCATATGAGTATAAAATGCTAAGGGTTGAAAACTGTCATTGGAACAGTTTTAATGGTCAAGATATTGGGTTTTAAACCACAAAACAATTAAACACTAAAAACTGCCTTTGGAACAGTTTTTCTGTTTTGTTTACAAAATCCTGTGCAGGAATTTCCTGTTTCCTACACAGTTTTAAAACTCCAATTTTTTATTTAGAAATCCAGACCGAATCTGAAAAACTTTTCTTCATGAAATTTTAGATCTTGGAAAATCCTAAAACTTTCATGTTTTGCTCAAAATCCAGTTCGGAACTTAACTCATTCATTTACCCGGTTTAAGTCACCTGGCCGTGCATAAAAACTGGGCATGGTCAGGCTCGGGTTTCCATAAAAACGAAGGCCATTGGAGCCTCATTTTTGAAATCTGTCCGCGATACCCTCTAGGAAAAACCTTACTCTACAACTTTCATGTTTTAGGTTTTGCAAGATTCGGCCTCTAAGGGCCTCAAATTTAGGTTTTCAGAAAACTGGGCAGAATGAACCCGAATTGACAGTTTTCTATCTCTTAATCGTTTTCGGTCCTAAAACGAGCACACTAACTCAACCGACCACAGCGGGAACCTAGGATCAACATGCAAGCTTTCTAACGTCCCATTTTAACTCACATGGAGCTCAAACCCGTCCATGCAAGTCAAACACAATTTGCGTCTTTAAGGGTTAGGGTTGGCTTGTTTCTAATTCTACCAACCCTAGCATACACAAATCAATCTAATACCCTAACATGCCATTCATAATCTGTTTGACAGATTTTTAGGGGACATATAACCAATTAATCTTCCTAATCATGCAACTCTAGAAATCAACAACATAAACATAATTAAAACTATCAAACAAAACCACCATTTAACACCATACTAAACTAATCAAGCACATACACCCTTAAATCTAGGCTAGGGCTCGGAAATTAAATTGAGCTTATGCTCATTACAAACCAACTTGAAATACACTTAAATCTTCAATTTAAAACTTGAATTGAAAGATTTAAGGTTCAAGAGAATTTTACCTTACTTAATCCAATGGGTAGGCTTGCTTGGCTCCAAAATTTTTCCTTTACTTCCTCCTTGGTACAGCCGGCCTTGCTCCTTCAATGAGCACGAGAAATTTTTCCAGCCACCTAGGGTTGCTCCTACACTTCTCCGGCCACTCAACACCAAATCAGCCACTCACCAACAGCTTTCCCTTTCACTTTTTTTCCTCTAACTTGCTGCTGCCTTACAGCCTGCCACCAATGGCCAATTGGCTTCCAAATTTTTTTTCCAACTTTCTAACTGTAATACCTGATTTTTCATCAATACGATTCTTTGTATAGAACTTACATTGAACCGTAAATGCATTTATGGAAAAAGCCCAGTTAAGGGTTTTTAATTATGTTTTGTGAGTTTTATGGTTATATAAGACTCAAACAGGATTAATTAATTAAGAAAACAACCTTTTAAGTCAAAAGGAACAATATGGCAAAATTTCTTGAAAAGTCAAACTTTGACCGAGAAACGTCACGGTTGACCAAAAAGTCAACTGTTGACCAAGAAAGTCAAAATTTGACAAAAAGGTCACTAATCGACAAGAAAGTCGATGGTTGATCCAAAAAGTTCAAGAAATGATGCTACGAGTCTGTACGATTTATTAAGAAACTGTATGGAAATTGTACCGGACGAAAACCGATTTTTCAGATAATAAGAAATGTTTAAGACTTAAGAACCACCCTAGAAAATCAAGCACAATGAGTTCAAGTATAGGGCAAAAGGGTTTTGAAAAATAAGGAAAATTTCACACAGTCCATTTTTATACGGATGAATTTTGGACTGCAGTTCGGTAAACCGATACTGAGTTTAAGTAAATCCAGTATTGGAAATACCTGAGTTAACTTAAAAATGGACTGTACAATAATTAAAAAGCCAAACAAGCCTAAGCCTAGCTTACCTCACATACCTTTTCCTTTATGACATCATTTTTCCATTTAAGAAAAATTGGAAAGTATTTTGGAAGATAAGCTTCCTTGGTGGCCGGCCACATACCCCCCCCCCCTAATGTGTGATTTCTTGCTTTTCATGGGGCCAAATCCAATTTCCCAAAAGTTCCCAACCTCTATAAATAGGGGTGGGCATTGTTCACAATTCAAGAATGTTAGCTAAACTTTGGCCAATTTTCTACTCACCAAAACCGGATTTGAGTGAAAGAGAAAGGCAAGAAAATTTGTAAAACCAAGAGTGTGTAGGCTTAGTGATGGTCGGATTCAAGTAGGAAACCAAGCAAAAAGTTGGAGAAAATTTTGGAACCCAAATCCTTAGCCAAGGCCGGTTGTAGGGGGGAGAACCAAGCCAAGAATCCAAACCGGGTTTTGGAGCAATTGGCTGGAAATTTTGGTGCAAGTTGGTGACCGGACTTCAAGGGAAAGAAGGCTGGAAATTTCGGACCCTTTTAGCCAAGCAAGACCAGCGGCTGTTGGTTAGGAAAAAGGGAGGAAACCGAGCCCACCTTGAGCCAAGAAAGTGAGGTAAAACCTTAACCGATTCAAGCTTTCATTTAAATTTCGTGTGGAGAAATTTAAATGTATTTAAGCTATGGTTTGTAAGGGTATAAGCCCACTTTTAAGTTCTGCCCTAGCTTGTTAATTATGAGCTTATGCTTGATTTGTTTAAGTTTAAGGTTTGGTGGTTCAATTATGTGCATGCTAGGTGTTTGCTAGAATGCCTAGGGTTTATGCATGATTATGAATGACGTTCAATTTGGTTACATGTTGAAATCTGAACGTTAGAAACGTGATGCATGTCTGATTTAGGCTCCCGCTGAGTTCGGTTGAGGTAGGGTGAACGTTTTAGGACGTAAACGAAATTTTAAACCGAAAACTGCCAACTCGGGTAGAAATTGGCCAGTTTCGGGAAAAACAGGTTTTGAGGCTTCTAGAGGCCGAATCAGGGGAAACTCAAAACATGAAAGTTTTTAAGTAGAGTTTTTCCTAGAGGAAAACGCGGACAGTTTTGTAAAATGAGGCTCCAATGGCCTCGTTTTTTACCAAAACCCGTGCCTAAGGTGCCCAGGACCCGTGCACGGCCAGGACTAGTTCCAAAGGGTTTTTGATCACGAAAACGCCAGAACTGGGTTTTACCCAAAACATGAAAGTTGTAGAGTTTTTCAATGTTTACAAATTTTGTGAAGACAAGTTTTACAAATTCAGTCTGGATTTTAAGATGAAAATGGATTTCGGAAAACTGTACAGGAATTAGGGGAATCCTGTACAGGATTTACAAAGTTGACACAGAAAATGCATATTTTTGCAGTTTCACTGCAAATGGACATTGTGAAACTGTTCCAAAGGCAGTTTCCAATAGTCAATAATTTTATAAGTCTCATTTGAAGATTTTCAGTTTTTAAAGTCAAAAAAAAGATTGTTTTGAAGATAATTTACCCAAGTTTCCAAAGAGATGGAAAATGGGTTTTTAAACCAAACTGGGTAAATAAAATGACTACGGGTAATAACAGGAAATAATATTCGAATTACTAGGCCAAAGCCTAGAGCTCAAGTTTAACCCAGATAGGGTTAACTTTTGATGATCAAGAGTTTAATTATGATTAACCTTAAGGGTTAGTCAAGATAACCCTAAAGGATATCATAAGTAATAAATTGGGCTATGATATAGGATTATTTGAGGTAACCCAATGATTATGGACAAGAATAAAGCCCAAGGTTAGGAATGAAACCTAACCCTAACAGTATGCATAAAGGTTTAACACATGAGGTTATCCAACGTAACCTCTTAAAGAATTTATTCATAGGGTTACTATTTGTAACCCAATAAGACGTCTAGTATTGAGACCTACATTTAGGATTACGTATGCATGTTGGTTAGTTTATCAACATTCCGCCATACTAATTAAAACCTCACCTATGTCCTTAAATGAGCAGGAGGGAACCTACAGCTGTACTCTGAGAGGAAGCAGCTTAAGTAGGACATAGCTAGAGAGGTAAGTACAACTCCACCTGCAGCATGAACAAAATGTTTTTGTTACATGTTATGTTTTTACGAAATCATGTATTGATTTACATGATTTACCTAAGTTATGTTATGAAAAGCGGTGTCATGATAAGTTAAGTATGTTATGACAAATATAAGTATGATATGATGAGTTACGTTATGATAAGGTTACGTCATGTATGTCATGTTATGATAAGTTATGTCATGATAAGTTTATGTATGTCAAGTTATGTTATGTTATGACATGGTAATTTATGTTAGAATGTATTATGTTTGTGACATCATGAAGCATGTTCACCATTATTAAATCACATGGTAAGAATAAGTTAAGTTAGGAGTTAAAGACCCGCTAATGTTATTGTGTCGTACCGACTTGCCACAAGGGCGGGATTAAACGGTTAAGTCAATGGTTTGAATTGGATTGGACTGCCTACCCCAATCACTCTATGCAAACAATTAGTTTCATAGTTTGACTTGGTTTGGATTGGCCGCCTCCAACCACTCCATGGATGAGTACTACGGTACGAGCATGTATGACATATAAGGGTTTATAACCAAGATATTGAAAACATAGTAGCTTTGAAAAAGAACATAATCGGTTCACGCATTTTATATGTTAAAAATGTTTTTGTGGATTGAATATTGTACTTACTGGGCAATTAGCTCATTACTTACGTTCATGCTGTAGGTAAGCAACCTAACGGCAGTACTTGATGCAAAACTGTGAAGAGTTGGTGCTGCGGACTGTGAAATGTGGGATGGACACCGCCACGGGTTTGGAAAATATGTTTTTATAAAATACGTTTGTAAAATGTGTTTTGTTATGTTTAAGAAAAGTTTCAAGTATGTATGGCAAGCAAGTTGCCTCGTGTTGTACCGATCCGCGCTAAGTCGGGTCTGGTCCACGATATTAGTACTCGTGTGAGTACATACGAATATGCATGATGATAAGTTAAGTTTAAGTTTGAAAGTAAAATAGTTTTTAAAATCAAGTTTAAAGTTTGAAGAAAAGAAAAGAATAAAAGAAAAAATTTATTCTGAAATTTTCTATAAGGTTAAGTATTTAAGATTGAGTTTTAATTTAAGTATGTAAGTAAGGTGACGACCCGGCGTGGAAGTCGGGGCGTTACAAGTTTGGTATCAGAGCAAGGTTTCCTGCCATCCAGTTTCACAGTTCTGCCGCCAGCGCCACAGTTTTGTAAGTTTGTTTTCTTACTCTGTTTTATGTATAGTAATTATGTGAGGTTATAATATTTTATGATTAAGATATAAACCTGGTGTCAAGCCCGGGTTCGACTGGAGAGGATCGCAAGGCTTCATTGACATTCTGAGGAATGGAGGAAGAGCTATGCATCTTCGATAGGACCCAAAAAGTGATTACACGATATGGAGACTTTCTTCAGATTTCGTCATGTTGGACGCACCTTCAAGATATGATTGCCAGCCGACGCCTAGTCAAGGAGGCTCGTGCAAGGTGCCTTAGCATAGGGTACCTCGAGAGGAGAATTCCTAAATTTTATGAAATTTGGGACCGCCTATGCATTATCGCGATCCAGGAATGTACTAGGATATGTATATGAAACGATACGTCAACTATGTTGCAACTTGGCGTGCTTATCCAAATGAGTCCAGAGGCTATGATTGCCAGTAGATCAGAGTTGCGCAGCGGAAGCGTGGAAGATAAGTTAAGCCTACGATATGATATGATAAGATTGTGATGAATCTCTAGTATGATAAGCTGATAAGTTACGATGTTATGATGATATGATATGTTAAGATATGAATGGAAGAATAGGTATTAGACATGTTAAGGATTAGAATTAGAAACTAGGAGATGGTTCGTCGCATGTACGACTGAACCAAATTTTGTAAGAACCTAATCTTGCAACTGTAATGGCTAAGTTGCAATGATAATTACTAGAGCAGTAATAAGAAATGAATAGGTTTCGAGATAAGATAGCCTATCACCTTACTAAAGTAGGGTGATAATCAGGAATTTTCATTCCAAGAAATAAGATTAATGGCTATAAGTTTGACGATGAAAGTGATGATACGATCCCTCAGTAAGGGAAATTAAGTAATGTTGAGGAATTTTAGATATTCCTAAGAATTACGATTATGCACTAGTGCTATCAAGGAAATGTTAGAAGCAATGAAAGGAGCTTTTACTATCTAGCAAGTGGCTAGTTGACTTAAGTATGCCTGTTATTGCATCACTTGAACGATATTATGATTTTCCAAGATTGGCTTTGAAAGAATTCAAAGAAAATATTTTTATGAAAGATTTTATGTTTAATAGAACCCCCTCATTTTATGTATGACGGCCGAATCCTTGAGGAGAAAATTCCAAGATAGGGGCTGTCATTAAAAGCAAAGGTTCCAAGTTAAGAGCCATAGGCCAAATCCTTGAGGAAGTAAATTCCAAGATGGGGGCCATAGGCCGAATCCTTGAGGGATGAGTTTCAAGAAAGGAACGAATTCCAAGAAAGGGGCCACTATGAAGAGTAAAGGGTTCTGATAATATAAAATCAAGTTTCAAGAAAGGAACTATTTTCAAAAAGTGTTCTAAATGTATGATATGATATGTTTTCCAAGTGTGGAAAATTATGAAATACGAGAAACTTTTCAAATATGAAAAAGTTATATGATAAGATATGTATTTTTTTTCAAACATGACAAGTTATATAATATACTTGCTCAGTTTTACGTAAAAAGTTCTTGTGATACGATATGAAGGGACAGTATGTATGAAAGTATGTTAGTATGTATGAAAGTAAGAAAGTAAGAATGTATGCAAGTATGTATGTATGGATGTATGTAAGTAGGAACGTATGTAAGTATGAAAGTGAGATAGTATGCAAGTATGTATGTATGTACGCAAGTATGAATGTATGTAAGTATGATAAGATATGAAGGAAGATTATGGTTCTATATAAGAGACATGATCCCATTAAAGGATTAAAATGGGAACTTGATCAAACCAGTATGTATTGGTGATGAAATTTAAGAAAAGTTACTTAGAAGTAACTGAATTTTCGAGGACGAAAATTTTTTAAGGAGGGTAGATTGTAATACCTGATTTTTCATCAATACGATTCTTTGTATAGAACTTACATTGAACCGTAAATGCATTTATGGAAAAAGCCCAGTTAAGGGTTTTTAATTATGTTTTGTGAGTTTTATGGTTATATAAGACTCAAACAGGATTAATTAATTAAGAAAACAACCTTTTAAGTCAAAAGGAACAATATGGCAAAATTTCTTGAAAAGTCAAACTTTGACCGAGAAACGTCACGGTTGACCAAAAAGTCAACTGTTGACCAAGAAAGTCAAAATTTGACAAAAAGGTCACTAATCGACAAGAAAGTCGATGGTTGATCCAAAAAGTTCAAGAAATGATGCTACGAGTCTGTACGATTTATTAAGAAACCGTATGGAAATTGTACCGGACGAAAACCGGTTTTTCAGATAATAAGAAATGTTTAAGACTTAAGAACCACCCTAGAAAATCAAGCACAATGAGTTCAAGTATAGGGCAAAAGGGTTTTGAAAAATAAGGAAAATTTCACACAGTCCATTTTTATACGGATGAATTTTGGACTGCAGTTCGGTAAACCGATACTGAGTTTAAGTAAATCCAGTATTGGAAATACCTGAGTTAACTTAAAAATGGACTGTACAATAATTAAAAAGCCAAACAAGCCTAAGCCTAGCTTACCTCACATACCTTTTCCTTTATGACATCATTTTTCCATTTAAGAAAAATTGGAAAGTATTTTGGAAGATAAGCTTCCTTGGTGGCCGGCCACATACCCCCCCCTAATGTGTGATTTCTTGCTTTTCATGGGGCCAAAATCCAATTTCCCAAAAGTTCCCAACCTCTATAAATAGGGGTGGGCATTGTTCACAATTCAAGAATGTTAGCTAAACTTTGGCCAATTTTCTACTCACCAAAACCGGATTTGAGTGAAAGAGAAAGGCAAGAAAATTTGTAAAACCAAGAGTGTGTAGGGCTTAGTGATGGTCGGATTCAAGTAGGAAACCAAGCAAAAAGTTGGAGAAAATTTTGGAACCCAAATCCTTAGCCAAGGCCGGTTGTAGGGGGGAGAACCAAGCCAAGAATCCAAACCGGGTTTTGGAGCAATTGGCTGGAAATTTTGGTGCAAGTTGGTGACCGGACTTCAAGGGAAAGAAGGCTGGAAATTTCGGACCCTTTTAGCCAAGCAAGACCAGCGGCTGTTGGTTAGGAAAAAGGGAGGAAACCGAGCCCACCTTGAGCCAAGAAAGTGAGGTAAAACCTTAACCGATTCAAGCTTTCATTTAAATTTCGTGTGGAGAAATTTAAATGTATTTAAGCTATGGTTTGTAAGGGTATAAGCCCACTTTTAAGTTCTGCCCTAGCTTGTTAATTATGAGCTTATGCTTGATTTGTTTAAGTTTAAGGTTTGGTGGTTCAATTATGTGCATGCTAGGTGTTTGCTAGAATGCCTAGGGTTTATGCATGATTATGAATGACGTTCAATTTGGTTACATGTTGAAATCTGAACGTTAGAAACGTGATGCATGTCTGATTTAGGCTCCCGCTGAGTTCGGTTGAGGTAGGGTGAACGTTTTAGGACGTAAACGAAATTTTAAACCGAAAACTGCCAACTCGGGTAGAAATTGGCCAGTTTCGGGAAAAACAGTTTTTGAGGCTTCTAGAGGCCGAATCAGGGGAAACTCAAAACATGAAAGTTTTTAAGTAGAGTTTTTCCTAGAGGACACGCGGACAGTTTTGTAAAATGAGGCTCCAATGGCCTCGGTTTTTACCAAAACCCGTGCCTAAGTGCCCAGGACCCGTGCACGGCCAGGACTAGTTCCAAAGGGTTTTTGATCACGAAAACGCCAGAACTGGGTTTTACCCAAAACATGAAAGTTGTAGAGTTTTTCAATGTTTACAACTTTCGTGAAGACAAGTTTTACAAATTCAGTCTGGATTTTAAGATGAAAATGGATTTCGGAAAACTGTACAGGAATTAGGGGAATCCTGTACAGGATTTACAAAGTTGACACAGAAAATGCATATTTTTGCAGTTTCACTGCAAATGGACATTGTGAAACTGTTCCAAAGGCAGTTTCCAATAGTCAATAATTTTATAAGTCTCATTTGAAGATTTTCAGTTTTTAAAGTCAAACAAAAAGATTGTTTTGAAGATAATTTACCCAAGTTTCCAAAGAGATGGAAAATGGGTTTTTAAACCAAACTGGGTAAATAAAATGACTACGGGTAATAACAGGAAATAATATTCGAATTACTAGGCCAAAGCCTAGAGCTCAAGTTTAACCCAGATAGGGTTAACTTTTGATGATCAAGAGTTTAATTATGATTAACCTTAAGGGTTAGTCAAGATAACCCTAAAGGATATCATAAGTAATAAATTGGGCTATGATATAGGATTATTTGAGGTAACCCAATGATTATGGACAAGAATAAAGCCCAAGGTTAGGAATGAAACCTAACCCTAACAGTATGCATAAAGGTTTAACACATGAGGTTATCCAACGTAACCTCTTAAAGAATTTATTCATAGGGTTACTATTTGTAACCCAATAAGACGTCTAGTAGTTGAGACCTACATTTAGGATTACGTATGCATGTTGGTTAGTTTATCAACATTCCGCCATACTAATTAAACCTCACCTATGTCCTTAAATGAGCAGGAGGGAACCTACAGCTGTACTCTGAGAGGAAGCAGCTTAATGTAGGACATAGCTAGAGAGGTAAGTACAACTCCACCTGCAGCATGAACAAAATGTTTTTGTTACATGTTATGTTTTTACGAAATCATGTATTGATTTACATGATTTACCTAAGTTATGTTATGAAAAGCGGTGTCATGATAAGTTAAGTATGTTATGACAAGTATAAGTATGATATGATGAGTTACGTTATGATAAGGTTACGTCATGTATGTCATGTTATGATAAGTTATGTCATGATAAGTTTATGTATGTCAAGTTATGTTATGTTATGACATGGTAATTTATGTTAGAATGTATTATGTTTGTGACATCATGAAGCATGTTCACCATTATTAAATCACATGGTAAGAATAAGTTAAGTTAGGAGTTAAAGACCCGCTAATGTTATTGTGTCGTACCGACTTGCCACAAGGGCGGGATTAAACGGTTAAGTCAATGGTTTGAATTGGATTGGACTGCCTACCCCAATCACTCTATGCAAACAATTAGTTTCATAGTTTGACTTGGTTTGGATTGGCCGCCTCCAACCACTCCATGGATGAGTACTACGGTACGAGCATGTATGACATATAAGGGTTTATAACCAAGATATTGAAAACATAGTAGCTTTGAAAAAGAACATAATCGGTTCACGCATTTTATATGTTAAAAATGTTTTTGTGGATTGAATATTGTACTTACTGGGCAATTAGCTCATTACTTACGTTCATGCTGTAGGTAAGCAACCTAACGGCAGTACTTGATGCAAAACTGTGAAGAGTTGGTGCTGCGGACTGTGAAATGTGGGATGGACACCGCCACGGGTTTGGAAAATATGTTTTTATAAAATACGTTTGTAAAATGTGTTTTGTTATGTTTAAGAAAAGTTTCAAGTATGTATGGCAAGCAAGTTGCCTCGTGTTGTACCGATCCGCGCTAAGTCGGGTCTGGTCCACGATATTAGTACTCGTGTGAGTACATACGAATATGCATGATGATAAGTTAAGTTTAAGTTTGAAAGTAAAATAGTTTTTAAAATCAAGTTTAAAGTTTGAAGAAAAGAAAAGAATAAAAGAAAAAAATTTATTCTGAAATTTTCTATAAGGTTAAGTATTTAAGATTGAGTTTTAATTTAAGTATGTAAGTAAGGTGACGACCCGGCGTGGAAGTCGGGGCGTTACAGGTTTGGTATCAGAGCAAGGTTTCCTGCCATCCAGTTTCACAGTTCTGCCGCCAGCGCCACAGTTTTGTAAGTTTGTTTTCTTACTCTGTTTTATGTATAGTAATTATGTGAGGTTATAATATTTTATGATTAAGATATAAACCTGGTGTCAAGCCCGGGTTCGACTGGAGAGGATCGCAAGGCTTCATTGACATTCTGAGGAATGGAGGAAGAGCTATGCATCTTCGATAGGACCCAAAAAGTGATTACACGATATGGAGACTTTCTTCAGATTTCGTCATGTTGGACGCACCTTCAAGATATGATTGCCAGCCGACGCCTAGTCAAGGAGGCTCGTGCAAGGTGCCTTAGCATAGGGTACCTCGAGAGGAGAATTCCTAAATTTTATGAAATTTGGGACCGCCTATGCATTATCGCGATCCAGGAATGTACTAGGATATGTATATGAAACGATACGTCAACTATGTTGCAACTTGGCGTGCTTATCCAAATGAGTCCAGAGGCTATGATTGCCAGTAGATCAGAGTTGCGCAGCGGAAGCGTGGAAGATAAGTTAAGCCTACGATATGATATGATAAGATTGTGATGAATCTCTAGTATGATAAGCTGATAAGTTACGATGTTATGATGATATGATATGTTAAGATATGAATGGAAGAATAGGTATTAGACATGTTAAGGATTAGAATTAGAAACTAGGAGATGGTTCGTCGCATGTACGACTGAACCAAATTTTGTAAGAACCTAATCTTGCAACTGTAATGGCTAAGTTGCAATGATAATTACTAGAGCAGTAATAAGAAATGAATAGGTTTCGAGATAAGATAGCCTATCACCTTACTAAAGTAGGGTGATAATCAGGAATTTTCATTCCAAGAAATAAGATTAATGGCTATAAGTTTGACGATGAAAGTGATGATACGATCCCTCAGTAAGGGAAATTAAGTAATGTTGAGGAATTTTAGATATTCCTAAGAATTACGATTATGCACTAGTGCTATCAAGGAAATGTTAGAAGCAATGAAAGGAGCTTTTACTATCTAGCAAGTGGCTAGTTGACTTAAGTATGCCTGTTATTGCATCACTTGAACGATATTATGATTTTCCAAGATTGGCTTTGAAAGAATTCAAAGAAAATATTTTTATGAAAGATTTTATGTTTAATAGAACCCCCTCATTTTATGTATGACGGCCGAATCCTTGAGGAGAAAATTCCAAGATAGGGGCTGTCATTAAAAGCAAAGGTTCCAAGTTAAGAGCCATAGGCCAAATCCTTGAGGAAGTAAATTCCAAGATGGGGCCATAGGCCGAATCCTTGAGGGATGAGTTTCAAGAAAGGAACGAATTCCAAGAAAGGGGCCACTATGAAGAGTAAAGGGTTCTGATAATATAAAATCAAGTTTCAAGAAAGGAACTATTTTCAAAAAGTGTTCTAAATGTATGATATGATATGTTTTCCAAGTGTGGAAAATTATGAAATACGAGAAACTTTTCAAATATGAAAAAGTTATATGATAAGATATGTATTTTTTTTCAAACATGACAAGTTATATAATATACTTGCTCAGTTTTACGTAAAAAGTTCTGTGATACGATATGAAGGGACAGTATGTATGAAAGTATGTTAGTATGTATGAAAGTAAGAAAGTAAGAATGTATGCAAGTATGTATGTATGGATGTATGTAAGTAGGAACGTATGTAAGTATGAAAGTGAGATAGTATGCAAGTATGTATGTATGTACGCAAGTATGAATGTATGTAAGTATGATAAGATATGAAGGAAGATTATGGTTCTATATAAGAGACATGATCCCATTAAAGGATTAAAATGGGAACTTGATCAAACCAGTATGTATTGGTGATGAAATTTAAGAAAAGTTACTTAGAAGTAACTGAATTTTCGAGGACGAAAATTTTTTAAGGATGGTAGATTGTAATACCTGATTTTTCATCAATACGATTCTTTGTATAGAACTTACATTGAACCGTAAATGCATTTATGGAAAAAGCCCAGTTAAGGGTTTTTAATTATGTTTTGTGAGTTTTATGGTTATATAAGACTCAAACAGGATTAATTAATTAAGAAAACAACCTTTTAAGTCAAAAGGAACAATATGGCAAAATTTCTTGAAAAGTCAAACTTTGACCGAGAAACGTCACGGTTGACCAAAAAGTCAACTGTTGACCAAGAAAGTCAAAATTTGACAAAAAGGTCACTAATCGACAAGAAAGTCGATGGTTGATCCAAAAAGTTCAAGAAATGATGCTACGAGTCTGTACGATTTATTAAGAAACCGTATGGAAATTGTACCGGACGAAAACCGGTTTTTCAGATAATAAGAAATGTTTAAGACTTAAGAACCACCCTAGAAAATCAAGCACAATGAGTTCAAGTA
>CM046372.1:3669675-3695786 GCA_025413025.1 Ficus hispida | reverse complement strand
CGAATCGCCGATAATAACCAGCAATCCAAGGAAACTCCTGATTTCCGTAACCATTCTTAGGTCTGGGCCATAAACTAACTGCCTCTACCTTAGCAGGATCCACAGAAATCCCTTCTTTGGACACCACATGCCCCAAGAAATGCACCTTTTCTAGCCAAAATTCACATTTTGTGAACTTGGCATATAGCTGATGTCGTCTCAACGTCTCCATCATTACTCTCAAATGCTGCTTATGTTCTTCCTGGGACCTTGAATAAATCAAAATATCGTCAATAAAGACGATGACGAACTTATCCAAATATTCTTTGAACACTCTGTTCATAAGATCCATGAAAGCAGCTGGGGCGTTGGTCAGTCCAAACGGCATAACCAAGAATTCGTAGTGTCCATAGCGCGTACGAAAAGCCGTCTTGGAGATATCTGACTCCTTGATCTTGAGCTGATGATAACCTGATCGCAGATCGACCTTTGAAAATACCACTGCTCCCCTAAGCTGATCAAACAGATCGTCTATCCTCGGGAGGGGATACTTGTTCTTGATTGTGATCTTATTCAGCTCGCGATAGTCGATACACATACGCAACGATCCATCCTTTTTCTTAACGAACAAAACAGGCGCTCCCCACGGAGAGTAACTCTGTCGGATGAATCCCTTGTCGAGCAACTCTTGTAATTGCACTTGCAGTTCTCTAAGCTCAGCTGGTGCCATGCGGTAAGGTGCTTTCGATATCGGAGCAGCTCCAGGTAGCAACTCGATCTCGAACGAAATTTCACGTTCTGGCGGAAGCCCTGGCAAATCCTTCGGAAAGATATCCACATATTCCTTAATAATGGGGACATCTTCCGGCGTTAATTCCATCTCCCGATCCTTGTCCACCATGTTAGCTAAGTACCCCTGACAGCCACTAGCTAACATTTTCCAAGCTTTCATTGCCATGACCAATCTGGTTGTTGAGTTCCGAGACTGTCCATGGAAATTGAACTCCTCTTCATCGTAGGGATTGAAAGCCACACAACGCTTCCGGCAGTCGATCTTGGCGTTGTACTTGCCCAAGAAGTCCATCCCTAAGATCACATCGAAATCCTGAAGTCGGATCGCGATGAGATCTACATACAATTCTCTACCACAAATAATTACGGGAATATTCTGTATCCAGAAATCGGACCATAAAATTTCTCCGGATGGCAGAGAAGTTTTGAAAGGCTGCTCTAACTTATCAACACCTCTTCCTAACTTCTGGGCGAACTCTAAGGATATAAATGAGTGAGTGGCTCCAGAATCAAACAAGGCAATAGCTTCATGAGTGGTGATAGAGATCTGACCTGTCACCACGTGAGAAGTTCCTGCTTCAGCATCTCCTCTCGTGTAAGCATAGATCCTGGCTTGAGGTTCAGGAGCCTCCAATCTGCCTTGCGTGATCGAGGGTCCTTCGAGTCTGGCTTGGACTGCGTGTAATTGACCGGGTGCGTTTCGGTTAGATGGTGGAGGGTTCTGGTTTTGGGGGTTCTGGTTGCAGCTTCTGGCAAAATGCCCCTCCTTGCCACATAGGTAACAAACATTTGTCCCCATTCTGCATACCCCTGGATGCTTCTTTCCGCATTTGGCACACTGCGGATACTCAACGCTGTTACCATCCCTTCCCCGATTATTACTCTTCTGTGGGAAGTTTTTCTGTTGACCCTGGCCCGTGAAATTACCCTTTCTCTTATTCTTTCCAAACTGCTTGGAATTCTGGGCAGGGCTACTGGTCTGGCCCTTCTGGTTGGTCTCCGCGTTTTGACGAGGCTGTGTCTGCTTTACCACGGCCTTTTCCTCCTTTCTGGCTTTAAAAATCTGAGCCCTAGCTTCCTTGTCCTGGTTGATCCAGTACTCAGCTCTTATCGCTCTACTGACACAATCAGATACCAGGGTAGGTGGGCTACTGCCTGCACTGACCTGCTTGGAGATGTCTGTGCGGAACATCTTCATCATCCTTCTGACCTTTTCCTTTTCATTCGGAACCAGTTCCGGACACAGACGGGCTAGTTGCTCAAATTTCTTTACGGCCTCCATAACCGTCATCGATCCCTGTCGTAAACTGGTGAACTCATCTTGCTGAGCCGCCAGTATCTCCGCGTTGTAGTACATGGCACGGAATTCGGTTACAAAATCCTGCCAGTTCATGGCCATGACATCCCGCCGCATTTGAACGGTCATCCACCAGTGCCGTGCATCTTTCTTCAAGGCAAATGAAGCACAGAGAACCTTCTCCTGTTCTGTAAGCCGCATGAAATCCAAAATAACCTGGATATCAATCAACCAATTATCGGCGGCGATTGGGTCAGTTACCCCTTCAAATTCAGGCGCCTTCATCCGCCTGAATCTCTCGTACAGCAGATCCTCCCGCACTAGCTGTACATTGTCTTGTCCTCCTGCTTGTGCCATCGGAATCTCAGCATTCCGAGGAATCTCTGGTTGGACCTCTGGAACTTGAGGTACCACTGGCGGTACCTGTTGTACTGGGGGTGGAACTTCGTTCACTTGGGGCCTCTGATTCAATTGCGCTATCTGTTCTCGCAATCTGTTAGTTTCTTGCTGCTGTTCGAGCAGCTGTCTTTGCAAATTTGCAACAATTGTCGCGAAATCCGGCTCGGGCGGATTTACTGGCGTTGCTCGACGTGGGCGTACCATCCTATCATATCATTTAGAAAAGATATTATCATACTATTAATATCCTTTCTTTCATTCATCATTTATCTTATCATAATGTAATACTTAACATTACATACTTATCATAGCATTCATAGTCATAATACAGACATTGTATCTCATAACATAACATTTATCATTCATACCATACTTTGAACTTATCTTTTGTACATTTACAAAAAGTACATCATATTTACAATAATATACGTACATATATGTTCGTCATACTGTATACACAGGGTCAAAAATATGATGGAAGTGTCTACCACTTTACCATCGTACATAAGTACAAGCCTATCTCAAAAAAATAATAAGCTAGTACAAACAGTCTTAAAAGCAAAAATATATACATAATCGATCGATCTAATCCTAATCTAACTCTACAACTGTGACTACTGAGACGTCGGAGTCGGCCTCTCCGTCCTCATCGAAGATCTCCTCCGGATCCTCCTCGAAGTCCAGCCAACCTGCGTGCTCTAACTCAGGATCTGGCTCCTCATTATCCTCCTCATCACTCGATAATACGATAATAGGAGGAATCGGGTCCTCGGGAACGTCCATCTCATCATCCCCGTCATAGTCATCAGCCTCGGCCTCAAAGTCGACCTCATGAGCAGGTACCTCTGGCATCGGGTCGGCAGCCATCGGGTCCTCCTGGTAGGCTGGATCTGGCTCATACACCGGCTCTGGTATCTCGGCGTCCTCTACTGGCGCCTGCTGAGCCTCTGCCAAATCCGGGGCTGGCATATCGTGAATGTTAGCCTCGACTCCCAAAATAGCCTCAATCATGTGTCCAACTGACAAACCGAGCATGGGTTCAGGAATGTACTGCCGGATCTGAATAGGCAATCCGTTCCTCAGAATAACTAAGGCCTGCAGCTCGGGACTCTGTAGATACTGAGGAATGTATGGCAGCATCGACTCCTGGAATCGTCGACAATAATGGGCCATCGTCTCCTGAGGATACGCGTGCCAATCAGCTACGTAGCTGAGGTAACGAGTATGGTGCATGTCCTCATAGATCTCAGCATCGCGGAGTACATCGCCCGCTCCCTCGCCTATCATCGGCCCGTAACGAGCCATCACTGCCGTGCGAAAATGCGGCCACGTGCGGCTCGGCAACTGACGCTCTCCAAGGATGATCCACCATATCCTAGCGTCAACAGCGAAACATCGGCTAGCCAAGGAAACCTGTAGCCGGGCCTCGATGTGGCAGGTATGGAAGATCAACTCCATATCATACAACCATGCTGCCACTGGTACCGTACGTCTCGTGCCGTCAAACATAAGCGGACACGACTGAAAGAATGACCTCGTCGCCTCTCGGTCTGCGTCGACTTGGTCCGGGTCCATATCGTCAAGTCTATCATAATATAGGCGCATAATAATTATTAATATACGAAAATAAAATTTTTAACTTACAATGATGGCGGCGATGGCAGGCTGACTGTGAAATTTGATCGCAGGGAACCGCTCTGATACCAACTCTGTAACGACCCGCCTAGCACAGGTCGTTACCATACATACATATCGTACATACATAACTTACACAGCGGAAATTTTTTTTTTTTTTTTTTATACTGTACTTACATACGAAATATAAATGTATATCGAACATTAATTACGTTGTTTGGGTGTAAATAAAACTTATTTCATAATTACATAATATAACGAAACGCGTAGCGGTTTATTCCCACATTTCACAGTCCGCCAATCCATGCCCTCCATCTTGCATCAAGAATTATTTCCAGGCTGCTTACCTACAGCACAGACGTAAGACAGTGAGCTTTCGCTCAGCAAGTACAACTATTCTATACCGCAATTTACTTTAAATAAAACACATCACACATACCACACTAATCATAACTTAAGCATAACATAATATAACTTATCTTAACTTATGCATGAGCCATTTATGCTTCATTATGCTTGCTTAATTAATCGTAACTTGCTTTCTTAACTTATCATAACTTATCTTGTCTTATCTTGTGGGCCCCATAACGTAAGTGTTCGTACCGGGCGCGCAACTATGAATTGGTTGGGGCGGCCAAACCATTTCCAATTCAATCCATAGTTCAACCCGACCTAACGCGGGTCGGTACGACACAGGCAATTTATTTGCCATCATAACTTTCATTATCTCATACTTAATTGTATTAATTAGTGAGCATACATCGTGATATGTCACACAATTAATTTATAATCTTATCATCATAACCTATTCCATGGCATTCTAAATCATAGCATTTCAATTTTTTTATAACACATAGCATACCATAACATATAACATAGCATATCATCATAGCATTTTATAACATACTCTTAACACATAATCATAGCATACTACAAAGCATGACATTTTCTATAACATTTCCTATAACTTAAAACTATCTACAACACATAAGAGGTAACATTTACACTACATAGCATTTTCATCATACTTTGGCAAGTATACACAACAAAGCCCATGCTGTAGGCGGAGTTGTACTTACCTCGTTCGTAAAAGCTGTGTCCAAAAGTCGAGTTAAATCCCGTTGGGACACTTCGGCGTGCGACGTTCTGAGATTAATAAAAGTAAGGGTTAGAACTGTTGGTAATATAACCAACATTCTTATATAACCTTACTTATCTTTACCTTATCTTAATTGGTTACCTAAGTAACCCTAACCGGTTAAATCTTTAACTTAGGTTTTAAAAACAAACTTATTTCCTTAGAAAAGAATTCTTAGGTTTTGGTTTAAAAATCCTTTTGTTCAATCTTTTAAAAAAACTGAAAACCTTAAAAGGAGTCGTATAAAATTATTGACTATTGGAGACTGCCTTTGGAACAGTTTCTCAATGTCAATTTTGCAGTGTAATTACAAAAATATGCATTTTCTGTGTTAACTTTGTAAATCCTGTACAGGATTTCCATAATTCCTGTACAGTTCTCCGAAATTCATTTTCATCTTAAAATCCAGACTGAATCTGTAAAACTTGTCTTCATGAAAGTTGTAAACATTTAAAAACTCTACAACTTTTATGTTTTGGGTAAAACCCAGTTCTGGCGTTTTCGTGGTCAAAACCCCTGAGGAACTTGTCCTGGCCGTGCTCGGGTCCTGGGCACCTTAGGCACGGGTTTTGGTAAAAACCGAGGCCATTGGAGCCTCATTTTACAAAACTGTCCGCGTTGTCCTCTAGGAAAAACTCTACTTAAAAACTTTCATGTTTTGAGTTTCCCCTGATTCGGCCTCTAGAAGCCTCAAAAACTGTTTTTCCCGAAACTGGCCAATTTCTACCCGAGTTGGTAGTTTTCGGTTTAAAATTTTGTTTACGTCCTAAAACGTTCACCCTACCTCAACCGAACTCAGCGGGAGCCTAGAAAGTGGTCATGCAGCGTTTTCTAACGTCCAATATTCAACATGCAAATCAAATTTAGCATCAAACATAATGTACATAAACCCTAACCAATTCACAAACATCTAGCATGCAAAAATCATAACCACCAAACCATAAATCCTAACCATAACAAGCACATAGCCTATAATCTTAATTTAGGGCAGAAAATTAAAGTGAGCTTATGCTCATTACAACACATACTTAAATACATTTAAATTTCTCCAATTGAAATTTAAATGAAAGCTTAAGAACTTGGAATTTTACCTCACCTTGGATCCGAATTTTTGGATTGGCTCTTGGCTCCCCTTTTTCCCTCTCCAACAGCCGGTCCTTTGGCCAACTTGTGCACCAAATGCTCAAGTGCTCTTAAATGATGTTCTAAGTGGAAACCAACACTCAAAACTCTAAATCCCCCTTTGGATTCAACTTTTTTTCTCTTGCTTTTCTCTTGCCCCACACAACCGGCCCTTGGCCTAGAATTGGGTTCCAATTTTTTTTCAAACTTCCTTGCTTGCTCTCTAAGGTAAAACCGACTATCCCTAGGCTTAAAACACACTTGGTTTTTGCAAAATTTCCTTCCTTTCTCTCTTGTTGAAGTTCGGATTTTGGTGGAGAAAATTTGGCAAAGTTTAGCTAAGTTTTCTAATTTTTTTCAATAGTACTCTCACCTATTTATAGAGGTTGGAATTTCTTGAAATTGCACACTTTAGTCCTCAAAAAAATCAGAAATTGGACTTAGGGGGGGGCATGTGGCCGGCCATTGCATGGCTAATGCCAACCAAATACTTTCCAATTTTTTTTTAAATGACATAATGATGTCATAATCCAAAAGGTGAATGAGGTAAGCCATTCTAAGGTTTGTTTGGCTCTTTACCTTGTTATGCAGTCCATTATTGTTTTAACACAGGTATTTCTAATACTGGATTCACTTATGCACAGTATTAGTTTACCGAACGGTAGTCCAAAATTTATCTGTGTGAAAACAAACTGTATAAAAATTTCCTTATTTCTTAAAACCCTTTTTGCCCTTTGATTCTACTTAATGTGCTTGTCTTTCTATGGTGGTTTTAAGTTCTAAACATATCATTTTATCAGTAAAAACGGCATATTCAGTATAATTCTATACTGCGGCGATTTTACTCGTACCGTCTTTTCTTCAACTTTTTGGGGTCAATCTTTGGCTTTCTCGTCCACCATTGACTTTCTTGTCGACAGGTGACTTTCTTGCCGAGATTTGACTCCCGTGGTCAACAGTTGACTTTTTGGTCAACCATCGACGTTTTTGGTCAAACTTTGACCAACATACATTTTTGGCCATTTTCATTCCTTTTTACCTAAAAGGACGTTTTCTTGTCCTAGAAATTATTTTTGAGTCTTTTAAAGTCATAAAAACTCACAAAACATTATAAAAACCCTTAACCGGGCTTTTTCATTAATATTCTTAAGGTACAATTTGAATTTTTTGTACAAAGAATCATAATCGTTAAATAACTAGGTATTACACGGATTGCCCGTCCGTTTGAGGATGAAAAGCTGTACTAAAGATAAGCTTGGTACCCATGGCTTGATGTACACTTCTCCAGAACTTAGAAGTGAAACGACCATCACGATCAGAGATGATTGTCTTTGGAATCCCATGGTAGCGAACAATCTGCGCGACGTATAGTTCCGCCAGCTGTTCCACCGAAAAACTAAGCTTGATGGCGATAAAGTGTGCAGACTTCGTCAAACGATCAACAACCACCCAAATAGCGTCGTTGCCGTTGGGAGTTCGGGGTAGTCCAACCACGAAATCCATCGTCACTTGGTCCCATTTCCATTCTGGAATGGAAATTTTCTGCAATTCTCCCCCTGGACGTTGGTGTTCTGCTTTCACCCTTTGACATGTAAGGCATTTACTGACGAATGTAGCGACGTCATTCTTCATTCTGGGCCACCAAAAGCTTTCCTTCAAGTCTTGGTACATCTTTGTGGCTCCTGGATGAACGGAATATGGAGTCTCATGAGCCTCCTTCATGATCTGCTCCTTCAACTTATCCTCGTTAGGGATGCATAATCTATTTTTCCGATAGAGTATGCCCTCATCTGATATGTTGAAGTCCGACTCCTTTCCTTCTAAGACCTCGTTCCTTGTCCTGAGCAGTGAGGCATCTCCTTCTTGTCGCTCCTTCATGCTATCCAAAATGGTAGGTTGGAAAGTTAGGGCAGCTAAACTTCTTGTGATGAGCTCTATCCCAGCTTCCACTAGCTCCTTCTGAAGAGGTTCGATTAACGACTGCATGGACATTAACGAAGAAGACGACTTCCGACTGAGGGCATCAGCTACTTTGTTAGCCTTCCCTGGATGGTAACAGATGTCTATGTCATAATCCTTCACCAATTCGAGCCATCTTCTTTGCCTCATGTTAAGCTCCTTTTGTGTGAAGATATACTTCAAACTCTGATGATCCGTGTAGACTTCACACTTACTGCCGTAAAGGTAGTGCCTCCAGATTTTGAGCGCAAATACCACCGCCGCAAGTTCCAAATCATGCGTCGGGTAGTTCTTCTCATGATCCTTTAGCTGGCGTGAAGCATAAGCGATCACCTTTCCATTTTGCATGAGCACGGCTCCCAATCCTATTTTAGAAGCATCGCTGTATATCACGAAGTTTCCTTCTTCCACATTCGGAATTGTGAGAATCGGAGCGCGAGTCAGCCTATTTTTCAGCTCTTGGAAGTGCTCTTCACACTTTGCAGTCCATTCGTACTTCTTTCCTTTCCGTGTAAGTGCAGTGAGCGGCGCTGCAATTTTAGCAAATCCTTCAACGAAACGTCGGTAGTAGCCCGCCAAGCCGAGGAAACTACGTACTTCGGTGACATTTTTCGGAGCTGGCCATTCACTTACTGCCTCAATCTTGGCCGGATCTACAGATATGCCGTTCTTGGAGACCACATGTCCTAAGAAATGGACCTTTTTCAACCAAAATTCACACTTTGTGAATTTAGCGTAGAGCTGATTTTGCTTTAAAATTCGTAAAGCAATCCTTAAATGCTCCTCATGCTCCTCCTTTGATCTTGAATAAATCAAGATATCATCTATAAAGACGATAACAAATTTATCCAAGTAATCCTTGAATACTCGATTCATCAGGTCCATAAAGGCTGCTGGAGAATTTGTCAGTCCGAATGGCATAACGAGGAACTCGTAATGTCCATATCGCGTACGAAAGGCTGTCTTGGGAACGTCTCCTTCCCTAATTCGAAGCTGGTGATATCCGGATCGCAGGTCAATCTTCGAGAAAATTGAAGCTCCTCTCAGCTGATCAAACAGATCGTCGATCCGAGGCAAGGGATACTTGTTCTTGATAGTTATCTTGTTCAATTCCCGATAGTCAATGCACATCCTAAGAGTGCCGTCCTTCTTTTTAACAAACAGAACTGGAGCTCCCCATGGCGAGTAGCTCTGACGAATGAATCCTCGATCCAGAAGCTCTTGTAACTGAATCTGCAGTTCCTTAAGTTCGGCAGGCGCCATCCTATAGGAGCCTTGGATACTGGTGCTGATCCAGGAAGTAACTCAATCTCAAAGGAGATCTCTCGTTCTGGTGGCAGTCCTGGCAACTCTTCAGGAAAAACCTCTATAAATTCTCTGACTATCGGTACTTCCTCCGGTCTGCTCTCGGTTTCAAGCGTCTTATCCACTATGTTGGCTAGAAATCCCATACATCCTTCTGCCAACAATTTCCTAGCCTTCAGCGCAGAAATGAACATTTTCGGCTGTTTTGGAGTCGATCCTCTGAAAATAAACTCCTCGCCTCCAATTGGCTTGAACGTAACAGTACGCCGTGGACAGTCGATAACTGCGTTGTACTTCCCCAAGAAATCCATTCCTAAGATGACGTCGTAGTCATATAGGTCTATGATGATCAGGTTGACATACATTTCCCTACCACATATAATTATTGGAACATGACGTATCCAATAATCAGACAACAGAATCTCCCCGGAGGGTAATGCAGTCCTAAATGTTTTTCCAATTCTATCACTTGCCCTACCTAGTTTCTTAGCGAATCTAGGTGATGTGAACGAATGCGTAGCTCCAGAATCAATTAACACATAGGCATCTTGTTGAGCAAAAGGAAGCTGACCTGTCACCACTGTGGAAGGTCCAGCTTGAGCATCCTCCTTTGTATAGGCGTAAATACGTCCTTGCGGTTCTGGAGCTTCCAACCTGCCTTGGGAGATTTCGGGTCCCTCGAGCTTCATCTGTGCAGCGTGAAGTTGAGATCCCTATCCTCTCTGTTGGTTTTGTGGACTCTGAGGATTGAGATTGCAGCTTCTCGCATAGTGGCCTTCCTTGCCACAAAGAAAACAGCGACCGCTTCCAACACGGCACTCTCCCGGGTGCTTTCTCCCACATTTCTGACAAGTGGGATTATTGTTGTTATCAGGAGTATTTCTCTTTTGGGGAAAATTCTGTTGATTCCCCTGTCCTCCTGAATTCCACCTTCTCTTCTGCTGGTTGTTGCCGTACGGTCTGTTGTTGTTGTTCTGGCCCGAAGGTCCTCCTTGACCCTTCTGTTGCGGAGTTTGGCTTGGTTTTGCCTGAATCTGTTTAGCTTGGGCCTTCTCTTCCCTCTTTTCCTGGAAAAATTTAGCCCTTTGCTCCTTGTTCTGACCCACCCAATATTCAGCTCGAATTGCCCTGCTGACACATTCAGCAACAGTGAGTGGTGGATGGGGGCCACTGCTGATTACCACTGCTAAATCTGAGCGGAACATTCTCATCATTCTTCTAACTTTGTCCCTTTCAGAACTGATGAGGTGAGGGCAGAGACGTGCTAGCTGCTCAAACTTTTTGACAGCTTCGGCTACTGACAGATTTCCTTGGCGAAACTTGTCGAACTCGTCTTGTTGAGCTTCCATGACCTCAGTATTGAAGTACTTTTCCTTAAATTCCTCCACAAAGTCCTCCCAAGTCATCTGAGTCACATCTCGCTGGATCTGAACTGTTTCCCACCAGAGGCGAGCATCTTTCCGTAGCATAAAAGTTGCACAGAGGACTTTCTCCTGATCATTAAGTCTGAGGAAATTTAAGGCGACCTGGAGGTCAATCAACCAGTTGTCGGCCTCAATTGGGTTTGTGGACCCCTCGAATTCCGGTGCCTTCATTCGCCGAAATCTGTCATATAGTTCTTCTGGAGTTCGAACCAGAGGTGCTGGTGGCACAGCTGCAGGCGCAACAGGTACTTCAGGGGCTATGGGGTTCTCTGGGATCACCGGGACATCATCAGGAATTTCCGGTGCAGCAGGCTGATTCATAGGTGCTGGTGGTACCCTGGCATCAGGAGGTCCCTGATTCTGTTGAGCTATCTGAGCTCTAAGTCCTCCTATCTCCTGCTGTTGTGCTATCATCATCTGCCTTAGCTCATTCAGCTGAGCTGCAAGATCGATGTCCTGGGTCGGTACTCTTCTACGCTTTGGTGGCATGGTTCTGTATGGAAATAAGGAAATAAATTCAGCTTCTTGAAATTATGCCTTTTATATAGAACCATAATCTTCATTCCATATAAAAGCATAACATGAACATATCTGAATTCATCATGTTCTCGTTCGCATCTCCTTCACAACAGGAGTACCTAACCATAACATTTGGGGAAGATATAAAACTTTCCCATCATTTCCGTACGTCACCTAGTTGCCACCACCAAGCTAAGACACCACCCAACGTCATCCCTGTATCCAACATTCTTCAGCATGGCCGTTGAAGAAAATACTTACTACGCACATAAAATCTTAACTAATCCTAATCGTAAGAAAGTAACATAACTTACTTGGGCCGTTGCAGAAGCGATGTGAGGCGAAGTGAAGTAGGCTGGCAGGATACCGCTCTGATACCAAACTGTGACGCCCCGACTTCCCAAGCCAGGTCGACACCATACATACTTGTTCTTTACTTGAAAATTTGAGAGAAATTTTTTTTTTCTTTAAAACATATTCACATAAATTATCTTGTGGAGAATAATATGTCACCCATATATATATATATTAAACTGAGAATACCTTCTCGTGTCTTCAAACTTTATACATATAACAAATCATAATTTACTTTAGAATATTATAATATTTTCTTAACATCGAATGCGGAAAATCATGCGTAGTGGTATCCCACACCGCCCTTCACTCGCCGCATCGTCTGCATAGCCCACCACTTAAATTGCAGGCTTTTTACCTACAGTATGAAATATAAGAGTGAGCTTTCGCCCAGCAAGTACAAACATAATCTCACGAAATAATTCAAACATCTTAAAACATGTCCATCATCATGTAACTTATGCATGAACCATTTATGATTGATTGAATGTCTTATGCTTCATTTTAGACTCAATCTTTAACTTATCTTGTCTCAACATGTGGGCCCATAGTGTACGTACCGAAAGCGCGCAGCCTCCAGACAAAGCTAGGGTTTGCAAGGCCCTAACAGTTCTGGGAATTAAAACGTGACCCTCACGCATCAACGAGAGGTAAATGTCACAACTGGTTTTAAACATGTATCCTCCTCGATCACGGGAGGTTGGTACGACACCTTCCTTGATTATCTTACCATATGATTTAACATTAGTGAACATGCTTCATGATGTCACTATGTCATATTCAAACTTTAACATTTGCCATATCATGGCATTCTTGAAAACATGACATTTTTAAAACCATGACATTTTAGAAAACATGGCATAATATGTAACATGTTATAGCATATCATCACATAACATCATTTCACATCATACAACATAGCATGTACATTTTAACATAGCATATATGAAAATAGTATTTACTATTTTCATACTGTAGGTGAGGTTCGATACTTGCCTGACTTATTGTAATCCAGGCTTCGTTGATTTCCACTCTGACCTCGACTGCAGGTTACTTCCTGCTATTAGAAAGAACATAGTATAAGAATCCTATAAAATGTTGGTAACCTTTCCAACATTATGATTATATGTCCTTTTACAAGCCTTGATCAACTACTAGGTTACTAATTGTAACCCTAGAGATTGTGGTTAATTATCTTGACCCATTAGGTTACTTGAGGTAACCTTGGGTATTAAACCCATATGATTAGTATTAAATTACTATTCTTATTATCGAGCCTAAGCCTTAGTAACTCGGTTATCCTTCCCGGTTACCACTCGTCATCTTTTGTTTTTACACTTTAGCTTTTAAATCCAATTTAGAAAATTGGCTAGAAAATCTTTTGTTTTACTTCCCAATTCGAGGTTTTCAAAGTAAAACTTTATAAAACTCATTTAAGGCTGAAAACTGCTTTTGAAATCGTTTTCATAGTCAAAACAGGAAATGTTGATGTAGAAATACAGTTTTTCTGTATGTTTGTAGAAAATCCTGTGCAGGAATTTCTTTTTCTCTGCACAGTTTTTATAGTTCAGGTTGTATTTAAAAATCCAAATGGAATTTGAAAAACTTGTCTTCACAAAAGTTCTTGCTCTTGAGAAATTCTAAAACTTTCATGTTTTAAGAAAAACCCAGTTCTGCTTGGATTCGTACCAGTTTTAATTTGAATCCCACTGGTCGTGTAAACTAGGTCTGGGCAGTTTAGTCTCGGATTTTCGTAAAAACGAAGGCCATTGGAGCCTCATTTTGCAAATCCATCCGCGTTGCCCTCTAGGAAAAACTGTTCTGAACAACTTTTGTGTTTGAAGTTTTTCCAAATTCTGCCTCTAAAGGCCTCAAAATCTGATTTTCCCGAGACTGGCCAATTTCTACCCGAAATGGCAGTTTTCGGTTTCGATTTTTGTTTTACGTCCTAGACGTGGAATCTAGCTCAACCAGCCACTGCGGGAGCCCTAATATCAATCATGCAGCGGTTTCTAACATTCAATATTCAACATGCAAGCCAATTTGAACAACATTCATAACCATGCAAAATCCTAAGCATTCAATCAAACACAAAGCATGCATATAAAACCACCAACCATAAAATCCTAATTAACCAAGCACATAACCTAAATTTCTTAACTAAGGCAGGGAATTAAAGTGAGCTTATGCTCTTACAAACTTTGCTTGAAATACATTTAAATTTCTCAATTGAAATTTAAATGAAAAGTGTTGGGTTTTGAGGGGATTTACCTAGCTTCCACCCAAGGGTTTGGCTTGCTAGATTTGGTTCTCCCTTGGTCCCTCCTTGCTGCCACTAGGTCCGGCCCTTTGGCTTGCTTGGCTCCAAACTTTTTCAGCCACTCTAGCACCAAGATCGGTCACCACAACCTCAAAAATCCGGCCTCCAACTTGGTTAGCTCCTCCCTTTTTCCTTTCCCTCTACAGCCGGCCTCTTGGCCAAAAGATTGTCCAAAAATTTTCCAACTCTTTCTTGCTTGCTCTCCACACAAAATCCGACTACCCTAAGCTCTAATCACTCTTGGTTTTGGCAAAATTTCCTTTCTCTCCTTCTCACTCTCGGTTTTTGGTGAAGAAAAATTGGCAAGGGTTTGGTTGCTTTTCTCTAATTTTTTTGAATTATGGGGTCACCTATTTATAGAGGTGAGCAAAGTTTCAAAAATTGGATTTTGACCCCAAGAAAAACAAGAAATCACTCAAAGGGGAGGGTTAGGTGGCCGGCCATCCTTGTGCTAGGTGTCATGGTGTGATTGTTTCCACCATTTATGATGTCATAAATCAAAAATGGGATGATGTCATAATTCCAAGCTTAGGTGATGTCATCTTAAAGCCTTGTTTGGCTTTTTCCTTAATGTAGTCTACTTTAAACTTAACACAGATATTTCTAATACTGCTTTCACTAATACACAGTACAATTTAGTACTGTTATTTTAAACTGCAGTCCAAAATTCATCTGTGTAGAAATGGACTGTATAAAAATTTTCTTATACAATCAAACTTCTTGGCCAAAGATAACCTAACTAATGTGCTTGATTTTCTATAGTGGTTTTTGAATCTTAAACATACCATTTTATCCGTAAAAATGGTTTTTACACGGTACAATTTTTATACTGAAAAATATTTAACCGTACCGCCTCATTTTCGATTTTTCGGGTCAACCATTGACTTTCTTGTCAATCATTGACTCTCTTGTCAAAATTTGACTATCATGAATTCATGAAATTTCGTCATACCTTTTTACTTAAAAGGCCTATCATGAAGTCTCGTAATTAATTTACCGAGAACTCAATCATATACTGATAAAATCATGAATTTTGTATTAATATTCATAATTTTCATAAAATTGCACATAAACACATAATACGAACTATAAATTTCTTATTTACAAGAAAATTGTGAGTTCGTGAAAATTTCGATTATTACACTTCTAGCAAGCATTCAGCATATATAATGGTAAATACTCCACAGTCACCCCTGTTGCACGAATGATAAATATGAATAAAAATCAGAACTGTTCAATGCATTATAGTCGGTTGGAAACATTATTTTAATTATACTAACCCATTGGATTGTTGAGGGATGTTTTTCATAATGGTGACCGATATTAGGTAAGTTCCAGCAGGTTTTCTTGGTTTGAGGTCGAACAAACTTAATTGACCAACCAGCAATGGAATTAACATTGATAAACATTCCATTCCTTCTCGGACCTTCACATTGTGATGGCCTTCATGCTGCAGAGAATCATACACCTCAATGGTCTAGCTTGTCAGATCGAGCTTTACTAATACCCAATGTTTAAGCTTCTCCAAGTGTACTGGTATTAGAACAATCATAACGTCAAACCATGATGACCCACTCTGGACATTAATGCCAAGCATGATCTTGAGTACAGTTTCATAGGTGTCCCAATCGAACTTGTCTGGTGCACTCTGGTAGACACGCCACAATGAACGAACCTTTGAACAAAAGTATGTGTCAATCGTGGTCACCTTCCGTTGTTTCAATTCGGGGAACTGCCTGATCTTCTTTCTCAAGTAGTAAAAGGCGCATCAATGTGCTACATAGACAAAACATGAACAAGGGTATTGTACAATGGAAAGGTGATAACTCTGTGAAATAGAGTTATTTAGCATGCTTTTAAGCTTATTGATTGTTGTTATTTCAAGATAATATGTCTTAGTTTTAGTATTTTATATAATATTAATAAGTTTGTTTTAGTTGGAAGATGGGTAAATAGTTGTAGTTAATTTTGACTTTTTGCATACTTATTATGTTTAATTTTGGTGTAACCTTGAAGTTGGAACCTACGATGTCAAAAGAGTGGAGGCCCACTGAATTAGAGGAGATAATGAAATTGGTAGCTGAAATGCATCAAAATGCTGCAGCAATGCTATAGCATTATCATAGCAAAGTTATACTAGTAAAGAATTAAAGTAAAAGCATGTGGACCCCAATCTTGCCTTACAGCTGGCAAAGACTCATTTGCTTATTATGTTTATGCATGACAGCTGTGAAAACGTTACCAATCTTAGCAACCAAGAGGGCACGTGGAGCTAGGTATCTGTGGGAGTCTTGAGATAAAAAGGAAAGTTAACAAGAAAGAAAGGAAGCCGTTTTCGGAGGCAACAGAAGGAGGTAGAGAGGTTTTTCTAAAAGAGGAAAGGAAGACGAAGGAAAGGGTGAGAGGACGAAAAAGAGGGAGACGACGAAAATATCAGAGAAGAAGGAGATCGGAAGATATTTTGTTTTGTGCTGAAGATCTCTCCAATTTTTCAGTTCCTTCTGAACCTTTTCTTAATCTTTTGATTTTTCATTGGAATGATGAATCTATGGATTGAGACTTATATTTGTAATTTCTTTAATTTGAACATGAACTAAATCCTCTAGCTAGGATTATTGATGGAACCAAGGTTGCAATGAAGATTTAGATGTTGAGTTAAATGTTTAGTGAATTTTATTTGGGTTATTCAAGTGCTTGTTATTGCTTAATTTCTGTTGATTGACTGACCATCAATTGGTAGAATTTGCCTGATCTGAGTTATCAGAATTAGGATTTATGTATGATTTGTATTCCGTCAAAGTTTGGCCAGAATGATTTGAGCTATGATAGGAATTTATGATTGTATTCCGGTCAGGGTTTGACCAGAATAATTTGAGATATGATAAGAATTTATGATTTTATGTTGGTCAAAGTTTGACCAGAATGATTTAAAGTACGATAGGAATTTATGATATATGATGGTCAAAGTTTGACCAGAAAGTCAAAGTATGATGGTACTGTTGAATAACTTGCTGTAACGACCCGCCTAGCACAGGCCATTACCATACATACATACATACATACATGCATTCATACTTACTTACTTATTTAGCGTAAACAGCGGAATTTTTTTTTTTTTTTTATATACTGGCGTACTAACGGAAAAGCGATATACGATCGAAAGCAATATATACACGATGTTTGTAGTTTGGATATTAAATACTGTACATAAATAAAACAAAACGCGTGGCGGTAAAATATCCCACTCACTTCACAGTTCACCCTGCCCCGCTCGCTATCTTGTATCAAAAATTGCTGACAGGTTGCTTACCTACAGCATAGACGTAAGACACGTGAGCTTTCGCTCAGCAAGTACAACATAATTATCCGCGACAAGAAAACATAACTAACATACTTAACTAATCATAGCATACTCTTATCTAATCATGCATGAACCAGTTATGCTTCATTATTCTTACTTGTTCATTCACAGCTTGTCATACTTAACTTGCTTATCTTGCTTATCTTGCTTATCTTGCTTATCTTACTTATCTTGCTTATCTTACTTATCTTACTTATCTTACTTATCTTGCTTATCTTGCTTGTGGGCCCCTTACATAAGTGTACGTACCGGGCGCGCAACTATGGAGTGGTTGGGGCGGCCAGTCCATTTCCAACTCAAACCATAGTCCAACCCGACCTGTGAGCGGGTCGGTATGACACACGCAACTTGCTTGCCATCATATTTGCTTTTCGTTATCTCTTATTTAAAATTTGTGAACATGCTTCGTGATGTCACACATTCATGAGATATAATCATATCATGCTTCATAACATAACTTACTGCATCATAGACATATCATACATCATGTCCTACTGAAATCATAGCACATAACATCATCGCATCACATCACATAAACATTGTCCTAATATCATGCATATCTAACATACAATCACATCCCATCTATATCATTCATACTTGGGCAAGCATACAACAAAAGTGTAACGACCCGCCTAGCACAGGTCGTTACCATACATACATATCGTACATACATACATAACTTACACAGCGGAAATTTTTTTTTTTTATACTGTACTGACATACGAAATATAAATGTATATCGAACATTAATTACGTTGTTTGGGTGTAAATAAAACTTATTTCATAATTACATAATATAACGAAACGCGTAGCGGTTTATTCCCACATTTCACAGTCCGCCAATCCATGCCCTCCATCTTGCATCAAGAATTATTTCCAGGCTGCTTACCTACAGCACAGACGTAAGACAGTGAGCTTTCGCTCAGCAAGTACAACTATTCTATACCACAATTTACTTTAAATAAAACACATCACACATATCCTAACTAGCATACCACAATAATCATAACTTAAGCATTACATAATATAACTTATCTTAACTTATGCATGAGCCATTTATGCTTCATTATGCTTGCTTGATTAATCTTAACTTGCTTTCTTAACTTATCATAACTTATCTTGTCTTATCTTGTGGGCCCCATAACGTAAGTGTTCGTACCGGGCGCGCAACTATGAATTGGTTGGGGCGGCCAAACCATTTCCAATTCAATCCATAGTTCAACCCGACCTAACGCGGGTCGGTACGACACAGGCAAATTATTTGCCATCATAACTTTCATTATCTCATACTTAATTGTATTAATTAGTGAGCATACATCGTGATATGTCACACAATTAATTTATAATCTTATCATCATAACCTATTCCATGGCATTCTAAATCATAGCATTTCAACTTTTTTATAACACATAGCATACCATAGCATATAACATAGCATATCATCATAGCATTTTATAACATACTCTTAACACATAATCATAGCATACTACAAAGCATGACATTTTCTATAACATTTCCTATAACTTAAAACTATCTACAACACATAAGAGGTAACATTTACACTACATAGCATTTTCATCATACTTTGGCAAGTATACACAACAAAGCCCATGCTGTAGGCGGAGTTGTACTTACCTCGTTCGTAAAAGCTGTGTCCAGAAGTCGAGTTAAATCCCGTTGGGACACTTCGGCGTGCGACGTTCTGAGATTAATAAAAGTAAGGGTTAGAACTGTTGGTAATATAACCAACATTCTTACATAACCTTACTTATCTTTACCTTGTCTTAATTGGTTACCTAAGTAACCCTAACCGGTTAAATCTTTAACTTAGGTTTTAAAAACAAACTTATTTCCTTAGAAAAGAATTCTTAGGTTTTGGTTTAAAAATCCTTTTGTTCAATCTTTTAAAAAAAACTGAAAACCTTAAAAGGAGTCGTATAAAATTATTGACTATTGGAGACTGCCTTTGGAACAGTTTCTCAATGTCAATTTTGCAGTGTAATTACAAAAATATGCATTTTCTGTGTTAACTTTGTAAATCCTGTACAGGATTTCCATAATTCCTGTACAGTTCTCCGAAATTCATTTTCATCTTAAAATCCAGACTGAATCTGTAAAACTTGTCTTCATGAAAGTTGTAAACATTTAAAAACTCTACAACTTTTATGTTTTGGGTAAAACCCAGTTCTGGCGTTTTCGTGGTCAAAACCCCTGAGGAACTTGTCCTGGCCGTGCTCGGGTCCTGGGCACCTTAGGCACGGGTTTTGGTAAAAACCGAGGCCATTGGAGCCTCATTTTACAAAACTGTCCGCGTTGTCCTCTAGGAAAAACTCTACTTAAAAACTTTCATATTTTAGTTTCCCCTGATTCGGCCTCTAGAAGCCTCAAAAACTATTTTTCCCGAAACTGGCCAATTTCTACCCGAGTTGGTAGTTTTCGGTTTAAAATTTTGTTTACGTCCTAAAACGTTCACCCTACCTCAACCGAACTCAGCGGGAGCCTAGAAAGTGGTCATGCAGCGTTTTCTAACGTCCAATATTCAACATGCAAATCAAAATTAGCATCAAACATAATGTACATAAACCCTAACCAATTCACAAACATCTAGCATGCAAAAATCATAACCACCAAACCATAAATCCTAACCATAACAAGCACATAGCCTATAATCTTAATTTAGGGCAGAAAATTAAAGTGAGCTTATGCTCATTACAACACATACTTAAATACATTTAAATTTCTCCAATTGAAATTTAAATGAAAGCTTAAGAACTTGGAATTTTACCTCACCTTGGATCCGAATTTTTGGATTGGCTCTTGGCTCCCCTTTTTCCCTCTCCAACAGCCGGTCCTTTGGCCAACTTGTGCACCAAATGCTCAAGTGCTCTTAAATGATGTTTTAAGTGGAAACCAACACTCAAAACTCTAAATCCCCCTTTGGATTCAACTTTTTTTCTCTTGCTTTTCTCTTGCCCCACACAACCGGCCCTTGGCCTAGAATTGGGTTCCAATTTTTTTTCAAACTTCCTTGCTTGCTCTCTAAGGTAAAACCGACTATCCCTAGGCTTAAAACACACTTGGTTTTTGCAAAATTTCCTTCCTTTCTCTCTTGTTGAAGTTCGGATTTTGGTGGAGAAAATTTGGCAAAGTTTAGCTAAGTTTTCTAATTTTTTTCAATAGTACTCTCACCTATTTATAGAGGTTGGAATTTCTTGAAATTGCACACTTTAGTCCTCAAAAAAATCAGAAATTGGACTTAGGGGGGGGGGGCATGTGGCCGGCCATTGCATGGCTAATGCCAACCAAATACTTTCCAATTTTTTTTTAAATGACATAATGATGTCATAATCCAAAAGGTGAATGAGGTAAGCCATTCTAAGGTTTGTTTGGCTCTTTACCTTGTTATGCAGTCCATTATTGTTTTAACACAGGTATTTCTAATACTGGATTCACTTATGCACAGTATTAGTTTACCGAACGGCAGTCCAAAATTTATCTGTGTGAAAACAAACTGTATAAAAATTTCCTTATTTCTTAAAACCCTTTTTGCCCTTTAATTCTACTTAATGTGCTTGTCTTTCTATGGTGGTTTTAAGTTCTAAACATATCATTTTATCAGTAAAAACGGCCTATACAGTATAATTCTATACTGCGGCGATTTTACTCGTACCGTCTTTTCTTTAACTTTTTGGGGTCAATTTTTTGGCTTTCTCGTCCACCATTGACTTTCTTGTCGACAGGTGACTTTCTTGCCGAGATTTGACTCCCGTGGTCAACAGTTGACTTTTTGGTCAACCGTCGACGTTTTTGGTCAAACTTTGACCAACATACATTTTTGGCCATTTTCATTCCTTTTTACCTAAAAGGACATTTTCTTGTCCTAGAAATTATTTTTGAGTCTTTTAAAGTCATAAAAACTCACAAAACATTATAAAAACCCTTAACCGGGCTTTTTCATTCATATTCTTAAGGTACAATTTGAATTTTTTTGTACAAAGAATCATAATCGTTAAATAACTAGGTATTACAATCTACCCCCCTTAAAAATTTTCGTCCTCGAAAATTAGAACAAACCGGGGTAGTTCTTCCTCATACTATCTTCTAATTCCCAGGTTGCTTCTTCAACCTTGTGGTTTCGCCACAACACTTTAACCATGGGAATCGTCTTATTCCTTAAGACCTTCTCTTCCCGATCTAATATTCGTACGGGCTTTTCTTCATAAGTTAAGTCCGTTTGAACTTCCACTGGTTCCTGGTTAAGCACATGAGAAGGGTCTGACACATACTTTTTGAGCATCGAGATGTGGAATACATTGTGCATTGACGCAAGTTCTGGCGGTAGGGCAAGCTTATAAGCTACTTTCCCAACTCTTTCAAGGATTTCAAATGGTCCAGTATACCTTGGACTAAGCTTCCCTTTCTTGCCAAAACGCATTACTCCCTTCATTGGAGCTATCTTTATGAATACCGCATCTCCGACTTGGAATTCCAAAGGCCTTCTACGCTTGTCAGCATAGCTTTTCTGACGACTGAAAGCCACATCTAGCCTTTGTTTAATCTTTTTAATATCCTCTGAAGTCTTTCGGATAAAATCCGTGGTTTGAAGCTGCTTCTGACCCACCTCCTGCCAATGAATGGGGGATCGACATTTCCTTCCATACAATGCTTCAAAGGGAGCCATACCAATCGAAGCATGATAGCTATTGTTATATGAAAATTCGATCATTTGCAGCTTCTGATCCCAGTTTCCCATGAAATCCAGAACACATGCTCTCAACATATCTTCTAGCGTCTGGATGGTTCGTTCTGATTGACCGTCAGTTTGGGGATGGAAAGCCGTACTAAACTTCAGTTTCGACCCCATAGCATTGTGCACACTTGTCCAAAATCGAGAAGTGAAACGTCCATCACGGTCCGAGATGATCGATTTCGGTACTCCATGGTATCTGACGATCTGGGATACGTAGACTTCAGCCAATTTTTCTACCGAATAAGTGGCTTTGATAGCGATGAAGTGGGCGGATTTGGTTAGTCGATCAACAACCACCCAGATTGTGTCATTCCCATTTGAAGTTCTGGGCAGTCCTACGACAAAATCCATAGTGATTTGCTCCCATTTCCATTCGGGAAGCTCTATCTTCTGCAATTCTCCGCCTGGATGTCGATGTTCGGCCTTCACTCTCTGGCAAGTTAGGCATTTTGACACGTACTTTGCTATCTCATTCTTCATGCTTGGCCACCAATAATTCTCTCGGAGATCTTTGTACATCTTGGAAGCTCCTGGATGCACTGAATACGGCGTCTTATGTGCCTCTGATAGTATCTGATCCTTCAAAAACTTAAAGTCGGGAACACAAATCCTTTCTTTGTAGTAGATAACACCATCGGCAGAGGTCTTAAACTCCTTGTTCTTTTCATTGAAAAGTTGCACCTTCATCAAAGATGGGACTTTTCCTTGATGCGTCTTGATAACTTCCAAAAGATTGGACTGGAGGGTCAGAGAGGACAATCTTCCCGTCAACAGCTCCAAGTTGAACTCAGAAATTTCTCTTTGTAGTGGCTTCGGAAAAATCTCAATAGACATCAGCATGCCTACCGATTTCCGACTTAAAGCATCTGCCACCCGGTTTGCCTTTCCAGGATGGTAAAGGATTTCACAATCATAATCCTTCACAAGTTCTAGCCATCTACGTTGTCTCATGTTGAGCTCTTTCTGAGTAAAAATGTACTTGAGGCTCTGGTGGTCTGTGTAAATTTCGCATTTATTCCCGTATAAATAGTGCCTCCAGATCTTGAGTGCAAAAACTACCGCTGCTAACTCCAGATCGTGCGTAGGGTAGTTCTTTTCGTGCTCCTTCAATTGTCGTGAGGCATAGGCGACCACCTTTCCATGTTGCATCAGGACCGCTCCAAGTCCTATTTTGGAAGCATCACTGTAAATAACGAAATTTCCCGCATCTATGTCAGGAATTACTAACACCGGGGCGCTAGTAAGCTTCTTTTTTAGCTCCTGAAAGTTCTCTTCACATTTCGATGTCCACTCGAAATTCCTTCCTTTCCGGGTAAGAGCAGAAAGAGGGGTTGCGATCTTTGAAAATCCCTCTACGAATCGCCGATAATAGCCAGCTAATCCAAGGAAACTCCTGATTTCCGTAACATTCTTAGGTCTGGGCCATAAACTAACTGCCTCTACCTTAGCAGGATCCACAGAAATCCCTTCTTTGGACACCACATGCCCCAAGAAATGCACCTTTTCTAGCCAAAATTCACATTTTGTGAACTTGGCATATAGCTGATGTCGTCTCAATGTCTCCATCACTACTCTCAAATGCTGCTTATGTTCTTCCTGGGACCTTGAATAAACCAAAATATCGTCAATAAAGACGATGACGAACTTATCCAAATATTCTTTGAACACTCTGTTCATAAGATCCATGAAAGCAGCTGGGGTGTTGGTCAGTCCAAACGGCATAACCAAGAATTCGTAGTGTCCATAGCGCGTACGAAAAGCCGTCTTGGAGATATCTGACTCCTTGATCTTGAGCTGATGATAACCTGATCGCAGATCGACCTTTAAAATACCACTGCTCCCCTAAGCTGATCAAACAGATCGTCTATCCTCGGGAGGGGATACTTGTTCTTGATTGTGATCTTATTCAGCTCGCGATAGTCGATACACATACGCAACGATCCATCCTTTTTCTTAACGAACAAAACAGGCGCTCCCCACGGAGAGTAACTCTGTCGGATGAATCCCTTGTCGAGCAACTCTTGTAATTGCACTTGCAGTTCTCTAAGCTCAGCTGGTGCCATGCGGTAAGGTGCTTTCGATATCGGAGCAGCTCCAGGTAGCAACTCGATCTCGAACGAAATTTCACGTTCTGGCGGAAGCCCTGGCAAATCCTTCGGAAAGATATCCACATATTCCTTAATAATGGGGACATCTTCCGGCGTTAATTCCATCTCCCGATCCTTGTCCACCATGTTAGCTAAGTACCCCTGACAGCCACTAGCTAACATTTTCCAAGCTTTCATTGCCGTGACCAATCTGGTTGTTGAGTTCCGAGACTGTCCATGGAAATTGAACTCCTCTTCATCGTAGGGATTGAAAGCCACACAACGCTTCCGGCAGTCGATCTTGGCGTTGTACTTGCCCAAGAAGTCCATCCCTAAGATCACATCGAAATCCTGAAGTCGGATCGCGATGAGATCTACATACAATTCTCTACCACAAATAATTACGGGAATATTCTGTATCCAGAAATCGGACCATAAAATTTCTCCGGATGGCAGAGAAGTTTTGAAAGGCTGCTCTAACTTATCAACACCTCTTCCTAACTTCTGGGCGAACTCTAAGGATATAAACGAGTGAGTGGCTCCAGAATCAAACAAGGCAATAGCTTCATGAGTGGTGATAGAGATCTGACCTGTCACCACGTGAGAAGTTCCTGCTTCAGCATCTCCTCTCGTGTAAGCATAGATCCTGGCTTGAGGTTCAGGAGCCTCCAATCTGCCTTGCGTGATGAGGGTCCTTCGAGTCTGGCTTGGACTGCGTGTAATTGACCGGGTGCGTTTCGGTTAGATGGTGGAGGGTTCTGGTTTTGGGGGTTCTGGTTGCAGCTTCTGGCAAAATGCCCCTCCTTGCCACATAGGTAACAAACATTTGTCCCCATTCTGCATACCCCTGGATGCTTCTTTCCGCATTTGGCACACTGCGGATACTCAACGCTGTTACCATCCCTTCCCCGATTATTACTCTTCTGTGGGAAGTTTTTCTGTTGACCCTGGCCCGTGAAATTACCCTTTCTCTTATTCTTTCCAAACTGCTTGGAATTCTGGGCAGGGCTACTGGTCTGGCCCTTCTGGTTGGTCTCCGCGTTTTGACGAGGCTGTGTCTGCTTTACCACGGCCTTTTCCTCCTTTCTGGCTTTAAAAATCTGAGCCCTAGCTTCCTTGTCCTGGTTGATCCAGTACTCAGCTCTTATCGCTCTACTGACACAATCAGATACCAGGGTAGGTGGGCTACTGCCTGCACTGACCTGCTTGGAGATGTCTGTGCGGAACATCTTCATCATCCTTCTGACTTTTTCCTTTTCATTCGGAACCAGTTCCGGGCACAGACGGGCTAGCTGCTCAAATTTCTTTACGGCCTCCATAACCGTCATCGATCCCTGTCGTAAACTGGTGAACTCATCTTGCTGAGTCGCCAGTATCTCCGCGTTGTAGTACATGGCACGGAATTCGGTTACAAAATCCTGCCAGTTCATGGCCATGACATCCCGCCGCATTTGAACGGTCATCCCCCAGTGCCGTGCATCTTTCTTCAAGGCAAATGAAGCACAGAGAACCTTCTCCTATTCTGTAAGCCGCATGAAATCCAAGATAACCTGGATATCGATCAACCAATTATCGGCGGCGACTGGGTCAGTTACCCCCTCAAATTCAGGCGCCTTCATCCGCCTGAATCTCTCGTACAGCAGATCCTCCGCACTGGCTGTACATTGTCC
>CM046372.1:3636951-3669575 GCA_025413025.1 Ficus hispida | reverse complement strand
AATCCGGCTCGGGCGGATTTACTGGCGTTGCTCGACGTGGGCGTACCATCCTATCATACCATTTAGAAAAGATATTATCATACTATTAATATCCTTTCTTTCATTCATCATTTATCTTATCATAATGTAATACTTAACATTACATACTTATCATAGCATTCATAGTCATAATACAGACATTGTATCTCATAACATAACATTTGTCATTCATACCATACTTTGAACTTATCTTTTGTACATTTACAAAAAGTACATCATATTTACAATAATATACGTACATATATGTTCGTCATACTGTATACACAGGGTCAAAAATATGATGGAAGTGTCTACCACTTTACCATCGTACATAAGTACAAGCCTATCTCAAAAAATAATAAGCTAGTACAAACAGTCTTAAAAGCAAAAATATATACATAATCGATCGATCTAATCCTAATCTAACTCTACAACTGTGACTACTGAGACGTCGGAGTCGGCCTCTCCGTCCTCATCGAAGATCTCCTCCGGATCCTCCTCGAAGTCCAGCCAACCTGCGTGCTCTAACTCAGGATCTGGCTCCTCATATCCTCCTCATCACTCGATAATACGATAATGGAAGGAATCGGGTCCTCCGGGAACGTCCATCTCATCATCCCCGTCATAGTCATCAGCCTCGGCCTCAAAGTCGACCTCATGAGCAGGTACCTCTGGCATCGGGTCGGCAGCCATCGGGTCCTCCTGGTAGGCTGGATCTGGCTCATACACCGGCTCTGGTATCTCGGCGTCCTCTACTGGCGCCTGCTGAGCCTCTGCCAAATCCGGGGCTGGCATATCGTGAATGTTAGCCTCGACTCCCAAAATAGCCTCAATCATGTGTCCAACTGACAAACCGAGCATGGGTTCAGGAATGTACTGCCGGATCTGAATAGGCAATCCGTTCCTCAGAATAACTAAGGCCTGCAGCTCGGGACTCTGTAGATACTGAGGAATGTATGGCAGCATCGACTCCTGGAATCGTCGACAATAATGGGCCATCGTCTCCTGAGGATACGCGTGCCAATCAGCTACGTAGCTGAGGTAACGAGTGTGGTGCATGTCCTCATAGATCTCAGCATCGCGGAGTACATCGCCCGCTCCCTCGCCTATCATCGGCCCGTAACGAGCCATCACTGCCGTGCGAAAATGCGGCCACGTGCGGCTCGGCAACTGACGCTCTCCAAGGATGATCCACCATATCCTAGCGTCAACAGCGAAACATCGGCTAGCCAAGGAAACCTGTAGCCGGGCCTCGATGTGGCAGTATGGAAGATCAACTCCATATCATACAACCATGCTGCCACTGGTACCGTACGTCTCGTGCCGTCAAACATAAGCGGACACGACTGAAAGAATGACCTCGTCGCCTCTCGTCCGCGTCGACTTGGTCCGGGTCCATATCGTCAAGTCTATCATAATATAGGCGCATAATAATTATTAATATACGAAAATAAAATTTTTAACTTACAATGATGGCGGCGATGGCAGGCTGACTGTGAAATTTGATCGCAGGGAACCGCTCTGATACCAACTCTGTAACGACCCGCCTAGCACAGGTCGTTACCATACATACATATCGTACATACATACATAACTTACACAGCGGAAATTTTTTTTTTTTTTTTTATACTGTACTTACATACGAAATATAAATGTATATCGAACATTAATTACGTTGTTTGGGTGTAAATAAAACTTATTTCATAATTACATAATATAACGAAACGCGTAGCGGTTTATTCCCACATTTCACAGTCCGCCAATCCATGCCCTCCATCTTGCATCAAGAATTATTTCCAGGCTGCTTACCTACAGCACAGACGTAAGACAGTGAGCTTTCGCTCAGCAAGTACAACTATTCTATACCGCAATTTACTTTAAATAAAACACATCACACATATCCTAACTAGCATACCACACTAATCATAACTTAAGCATAACATAATATAACTTATCTTAACTTATGCATGAGCCATTTATGCTTCATTATGCTTGCTTGATTAATCGTAACTTGCTTCTTAACTTATCATAACTTATCTTGTCTTATCTTGTGGGCCCCATAACGTAAGTGTTCGTACCGGGCGCGCAACTATGAATTGGTTGGGGCGGCCAAACCATTTCCAATTCAATCCATAGTTCAACCCGACCTAACGCGGGTCGGTACGACACAGGCAAATTATTTGCCATCATAACTTTCATTATCTCATACTTAATTGTATTAATTAGTGAGCATACATCGTGATATGTCACACAATTAATTTATAATCTTATCATCATAACCTATTCCATGGCATTCTAAATCATAGCATTTCAACTTTTTTATAACACATAGCATACCATAGCATATAACATAGCATATCATCATAGCATTTTATAACATACTCTTAACACATAATCATAGCATACTACAAAGCATGACATTTTCTATAACATTTCCTATAACTTAAAACTATCTACAACACATAAGAGGTAACATTTACACTACATAGCATTTTCATCATACTTTGGCAAGTATACACAACAAAGCCCATGCTGTAGGCGGAGTTGTACTTACCTCGTTCGTAAAAGCTGTGTCCAGAAGTCGAGTTAAATCCCGTTGGGACACTTCGGCGTGCGACGTTCTGAGATTAATAAAAGTAAGGGTTAGAACTGTTGGTAATATAACCAACATTCTTAATAACCTTACTTATCTTTACCTTGTCTTAATTGGTTACCTAAGTAACCCTAACCGGTTAAATCTTTAACTTAGGTTTTAAAAACAAACTTATTTCCTTAGAAAAGAATTCTTAGGTTTTGGTTTAAAAATCCTTTTGTTCAATCTTTTAAAAAAACTGAAAACCTTAAAAGGAGTCGTATAAAATTATTGACTATTGGAGACTGCCTTTGGAACAGTTTCTCAATGTCAATTTTGCAGTGTAATTACAAAAATATGCATTTTCTGTGTTAACTTTGTAAATCCTGTACAGGATTTCCATAATTCCTGTACAGTTCTCCGAAATTCATTTTCATCTTAAAATCCAGACTGAATCTGTAAAACTTGTCTTCATGAAAGTTGTAAACATTTAAAAACTCTACAACTTTTATGTTTTGGGTAAAACCCAGTTCTGGCGTTTTCGTGGTCAAAACCCCTGAGGAACTTGTCCTGGCCGTGCTCGGGTCCTGGGCACCTTAGGCACGGGTTTTGGTAAAAACCGAGGCCATTGGAGCCTCATTTTACAAAACTGTCCGCGTTCCTCTAGGAAAAACTCTACTTAAAAACTTTCATGTTTTGAGTTTCCCCTGATTCGGCCTCTAGAAGCCTCAAAAACTGTTTTTCCCGAAACTGGCCAATTTCTACCCGAGTTGGTAGTTTTCGGTTTAAAATTTTGTTTACGTCCTAAAACGTTCACCCTACCTCAACCGAACTCAGCGGGAGCCTAGAAAGTGGTCATGCAGCGTTTTCTAACGTCCAATATTCAACATGCAAATCAAATTTAGCATCAAACATAATGTACATAAACCCTAACCAATTCACAAACATCTAGCATGCAAAAATCATAACCACCAAACCATAAATCCTAACCATAACAAGCACATAGCCTATAATCTTAATTTAGGGCAGAAAATTAAAGTGAGCTTATGCTCATTACAACACATACTTAAATACATTTAAATTTCTCCAATTGAAATTTAAATGAAAGCTTAAGAACTTGGAATTTTACCTCACCTTGGATCCGAATTTTTGGATTGGCTCTTGGCTCCCCTTTTTCCCTCTCCAACAGCCGGTCCTTTGGCCAACTTGTGCACCAAATGCTCAAGTGCTCTTAAATGATGTTTAAGTGGAAACCAACACTCAAAACTCTAAATCCCCCTTTGGATTCAACTTTTTTTCTCTTGCTTTTCTCTTGCCCCACACAACCGGCCCTTGGCCTAGAATTGGGTTCCAATTTTTTTCAAACTTCCTTGCTTGCTCTCTAAGGTAAAACCGACTATCCCTAGGCTTAAAACACACTTGGTTTTGCAAAATTTCCTTCCTTTCTCTCTTGTTGAAGTTCGGATTTTGGTGGAGAAAATTTGGCAAAGTTTAGCTAAGTTTCTAATTTTTTCAATAGTACTCTCACCTATTTATAGAGGTTGGAATTTCTTGAAATTGCACACTTTAGTCCTCAAAAAAATCAGAAATTGGACTTAGGGGGGGGGGGGCATGTGGCCGGCCATTGCATGGCTAATGCCAACCAAATACTTTCCAATTTTTTTTTAAATGACATAATGATGTCATAATCCAAAAGGTGAATGAGGTAAGCCATTCTAAGGTTTGTTTGGCTCTTTACCTTGTTATGCAGTCCATTATTGTTTTAACACAGGTATTTCTAATACTGGATTCACTTATGCACAGTATTAGTTTACCGAACGGCAGTCCAAAATTTATCTGTGTGAAAACAAACTGTATAAAAATTTCCTTATTTCTTAAAACCCTTTTTGCCCTTTAATTCTACTTAATGTGCTTGTCTTTCTATGGTGGTTTTAAGTTCTAAACATATCATTTTATCAGTAAAAACGGCATACAGTATAATTCTATACTGCGGCGATTTTACTCGTACCGTCTTTTCTTAACTTTTTGGGGTCAATTTTTGGCTTTCTCGTCCACCATTGACTTTCTTGTCGACAGGTGACTTTCTTGCCGAGATTTGACTCCCGTGGTCAACAGTTGACTTTTTGGTCAACCGTCGACGTTTTTGGTCAAACTTTGACCAACATACATTTTTGGCCATTTTCATTCCTTTTTACCTAAAAGGACATTTTCTTGTCCTAGAAATTATTTTTGAGTCTTTTAAAGTCATAAAAACTCATAAAACATTATAAAAACCCTTAACCGGGCTTTTTCATTCATATTCTTAAGGTACAATTTGAATTTTTTTGTACAAAGAATCATAATCGTTAAATAACTAGGTATTACAAAAGCCTATGCTGTAGGCGGAGTTGTACTTACCTTGTCTTCCTATGTCCGAAGCTGAGCTGTTCTAGATCAGGGCGCAATAGCAGATTATCCCCTGCTATTACAAAGGACATAGGGTAAGGATTCTGAAAATCCTATTCTTAAACGGTTGGTAAACAACCAACATTTACTTTATTTCCTAGTTATATGTCCCCACAACATTACCTTGAAATTATTGTAAATGGTTACTATTTGTAACCTCGTAAGTAACCCTCGAGATAAGGGTTGAAATCGAAAGACTTGGTCCTTTATTGGGTTACGTTGGATAACCCTTAGGCTTTGGGCCCAAACCAATAACTTGGTTAAAATCTCTTATTGCTTTGTTTTTAGAAAACTTAGATTTTTCTTTCAAAAATCCTTGAAATCAACTGAGTGGGTTTTATAAATTGTTTAAGGCTGAAAACTACCATTGGAACAGTTTTTGCAGTCAAAACAATGGGTTTTGTGAAAAATACAGTTTTTCTGTTTTGTTTAGAAAATCCTGTGTAGGAATTTCCTGTTTCCTGCACAGTTTTTGAATTCCATTTTATTTAAAAATCCAGATCGATCTGAAAAACTTTCCTTCATGAAAGTTTTTGATCTTGAAAATCCTAAACTTTCATGTTTTGGTCAAAACCCATTTCGGACTTTAACTTACTCATTTACCCTGTTGAAGTCACCTGGCCGTCATGAAAACTGGGCATGGTCAGGCTCGGATTTCCATAAAAACGAGACCATTGGAGCCTTATTTGAAAAACTGTCCACTAGGAAAAACCCTACTCTACAACTTTCATGTTTTAGGTTTACCAAATTCGGCCTCTAAGAGCCTCAAATTTAGGTTTCCAGAAAACTGGTCATCTTGACCCGAATCTGGTAGTTTTTTGTTTCAATTGGTTTTGCGTCCTAATCGCGCACACTACCTCAACCGACCACAGCGGGAGCTTAACATCAACACACAGCGCTTTTTCTAACGTAAATTTCTTTAAACACATTTTAGAACACAGCCATGCAACCCATTATTCTTTTCTAGAATTCTAGGTTTGCCTAATTTCCAAAGTTGCATAATTTAATCTATATTAACCATGCAACCTATTTAGCCATTCTAGATCAACTTAAATTCAATTAGGGGACATATAACCCTATGCAGCAGCTAACATACAAACCACATACATAAATCAAACATCAATTAAATCATGCAAAGCTTAATAAATTCAAACCACCATTAAATCTAATCGAGCACATATCTAACTTTCTAAACTAAGGCAATTAATGAAAATTGAGCTTATGCTCATACAATTGACAACTTGAAATACATGTAAATTTCAAATTGAAACCAAATTGAAAAGCTTAAGGCTATGGGAGAGTTACCTTTCTTGACCCTAAAAATGGTTAGGGTTTGGTCCAAGAATTTTTTTTCAGCACCTTGGCTCCTAGGATGCAACCGGCCTCTCCCTTAGCCTACCCAAAAATTTTTCTACTTCTTGGTTGCTGTTTCTCACCAAAAATCTGATCACTCCCCCTTGCTCCCAACAGTTTTTCTCTCTTTTTCCAGCTCACCAAGGACCGGCCACTAGGCCAAATTGAGCTCCAAATTTTTTCAACTCTTTTTCCTTGGTTCCTAGATGAAATCCTAATGTTACCCAATAATTCCCACACTTGAATTTTGGTTTTTGTTCTGTTTTTCTTGGCTGATGAAGGACGGTTTTTGGAGCTGGAAAATGGGCAGAATTTGGCTTGGTTTTTCTGATTTTTTTTTGAATAAAATCAGCACCTATTTATAGAGGTTTTTGGACTTTGCTTAATTGCAAAATAGTCCTCCAAAAAGCAAGTATTTGCACATTTAGGGGGGTGAGGTGGCCGGCCAATGTGGTCTAGAAAGTTCTAACTTTCTTTCCAATTTTAATTAAATCCAAAATGATGTCATAATTAGGAGCTTAGATGATGTCATCCTTACTTAAGGCTTGTTTGCCTTAATTCCTTAAAAATCAGTCCATTGTTTCCAAAATAGATATTACTAATACTGTGTTACTTAATACACAGTATTATATATTTAATTACAGTCTAAAATTTATCTGTCTTAAAATGGACTGTACGAAAACTTCTCTTTTTGTTTCGAGTCCTTTGGCCCTTAAAAATCAATTTAATGTACTTGATTTTTCTATGGTGGTTTTAGATTTAATTCTAACTATTTTATCCGTAAAAACGGTTTTCCTCAGTATATGACCTATACTGCTTAACATACTTAAGTTCCGTCATATAGTTGACCTTTTTAGTCAATCTTTGACTTCTCGGGTCAACTTTGACTTTCTTGGTCAACTTTGACCTTCATGGTCAACTTTGACTTTCTTGGTCAACTGTTGACTTTCTATAAAATCATAGAATTTTCAATCTTTTTTAACTTAAAAGATCATGTGCTTAGCTAAGAAATCATTTTTGAGTCTCATAGTTTTATAAGAACTCATAAAATTCAATGAAAATCCTAAGCCGGGCTTTTTCATAAATACCCTTAATGGCACAATTCAAGTTTCAATATACGAAATCAAAACGATGAAATTTCTAGTTCTTACAATCTACCCCCCTTAAAAATTTTCGTCCTCGAAAATTAGAACAAACTGGGGTAGTTCTTCCTCATCTCGTCTTCCAATTCCCAGGTTGCTTCTTCAACCTTGTGGTTTTGCCACAACACTTTAACCAGGGGAATGGTTTTATTTCTTAAGACCTTCTCTTCCCGACCCAAAATTCGAACTGGCTTTTCTTCATAAGTCAAGTCCGTCTGAACCTCCACCGGTTCCTGACTAAGCACATGGGAAGGGTCTGGGATATACTTCTTTAGCATCGATACATGAAAAACATTATGCATCGAAGCTAATTCCGGTGGTAGGGCAAGCTTATAGGCTACTTTTCCAATTCGCTCCAGAATCTCAAATGGTCCTGTATACCTCGGACTAAGCTTCCCCTTTTGCCAGACCGCATTACTCCTTTCATAGGAGCAATCTTGATGAAAACAGCGTCGCCAACTTGGAATTCTAGAGGCCTCCTACGTTTATCGGCATAGCTTTTCTGTCTGCTAAAAGCTATGTCGAGTCTTTGCTTGATCTTCTTGATATCCTCGGAGGTCTTTTTGATGAAGTCCGTGGTTTGAAGCTGTTTCTGTCCAACTTCCTGCCAATGGATAGGAGATCTACACTTTCTCCCATATAGTGCTTCAAACGGAGCCATACCAATCGAAGCATGATAACTGTTATTGTAGGAGAATTCGACCAATGGCAGCTTCTGATCCCAATTTCCTTTGAAATCCAACACACATGACCTCAGCATGTCTTCCAGCGTCTGGATGGTCCGTTCTGATTGACCGTCAGTTTAGGGGTGAAATGCCGTACTGAACTTCAATTTCGACCCCATAGCATTGTGAACACTAATCCAAAATCGAGAGGTGAAACGTCCATCACGATCCGAGATGATCGATTTTGGCACTCCATGAAATCTGACGATCTGGGATACGAAAATTTCGGCCAATTTCTCCACTGAAAAGGTAGCCTTAATTGCAATGAAGTGGGCTGATTTGGTTAATCTATCCACGACAATCCAAATCATGTCATTCCCACTTGACGTCCTGGGTAGTCCTACTATGAAATCCATAGTAATTTGCTCCCATTTCCATTCAGGAAGCTCTATTTTCTGCAATTCTCCACCAGGATGTCGATGCTCAGCCTTAACTTTCTGACAAGTTAGGCATTTTGATACGAATTCAGCTACTTCATTCTTCATATTTGGCCACCAATAGTTCTCTCGGAGGTCTTTGTACATCTTTGAAGCTCCTGGATGTACTGAGTATGGTGTCATATGTGCTTCCGACAAAATCTGATCTTTTAAAGCTTCGAAGTTGGGAACACAAATCCTTTCCTTGAAATAGACAACACCATGCAGAGGTCCTAAACTCATTGCTCTTTTTGCCAAAAAGCTGCGTTTTTAGCAAAAAGGGATCCTTTTCCTGATGTGACTTAATGGATTCCATCAATTCGGATCGAATAGTCAGAGAAGACAATTTCCCCGTTATCATCTCCAGGTTGAACTCAGAAATTTCCCTTTGTAGTGGCTTAGGAAATGCTTCGATAGACATCAGCATGCCTACAGATTTCCTACTTAGAGCGTCTGCTAATCTATTTGCCTTGCCAGGGTGGTAAAGGATCTTGCAGTCATAATCCTTTACGAGCTCCAGCCATCTACGCTGTCTCATGTTGAGCTCCTTCTGGGTGAATATGTACTTAAGGCTCTGATGATCGGTGTAGATTTCGTATTTGTTTCCGTACAAATAGTGTCTCCAAATCTTGAGCGCGAAAACTACCGCCGCGAGCTCCAAATCATGAGTTGGATAATTTCTTTTGTGAATCTTTAATTGACGAGATGCGTAGGCTACTACCTTCCCGTTCTGCATCAGCACAGCTCCTAATCCACTTTTCGAAGCGTCGCTGTAGATCACGAAGTTTCCTGCATCTACATCAGGAATTATCAACACTGGTGCACTTGTCAGCTTTCTCTTGAGCTCCTGGAAATTCTCCTCACACTTCTGGGTCCATTCAAAATTCTGTCCCTTTCTGGTAAGAGTGGTGAGAGGTGCAGCAATCTTGGAAAATCCTTCAACAAATCGTCTGTAGTATCCAGCTAATCCAAGAAAGCTCCTTATTTCCGTAACATTCTTAGGCGCTGGCCATGTACTGACCGCCTCCACCTTAGCGGGATCTACGGAAATTCCTTCCTTTAACACCACGTGACCCAAGAAATGAACTTTCACCAACCAAAATTCACATTTTGTAAATTTGGCATACAGCTGATTCCGTCTCAACTTTTCCATCACCAACCTAAGGTGATGCTCATGTTCTTCGTTGGATCTTGAATAAATTAAAATATCGTCAATAAAGACGATGACGAACTTATCCAGGTATTCCTTGAATACTCGGTTCATGAGGTCCATAAATGCCGCTGGGGCATTGGTTAATCCAAAGGGCATAACCAAAAACTCATAATGCCCGTAACGTGTTCGGAAAGCTGTCTTGGAGACATCTGATTCCTTAATCCTAAGCTGATGGTAGCCTGAACGTAAGTCGACCTTCGAAAATACTACCGCTCCTCTGAGTTGATCAAAGAGGTCGTCAATCCTCGGAAGTGGATACTTGTTCTTGATCGTAATCTTGTTTAGCTCACGGTAGTCGATACACATGCGTAAAGATCCATCCTTCTTTTTGACGAAAAGCACAGGTGCTCCCCATGGGGAAAAGCTTTGTCGTATAAATCCCTTATCCAGCAGTTCCTGTAACTGCACTTGGAGTTCTCTAAGCTCAGCAGGTGCCATACGATAAGGTGCTTTCGATATCGGTGCGGCTCCAAGCAGTAGTTCGATTACGAACGAGATTTCGCGTTCTGGCGGAAGTCCTGGTAATTCTTCCGGAAAGACATCCACATATTCCTTAATAATGGGAACGTCCTTCGGTGTCAACTTTACTTCTCTATCCTTGTCTACTATGTTATCTAAATATCCTTGACAACCATTAGCTAACATTTTCCACGCCTTCGTTGCTGAAATCAATCGGGTTGCTGAGTGTTGAGTCTGTCCGTAGAAGGTGAACTCTTCTTTGCCGTAGGGGTTGAATGTGACGCAACGTCTTCGACAGTCGATCTTGGCGTCATATTTCCCTAAGAAATCATCCCTAAGATCACATCGAAATCTTGAAGCTTGATTGCGATGAGATCTACAAACAATTCTCTACTACCGAGAATGACGGAAATATTTCGGATCCAAAAATTGGACCACAAAATTTCTCCGGAAGGCAAAGAGGTTTTGAAAGGCTGCTCTAACTTATCCACACCTCTTTCTAGTTTCTGGACGAACTCCAATGACACAAATGAATGCGTAGCACCCGAATCAAACAAGGCAACAGCATTATGAGTGGCGATAGAAATCTGACCTGTCACCACATGTGAAGTTCCAGCTTCCGCATCTCCCTTCGTGTAAGCATATATTCGGGCTTAGGGTTCAGGAGCCTCCAATCTACCTTGAGTGATTGAGGGTCCCTCCAGCCTCGCTTGGACCGCATGCAACTGGCTGTTGTGGTTCCGGCTTGGATAAGAAGGGTTCTGGCCCTGATTGTTCAAGGTGCAGTTCCTCGCGTAATGCCCTTCCTTGCCACAGAGAAAGCAAGCATTAGATCCCATTCTGCAAACTCCCGGGTGTTTCTTCCCACATTTGGCGCATACCGGGTACTCAGTGGTGTTTCCCTCATTTCCTCTAAAGTTCTTATTCTGAGGGAAATTCCTTTGTGGACCTGACCCAGAGAAGTTTCCTTTTCTCTTATTCCTCCCGAACTGTTTGGAACCTTGGGCAGGGCTATTCATCGGGCCTCTCTGGGTTACTTCAAGTGCTTGCCGGGGCTGCGTGGGCTTCACCACTGCTTTCTCCTCTTTCCTCGCCTTGAAAATCTGAGCCCTTGCTTCCCTATCCTGGTTAATCCAATACTCCGCTCTTATGGCTCGACTCACACAGTTGGACACCAGGGTAGGTGGGCTACTGCCAGCACTTACTTGCTTGGCGATGTCAGTGCGAAACATCTTCATCATTCGCCTGACCTTTTCAGTCTTATTGGGCACCAACTCAGGGCATAGCCGGGCTAACTGCTCAAATTTCTTGACTGCCTCCATTACAGTCATTGACCCTTGCTTCAAACTGGAAAACTCGTCCTGCTGGGCTGCTAGGATCTCTCTATTATAAAACATGTTCCGAAACTCCGTAACGAAATCCTGCCAGCTCATGGTAGTGACGTCTCGGCGCATCTGAACGGTCATCCACCAATGTCTCGCATCTTTCTTGAGAGTGAAGGACGCACACAGAACCTTCTCCTGTTCTGATAGCCTCATAAAATCCAAGATAACTTGGATATCAATCAACCAGTTATCGGCAGCTATTGGATCCATCAATCCCTCGAATTCTGGTGCCTTCATCCGTCTGAAGCGCTCGTAAAGCAAATCCTCTCGTACCGGCTGCAGATTTGCAGGAATCCCCGTGGGTGCTAACGGAACCTCCGGTGCCTGAGGTGCTACCGGGTCTACTCTCTCGGGGTGTGGGGGAACTTCATCTCCCCGGGGTCTTTGGTTTATCTGAGCCAACTGCTCTCGCAATCTATCAGTTTCACGTTGCTGTTCAAGCAACTGCCGTTGTAAATTCCCTACAACGGTCGTGAGATCAGGCTCTTGAGGGTTTACAGGTACCGCTCTACGTATATCCGTTCTACGGGTGCACACCATTTTTAATTCCTATAAAATCGCAAGAAAAGATATTACCATACTATCAATATTCTTTCTTTCATGCAGATGATATCATAATGTACCACAATACTTTGTGTCATAGTATAATCATATCCGATTATTACCATATCATCGAAACATACTTCATACATATCATATTTCATAACATATCATAACATGATTTTCATAATCACATCGTAACATAGCATTTCATTCATGAACTGCCTTTTTATATTTGTACCAAAATACATCATATTTACAACCTTGTAAATACATATCTTATACACACTGTACATACATGGTCAAAAATCTGGATGGAAGTGTCTACCACTTTACCATCATACACGTGTACAAGCCTATCATCCAAAAAGAATAAGCTAGTACCCATCAGTCTAGCATCAAAAAGTATATATACAAGCAACCTAATCTATGTGCTCTATAGTAACTACGAATGCATCAGAATCTGAATCTCCCTCTCCATCGGCAAACGGGATCTCCTCAGGATCATCATCCAAATCCTCCTCATACTCCAGCCAACCTGCGTCCTCGGGCTCCGGCTCTGGCTCTATGTCATCCTCATCGTCACTAGAAATATCAATAATCGGGGAGTCCTCTGGGTGATCCTCCGGAGCAACGATGGGATCATCGGGGTCGAAGTCGTCAGCCGCCATGTCGTCCTCGGCGTCCTGAGGTAGCACCTCCTGAATCGGGACCGCTGGAATCGGGTCCTCCGGGAAAACTGGGCCCGCCTCAAAAATCGGCTCTCCAATCCCCGCGTCATCCACTGGCGCATGATGGCCCTCTGCCATAGCTGGGGCGTGCATCGCATGAATGATAGCCTCGGCCCCCCACAATCTCGTCTATCATATGCCCGACCGATATGCCAGGCGCAGGCATAGGGACGTACTGATGGATCTGAATCGGCAATCCGTTCCTAAGGATCACTAATGCCTGAAGCTCGGGACTGTGTAGCTCCTGAGGAATGTAAGGCATCATCGACTCCAGGAAACGTCGGCAATAATGACTCATGGTCTCCTGAGGGTATGCGTGCCAGTCAGCGACATAACCCAGGTAGCGAGTATAGTGCATATCCTGATAAATCTCAGGATCTCGTAGTAAGTCGCCCGCTCCCTCTCCTAGCAGCGGTCCGTACCTGGTGCCCACAGCCGCACGAAAATGAGCCCATGTGCGACTAGGTAGCTGTGGCTCGCCTATAGTAATCCACCACATCCGGGCATCCACAGCGAAGCACCGGCTAGCTAAAGAGACCTGTAACCGGGCCTTAATGTGACAGATGTAGAAGATCAACTCCATGTCGTACAACCACGCTGCCACCGGTACCGTACGTCTCGTGCCGTCGAACATAAGCGGACACGACTGAAAGAATGACCTCGTCGCCTCTCGGTCCGCGCCGACTAGGTCCGGGTCCATATCGTCGAGTCTACCATAACATAAGCGCATAATAATTATTTACTATTAAAAATAAAACTTAACTTACAATGATGGTGGCGATGGCAGGCAGACTGTGAAGTGGGACAGCAGGAAAACCGCTCTGATACCAACTCTGTAACGACCCGCCTAGCACAGGCCATTACCATACATACATACATACATACATACATGCATTCATACTTACTTACTTATTTAGTGTAAACAGCGGAAATTTTTTTTTTTATACTGGCATACTAACGGAAAAGCGATATACGATCGGAAAGCAATATATACACGATGTTTGCAGTTTGGATATTAAATACTGTACATAAATAAAACAAAACGCGTGGCGGCAAAATATCCCGCTCACTTCACAGTTCACCCTACCCCGCTCGCCATCTTGTATCAAAAATTGCTGACAGGTTGCTTACCTACAGCATAGACGTAAGACACGTGAGCTTTCGCTCAGCAAGTACAACATAATTATCCGCGACAAGAAAACATAACTAACATACTTAACTAATCATAGCATACTCTTTTCTAATCATACATGAACCAGTTATGCTTCATTATTCTTACTTGTTCATTCATAGCTTGTCATACTTATCTTGCTTATCTTGCTTATCTTGCTTATCTTACTTATCTTGCTTATCTTGCTTATGGGCCCCTTACATAAGTGTACGTACCGGGCGCGCAACTATGGAGTGGTTGGGGCGGCCAGTCCATTTCCAACTCAAACCATAGTCCAACCCGACCTGTGAGCGGGTCGGTACGACACAGGCAACTTGCTTGCCATCATATTTGCTTTTCGTTATCTCTTATTTAAAATTTGTGAACATGCTTCGTGATGTCACACATTCATGAGATATAATCATATCATGCTTCATAACATAACTTACTGCATCATAGACATATCATACATCATGTCCTACTGAAATCATAGCACATAAAATCATCGCATCACATCACATAAACATTGTCCTAATATCATGCATATCTAACATACAATCACATCCCATCTATATCATTCGTACTTGGGTAAGTATACAACAAAAGCCTATGCTGTAGGCGGAGTTGTACTTACCTTGTCTTCCTATGTCTGAAGCTGAGCTGTTCCAGATCAGGGCGCAATAGCAGATTATCCCCTGCTATTATAAAGGACACAGGGTAAGGATTCTGAAAATCCTATTCTTAAACGGTTGGTAAACAACCAACATTTACTTTATTTCCTAGTTATATGTCCCCACAACATTACCTTGAAATTATTGTAAATGGTTACTATTTGTAACCTCGTAAGTGACCCTCGAGATAATGGTTGAAATCGAAAGACTTGGTCCTTTATTGGGTTACGTTGGATAACCCTTGGGCTTTGGGCCCAAACCAATAACTTGGTTAAAATCCCTTATTGCTTTGTTTTTAGAAAACTTAGATTTTTCTTTCAAAAATCCTTGAAATCAACTGAGTGGGTTTTATAAATTGTTTAAGGCTGAAAACTGCCATTGAAACAGTTTTAGCAGTCAAAACAATGGGTTTTGTGAAAAATACAGTTTTTCTGTTTTGTTTTAGAAAATCCTGTGCAGGAATTTCCTGTTTCCTACACAGTTTTTGAATTCCAATTTTTATTTAAAAATCCAGATCGAATCTGAAAAACTTTCCTTCATGAAAGTTTTTGATCTTGAAAAATCCTAAAACTTTTATGTTTTTGTTAGAACCCAGTTCGGACTTTAACTTACTCATTTACCCTGTTGAAGTCACCTGACAGTGCATGAAAACTGGGCATGGTCAGGCTCGGATTTCCATAAAAAGAAAGGCCATTAGAGCCTTATTTTGAAAAACTGTTGCGTATTCCACTAGGAAAAACCCTACTCTACAACTTTCATGTTTTAGGTTTTACCAAATTCAGCCTCTAAGAGCCTCAAATTTAGGTTTCCAGAAAACTGGTCATCATGGACCCGAATCTGGCAGTTTTTTGTTTCAAATTGGTTTTGCGTCCTAATCGCGCACACTACCTCAACCGACCACAGCGGGAGCTTAACATCAACACACAGCGCTTTTTCTAACGTAAATTTTCTTTAAACACATTTTAGAACACAGCCATGCAAACCATTATTCTTTTCTAGAATTCTAAGGTTTGCCTAATTTCCAAAGTTGCATAATTTTAATCTATATTAACCATGCAACCTATTTAGCCATTCTAGATCAACTTAAATTCAATTAGGGGACATATAACCCTATGCAGCAGCTAACATACAAACCACATACATAAATCAAACATCAATTAAATCATGCAAAGCTTAATAAATTCAAACCACCATTAAATCTAATCGAGCACATATCTAACTTTCTAAACTAAGGCAATTAATGAAAATTGAGCTTATGCTCATACAATTGACAACTTGAAATACATGTAAATTTCAAATTGAAACCAAATTGAAAAGCTTAAGGCTATGGGAGAGTTACCTTTCTTGACCCTAAAAATGGTTAGGGTTTGGTCCAAGAATTTTTTTTCAGCACCTTGGCTCCTAGGATGCAACCGGCCTCTCCCTTAGCCTACCCAAAAATTTTTCTGCTTCTTGGTTGCTGTTTCTCACCAAAAATCTGATCACTCCCCCTTGCTCCCAACCAGTTTTTCTCTCTTTTTCCAGCTCACCAAGGACCGGCCACTAGGCCAAAATTGAGCTCCAAATTTTTTCAACTCTTTTTCCTTGGTTCCTAGATGAAATCCTAATGTTACCCAATAATTCCCACACTTGAATTTTGGTTTTTGTTCTGTTTTTCTTGGCTGATGAAGGACGGTTTTTGGAGCTGGAAAATGGGCAGAATTTGGCTTGGTTTTTCTGATTTTTTTTTTGAATAAAATCAGCACCTATTTATAGAGGTTTTTGGACTTTGCTTAATTGCAAAATAGTCCTCCAAAAAGCAAGTATTTGCACATTTAGGGGGGTGAGGTGGCCGGCCAATGTGGTCTAGAAAGTTCCAACTTTCTTTCCAATTTTAATTAAATTCAAAATGATGTCATAATTAGGAGCTTAGATGATGTCATCCTTACTTAAGGCTTGTTTGCCTTAATTCCTTAAAAATCAGTCCATTGTTCTCCAAAACAGATATTACTAATACTGTGTTACTTAATACACAGTATTATATATTTAATTACAGTCCAAAATTTATCTGTCTGAAAATGGACTGTACGAAAACTTCTCTTTTTGTTTCGAGTCCTTTGGCCCTTAAAAACCAATTTAATGTGCTTGATTTTTCTATGGTGGTTTTAGATTTAATTCTAACTATTTTATCCGTAAAAACGGTTTTCCTCAGTATATGACATATACTGCTTAACATACTTAAGCTCCGTCATATAGTTGACCTTTTTAGTCAATCTTTGACTTCTCGGGTCAACTTTGACTTTCTTGGTCAACTTTGACCTGCATGGTCAACTTTGACTTTCTTGGTCAACTGTTGATTTTCTATAAAATCATAGAATTTTCAATCTTTTTTAACTTAAAAGATCATGTGCTTAGCTAAGCAATCATTTTTGAGTCTCATAGTTTTATAAGAACTCATAAAATTCAATAAAAACCCTAAGCCGGGCTTTTTCATAAATACCCTTAATGGCACAATTCAAGTTTCAATATACGAAATCAAAACGATGAAATTTCTAGTTCTTACACATGCAGTATAGGAATTATACTGCGAAAAACCGTCATTATGGATAGATAAGTAAGTTTAAGGTATGGAATTATGTTAGAAAAATCAAGCACAATATTTAAGGCAAGAAGGACTAATGTGCTTTAAGTTCTAAGAAAAACCTAAATGCAGTTCAATTTTATACAGATAAATTTTGGACTGCAGATTAGTATGACAGTACTGTTTTAGTTGAAAACAATATTTTTTATATTTGTATTAGTATGAAAATAGACTGCTTTTAAGATTTAAAGCCAAATGGAGCCCTAAGTATTGGACACCTTGTCCAATAGGAATTAAGTTAATTTTTGAATTTTTGAAAAACTTGGAAAGTATTTCAAGAACATTCTTGAACCTTATCCAAGAACAAACTTGGACCACAAGTTTTCACCAAGTGGGCGGCCACCCTTGGGGGCTTTTGAGCAAATAAGATTTTTGTAAGGCTTGGAAAGCAATTTAAGGAATAAAAATAATTCAAGAAAGAAATGTAATTTTCACCTATAAATAGGTGTGATGGGGGGGATATTTTTAGTTCATTTTATTAGAAAAACTCCCCCAAACTCTTGCCATTTCTCTTCTCCTTTTCTATGCCATAGCCGAACCTAAGACAGCAAAAAACCCAAGGTGTGTGATCGGATTTTTAGTGAGGAAAAACTAGAAAAGAATTTTCGGAACTCAAGCCAAAGATTTTCTCTTCGGTTTGGAGGTAATCTCTCAACCTCCTAAGCCTCTAAATTCTGTCTTTACAATGTATTTCCAGTTTGTTTGTAAGAGCTTAAGCTCATTCATTTATGTCCTTATATTGCTTGATTTGCTTAGAATGTGCTTGATTTAGGTTTTAGCATGATTATGCTTTAATTTGGTGCATGATTGGTAATGTATGCTCTAGAAATTAGGTAGATGATGTGTGTGACTATTAGGAGTTTGATATATGTCCCCATATGCTTAAGCTCATGATGAATGGCTGATTATGAATTGGTATGCTTGTATGTTGAACTAGGGTTCAAGAAAACCCTAGAGAACCTTAGAAAACCAAGTTTGGTGAAAATCACCAAATGGGTTTGATCGAATAATTGTATGTATGAGATTAAATGAACGGGTATGAGAACATTAGATTATATGCTGCATGCTTGATGTAGGCTCACGGTTGCGACCGTTTGAGGTATGGTGTGCGTAATTTTACGTGAGAGCGAACCGAAACCAAAAACTGCCAGTTCGGGTGAAAACTGAGCAGCGAATTGGAAACGGTCTTTTGAGGCCTTTAGAGGCCGAATTTGAGAAAACTCAAAACTGTAAAGTTGTAGGAAATTGAAAATTCTAGGGACAGGCATAGAAATTTTTTGAAAATAAGGCTTCAAAGGCCTTGGTTTTTACGAAATCCTGTGCCTGGACCGCCCAGACCTATGTGCACGGCCAGGCAGATTCAACAAAGAAAAAGTATAAGTTAAGTTCAGAACTGGATTTTTTTCAATACACGAAAGTTGTAGGGTTTTTAGTATCTAAAACTTTTGTGAAGAAAAGTTTTTCAGAATCCAAATAAATTTCAAAGTAAAACTGAATCAGCATAGCAAGCTTTGATTCAGAATTTTAAAACAGTGCATGCACAGGAAATTCCTGCACATGCACTGATGATTTAACTGTTTTCAGCAAATTTCTACAAAACCAAGACAGTTTTATTTAAAAGCAGTTTTAAATGGTTGGTTAAACCCAGTTTAGTAAGAAAAGAATTAATTAAGCAAATTAAGTGAAGTAAGCAAATTGGTAACCTATTATAATCATATAGGTTACCTAATTTTTAATTGGGCCTAGTTAATTAAGAACAAATGGTATCTGATGGACCTTGAGTCCAAGGTTTCTTAAGGTAACCCTAATGGATCCCACTTTAATTGTTGGGCCTTAATAGCCCAACAGGTTTTTTAAATATCACCCAAGTTGGGCCCATACCTAAGGTTACTCATAGTAACCTAATAGGATGCCAAGATCATTGGGCCTTAAGCCCAAAGTTCATTAGGTAATCAAACAGGATACTGTTTGATTACCATTAGGGCTTGTGCCCTAGGATTACACTTAGTAACCAACAAAGATATTATTAAGCATATGAGGGGGATATATATCTAGGGTCACAGTTAAATGTTAGTTAAGATACCAACATTTAATGAAATAAGTTAAGGTAGGATATGATGATTCTTATCTTACTTCCTTTTTGGAAAACAGGAAGGTAACCTAGTAAGGTAACCTGTCAGAACGACAAACCTCAAGACTTAGCATAACGGTAAGTATAACTCTGCCTACAGTATAGCGGAAAATGTTTTTACTGTTTATGTGATGTTAAGTTCAAAGTGCATATGATTTATGCCTTGATGACGTGATACATATGATTTATGCCTTGATGATATGATGCATATGATTTATGCATTGATTATGTAGTATGTATGGTTTATGTTTTATCATTGTGGCATCATGAAGCATGCTCACGAAAGATAACTCACATGGTAAGAATGAGAACCCAGTTTTAAGAAAGAAACTGTTATAAAAGGCTGTTTTCAAGAAAAAAACAATTTTATGAACAAGTTAAGAAAAGAATGTAAGCAAGTTACCCTGTGTCGTATCGACCCGCTCGTAGGTCAGGTTTGGTTCATGGAATCGGTCCGTATCGGGCAATCACTATCGCACGAAAATGTGCCCACGTACGGCACAGTAGCTGTCGCTCGCCTAATATGATCCACCACAGCCGAGCGTCTACGGCAAAACACCGGCTAGCTAGTGAAACCTGTAACCGGGCCTCTATGTGATAGATATGGAATATCAACTCCATATCGTATAACCACACCGCTACAGGTACCGTACATCTCGTACCATCAAATATGAGAGGATATTACTCAAAGAATGACCTCGTAGCATCTCGGTCCTCGTCGACTCGAGCTGGGTCCATGCCGTCGGGTCTACCATAATATTTCGCATAGTAATTAATTTACTAAGTAAAAATAAAACTTAACTTACAATGATGGTGGCGATGGCAGGCAGACTGTGAAGTAGGATAGCAGGAAAACCACTCTGATACCAACTCTGTAACGACCCGCCTAGCACAGGCCGTTACCATACATACATACATATATACATGCCTTCATACTTACTTATTTACTTAGCGTAGACAGTGGAATTTTTTTTATACGGTGCGTACGAACGGAAAGCGATATATATAAACGATGTTCGAGGTTCAAATATCAAATAATGTACATAATAAACAAAACGCGTAGCGGCCTTATGTCCCACATCCTTCACAGTTCACTCTGCCCCGTTCGCCATCTTGTATCAAAAATTACCGGTAGGTTGTTCACCTACAGCATAGACGTAAGACACGTGAGCTTTCGCTCAGCAAGTACAACATAATTATCCGCAACAATAAACCATACAAAACATATCTCAATCTATCGTAACATATTCTACCCTAATCATGCATGAGCCAATTATGCTTCATTATGCTTGCTTGTTCATTCATAACTTATCATACATTACTTGCTTTTCTTTCTTATCTTGCTTATCTTACTTATCTTGGTTATGGGCCCCTTACATGAGTGTACATACACGGCGCGCAACTATGGAGTGGTTGGGACGGCCAGTCCATTTCCAACTCAAACCATAGTCCAACCCGACCTGTGAGTGGGTCGGTACGACACAGGCAACTTGCTTGCCATCATACTTGCTTTTCGTTATCTCTTATTTAGAATTTGTGAACATGCTTCGTGATGTCACACATTCATAAAATATAATCATATCATGAACTTCATATCATAACTTAATGCATCATAAACATACCATACATCATAACATAATAAGATCATAACACATAGCATCATCACCTCAAATCTCATAAGCATTTCCTAATATCAAACAAATCTAACATACATTCACATCACATACTAATAGCATTCATTCATCATACTTGGGTAAGTATACAACAGAAAGCCTATGCTGTAGACGGAGTTGTACTTACCTCGATTGCTATGTCCAATGTTATGCCGCTCCTGCTCGGGGTATAATAGCAGATTACCTCCTGCTAGTACAAGGGACATAGTGTAAGGATTATGAAAATCCTACCTTTAAACTGTTGGTAACTTAACCAACATTCTTTTCACCTATGGTTATATGTCCCACCCTATCGATCATGAAACGTCATATATGGATTGCTATAAGTAACCCATAAGTAACCCTCTTGCTTAGGGTCTTAACCAAATGACCTAGTCGTTTATTGGGTTACGTTGGATAACCCTTGGGCTTCGGGCCCAACTTAAAAACTTGGTTTGAAAAACATTTCTTTTCCTTTGCTTTGAAAACTTAGGGTTTTCTTCAAAATTTCTTAAAATCTTAAGAGTGAGTTTTAAAAATTGTTAAGGGCTGAAAACTGCCATTGGAACAGTTTTAGCAGTCAAAACATTGGGGTTTGTGGAAAATACAGTTTTTTCTACATTGTTTTAGAAAATCCTGTGCAGGAATTTCCTGTTTACTGCACAGTTTTTAAAATCCAATTTTTATTTAAAAATCTAGATCGAAACTGAAAACGCTTTCTTCATGAAAGTTTTAGATCTTGAAAAACCTTAAAACTTTCATGTTTTGTTCAAAACCCAAATCGGAATTTAACTTACTCATTTACCCTGTTAAACTGTCCTGGCCGTGTATGGAAACTGGACATGGTTAGGCTCGGATTTCCATAAAAACGAAAGCCGTTGGAGCCTTATTTTTGAAAACTGTCCATGTGGTCCTCTAGGAAAAATCCTTTTCTAAAACTTTCATGTTTTAAGTTTTATCAGATTCGGCCTCTAAGGACCTCAAATTCTGTTTTCCAGAAAACTGGGCAGCATAGACCGAATTGGCAGTTGTCTTTCCTTTATTCGTTTCTCGACCTAATTCATGCACACTACCTCAACCGTCCACAGCGGGAGCTTAAATTCAACATGCAGCGCTTTCTAACGTAATTTTTCTTTAATCACACTTTAAAACACAGCCATGCAAACCATCATTCAATTTTGGATTAACTAGGGTTTGCATAGCTTCTAAATTGCTTAATTGGTTTCAATTCAATCATGCAATATTTTAACACAAAACAGAACATACTTAAGCCTATTAAGTGACATATAACCTTATCAATCATCTAACATGAAATCAACATAATCAAGCAAGCATCAACATAAAAATCATACAAAGCTTAATAAAACCAAACCACCCTTAGATCCTAATCAAGCACATAACCTAAATCCTAAAATAGGGCAATAATGAAATTAAGCTTATGCTCTTACAATTATCAACTTGAAATACATATAAATTTCAAATTGAAACTCAATTAGATAGATTAAGGCTATGGGAGAGTTTACCTTACTTAACCCTAAGAGATGTTAGGGTTTGGTCCAAAACTTTCTGCTCCTTGGCTCCTAGGTGCAACCGGCCTCTCCCCTTAGCCTTCCCAAAAATTTTTGTGTCCCTTGGGTGTGGTTCCAATCTAATCCGGCCACTCACCACCTAAGTCCCTAGCACTTTTTTTTTTTTTTTTTTTTTTTTTTCTGCTTTTCTCTTCTTGTTCACAACCAGCCTCTTGGCCACAAAATGGGTTTCCAAATTTTTCAACTCTTTTTCTCTTCTTCCTAGTTGAATCCGAACACTCCCCGTTGAGATTCACTCTTAAATTTTTGTTTTTGCTCTAAATTTTCTTGGCTGCCTTGGGTTCGGTTTTGGAGCAGAAAAATGGGCAGAACTTAGCTAGATTTTTCCAATTTTTTTGAACAAATGGCACCCCTATTTATAGAGGTTTTGAACTTTGCAAAATTGCTAAATTAGTCCCTCAAGAATCAAAATTTTGCACAAGGGAGTGCTTAGGTGGCCGGCCATTATGGTCTAGAAGGATCCAACATTTCTTTCCAATTTTAGATAAATCCAAAATGATGTCATAATATGTGGATAAGGTGATGTCATCCACATTAAGGCTTGTTTGCCTTATTGTTCCAATATACAGTCCATCCTTGTACCAAAACAGATATTGCCAATACTATGGTCATTATTCCACAGTATTGGATACTGAATTGCAGTCCAAAATTGATCTGTCTAAAAATGGACTATACGAAAAATTCTCTTTTTACTTAAAGTCCTTTGGCCCTTAATTTTCAATTTAATGTGCTTGATTTTTCTATGGTGGTTTTAAATATAATTCTAGCTATCTAATCCGTAAAAATGGTTTTCCGCAGTACATTTCCTATACTGCTCAACATACTTCATTACCGTCACATAGTTGACTTTTCTAGTCAATCTTTGACCTATCGGGTCAACTTTGACTTTCTTGGTCAACTTTGACTTTCTTGGTCAACTTTAACTTTCTATAAAATCATAGAATTTTCTATCCTTTTTAATCCAAAAGGTTACATGCTTAGCTAAGCAATCATATTTGAGTCTCATGAAGCCATAAGAACTCATAAAACTCAACAAAAACCCTAAGCCGGGCTTTTTCATGAATACCATCATGGTACAATTTAATTTTCTATTCAAGAAATTGTAACGTTGAAACTTCTAGTTCTTACATCTTGAATGTTGTTCGGTATGCCCAAAGTGCGTCATCAAGTCTCATCGACTAATCCTTACGATTTGGGTTGACCACTTTTTCTAAGATTCTCTTTATCTCTCGGTTTGAAACTTCTGCCTGTCCACTGGTTTGGGGGTGATATGCTGTAGCAATCTTATGTTTCACTCCATACTTGCCCAAGAGATTCTCGAACTGCTTGCTGCAAAAGTGATGTAACGACCCGCCTAGCACAGGCCGTTACCATACATACATACTTACCTTCCCTTACATACTTACATACTTATGAAAACACAGCGGAAATTTTTTTTTTTTTTTTTTTTTATATGGCATACTAGTGCAACATATAAAAGTGTCTTTATGAAAATATTTACCATAACATAAATACGTAAAAACAAAACGCGTAGCGGCTACATTTCCCACATTTCACAGTTTGCCCCGCCATGCCCTTCCATCTTGTATCAACCATTGCTGACGGTTTCTTACCTACAGCATAAACGTAAGACAGTGAGCTTTCGCTCAGCAAGCACAACCTCCTATACCGCGACATCATGAACATAACATATTCTAATATATCATATCTTAACTTATCATGCATATCATATCATTACTTAACTTCATTCATCGTAACATAGCATACATATCATAATGCATGGTCCATTTATGCACATTTTATGCTCAATTCATTCTTAACTTACTTCCATTTCTTATCTTACTTATGGGCCCCTTACTTGTGTGTATGTACCGGGCGCGCGACTATGGAGTGGTTGGGGCGGCCAAACCATTTCCAACTCAAACCATAGTCCAACCCGACCTAACGCGGGTCGGCACAACACAGGCGATTGCTCGCCATCTTTCTTTTCATCTTGTTGTGTCATACTTGATCTTATAATTCTTATAAGATTTCGTGAACATGCTTCGTGCTTTAATAAACATAACATAGCATTCATCAATAACATACCTTAACCTATCATACATCATAATCTAACATACAACATATGACATATTTCATAGCATAACAACAATAACATTACTTAGCATTAACAATTTATCATAGTAATAATGATAACCACATAGCATCAACAACAACATAACATAACATAACATACATTCCTAGCATACATCTAACATACTTAGGCAAGTACCACAACAAAGCCTATGCTGTAGGCGGTGGTTGTACTTACCTCTTTTGCTATGTCCTGCGTTAAGCTGCTTCTCCTCCGAGTACAGTTGCAGGTTCCCTCCTGCTCGTTGAAGGACATAGGTGAGGTTCTAATTAGTTTTGCGGAAATATTGATAATCTAATCAACATGCTTACATAATCCTAATTGTATGTCCCCATACTAAATATGAATTAATTCTTTAAGAGGTTACGTTGGATAACCTCATGTGCTAAACCCTATACATACCGTTAGGGTTAGGTTACCTTCCTAACCTTGGGCTTTATCGGGTTTCCTTAATTAACCCTATATCTTAGCCCAATTTATTTTTTTACTCTTGGTATCCTTTAGGGTTAACTTGACTATCCCTTAAGGTTAATAATAGTTGAACTCTTAATCAACCAAGGTTTAACCCTATATGGGTCAAACTTGAGCTCTAGGCTTTGGTCTAGTAACTCGGATATTACATCCGGTTATTACCCGTAATTATTTTACTTACCCAATTTGGTTTAAAAAATCCATTTTCCATTTCCTTGGAAACTTGGTAATTTTAACTTTAAAAATCGTTTACTTAACTCATAAAAATTCATATCCTTAAAATAGGTTTTTATAAAATCATTTAGGACTGGAAACTGCCTTTGGAACAGTTTCCCTAGTCAAAACAGTGGTTTTGGAAAAGATACAATTTTTCTGTACTGTTTTTTAGAAAATCCTGTACAGGAATTTCTCATTTCCTGCACAGTCTTTATAAAACCGTGTCAGTTTAAAAATCCATTCTGATTTTGAAAAAGTTGTCTTCACGAAAGTTCTAGCTCTCGAAAAATCCTAAAACTTTCGTGTTTTACGAAAAATCCAGTTCTGCTTGTATTCGTACCAGTTTTTGTTTGAAACTGGCTGATCCTGTAAACTGGGTCTGGGCAGGCTAGCCACGGGTTTTTGTAAAAACGGAGACCATTGGAGCCTCAATTTGGAAAACTGTCCGCGCTGGCCCCTAGGAAAACTCGTTCTGAACAACTTTTATGTTTTACGTTTTACCCAGTTCGGCCTCTAAAGGCCTCAAATTCCACTTTTCCCGAAACTGGGCAGTTCACATCCGAACTGGCAGTTTTCGGTTTTAAGTTTGTTTTACGTCCTATTTCGCGGATTCTAACTCGACCGATCACGCGGGAGCCTAGATAACATACATGCAGCGTTTTCTAACGTCCCACATGAACCAACATGTAATTCAAACATGTCCATGCAAACCAAAACCCGTATTAACTTAACCTAGGTTTGCATGGTTCTAACTTTTTGCATACAACACATACAAACACTAAACTTTGCTCCCTAAGCTAGCATGCTTCAAGCACTGCCTAAGGGCAGATTTTCGGACCAAACCAGGGGACACACAACCCTAAGCATTAGGCATGAAAATCAATCATACACAAGCACAACTTATGCAAGAAAACAAGCCATACACCCTTAGATCTACAAATCAAGCACATACAACCTACTTAGGGCAATAAATGGAAGATGGACTTATGTCCTTACAACCAAATTGAACTACCTTAAATCTTAAAATTTGAACTCAAATAAAAGAGTTAGGGTTCTAGATTTTTACCTTGGACCAAAGTCAAGTTTTGGTCACAAAATTTCTGCCTTCCCTAGCTCCAAAACCGTGGCTGCCCTAGACCAAGAAAATGGTCTCAAAAAACTTGGTTTCGGTTGATGAAACAAACCCGAATTCTTTCCCTTAAAATTTTTGGATTCCCTCTTGGTTTCCCTGCACCCTAACAGTCGGCTGCAAGCCTAGAAAAAGGCTGGAAAATTTCTCAAACTCTCCCCTTAGCTTTCCTTGGCAAACCGAAAACTAACCTAAGCTTGGTTTAGGCAAAAATTCAGTTTTTCTCTTGGCTCCCTCTCACCTTCTCTCACGGTTTTGATGGCAGAAAATGGCAAGAGTTTGGCTAAGTTTTTCATTAAAAATGAATATGGGTCACTCCTATTTATAGGCAAAGGGGAACTTTCAAGAATTCAACTTTGACCCCTAATTTTTTGAAAATTTGGAGAATTTCCCCATGAGGTGGCCGGCCATCCCCCCTTGGTGAGCAAGGCAAAATTGTTCTAGAACAAGACACATGGCATCTAATGGTTGGTTCATGGAATTATGATGTCATAATTCCAAATAAGGATGATGTCATAATCATGATGTCATCCTAAGGCCTTGTTTGGCTACTTTTCTCTAAAATAATCCATTTTTGTGCTACACAGATATTTCTAATACTGTGTTTACTAATACACAGTACAATTCAGTACTGTTTTACTTGACTGCAGTCCAAAATTTATCTGCGTAAAAATGGACTGTAAAAACTTTTTCTTATTTTTCTCGAGCCCTTTTGGTCTTTAATCCTACTTGGTGTGCTTGATTTTCTAAGCTAGTTTTCAAAGCCTATTCATACTATTTCAACCGTAAAGACGGTTTTTACAGTATACTTTATTTTACTATACTGCAAAGTCAATCCTTTAACCGTTCTTGGTCAAACTCTGACTTTCGTTTAAAATCATGCACTTTTCCGTCCCTTTTGTCTAAAAAGGTCCGTTGCTAATCTACATAGTCCATTTTTGAGTTATATTGATCTAAAAACTCATAAAATGTAAGAGAACTCTTAACCGAGCTTCTCTTTCAATAATACCTCTATGGTATTCATTTAATTCCTTTAAAAAGAATAGTAACATTGAAAAATCTAGGTATTACAATCTACCCTCCTTAAAAAATTTTCGTCCTCGAAAATCAGGACAATTCGGGATAGTTCTTTCCGTTTTGCCATTTTGGTGTGAAAAACCGTAATGAACTTTAATTTCAACCCCATGGCAGTATGAACATTTGTTCATAATCGAGAAATGAAGCATCCATCCTAGTCTGAGATGCTTGATTTTGTTGCTCTATACTGTCTCACAATCTGAGACATGTAGATTTCGGTCAGTTTTCTGCAAATCTCCTTCAGGATGTCGGTATTCAGCCTTAACTTTCTGACAAGTTAGGCACTTTGACACGAATTTCGTCACTTTATTCTTCATGCTTGGCCATCGATAACTTTCTTAGAAGTCTTAGTACATTTTGAAAGCTCCTGGATGTACCAAATATGGCGTCTTATGGGCTTCTGACATCGTCTGATCCTTCGTTGCCAAAATTAATCCGGTTGTTGAGCTCCGCAACGGTCCATAAAGGTTGAAATTTTCCTTGTCGAAAGGGCTAAACGTCTCTCAACGCTTTTGGGAAACCAAACTTAGCGTTGTAATAACTTAAGAAATCCGTTTCTAAGATCACATCGAAATCCTAAAGCTTGATTGCGATGAGATCTACAAGCAGTTCTTAGTCATTATAATTACAAAAATATTTTACATTAAAATAAAATTAGATCATTCAAACCACAAAATCCCTTTAACAAGCAAAGAAATTTTTAAAATGCTGTTTTAAAAATTATCTATACTACTTCCTAATTTCTGGGCAATCTCCATAAATATTAACAAGTGAGTTGCACCAGAATTAAATAATACAATAACGCCTTAGGTGGCGACAAGTATCTATCTTGTCCCTTCATGCGAAGTTCCAGCTTCAGCATTTCCATCGGTGTAGGCGTAAATCCTAGCTAGGGGTTCAGGAGCCTCTAATCTTCCTTGTGCAATTGAGGGTCCTTCAAGCCTTGCTTGGACTGCATGTAGCTGACTGCTGGCATTCCGGTTTGGATACTGAGGGCTCTGGTTCTGGTTGTTCTGGGGGCAGCTTCGTGCATAGTGCCCTTCCTTGCCACAAAGGTAGCAAACATTAGTCCCCATCCTACACACTCCCGGGTGTTTCTTTCCACATGTTACGCACGCGGGATAGCTGGTGTTAGTGTTCTCGTTCCCTTGATTGTTCTTTTTCTGAGGGAAATTCCCTTGTTGGTTCTGGCCCGAGAAATTTCCTTTTCGCTTATTCCTCCCAGTTTGATTGGAACCTTGTGTAGGACTACTAGATTGGCCTTTCGGTTGCGACTCTGAGTCTTGTCGAGGCTGCGTTGGCTTTGCTGCCGCCTTTTCCTCCTTTTTAGCCTTGAAGAATTGAGCTCTAGCCTCTTTGTCCTGGTTTATCCAGTATTCGGCTCTTATCGCCCGGCTTATGCAATCGGACACCAGGGTAGGCGGGCTGCTGCCAGCACTTACTTGCTTGGCAATATCGGTTCTGAGCATCTTCATCATTCTTCGCACTTTCTCCGTTTCACTCGGAACCAAATCTGGACACAACCGAGCTAGCTGTTCAAACTTCTGTACGGCCTCCATTACCGTCATTGACCCTTGTCTGAAGCTCGTGAACTCGTCTTGTTGAATGGCAAGGATTTCTCTGTTGTAATACATTGCTCGGAACTCGGTCACAAAGTCCTGCCAGTTCATGGCCGTAACGTCACGGCGCATTTGCACGGTCATCCACCAATGTCGCGCATCCTTTTTCAGAGCAAAAGAAGCGCAGAGAACTTTCTCTTGTTCCGTTAGCCGCATGAAATCCAAGATAACTTGGATATCGATCAACCAATTGTCCGCGGCGATCGGGTCCGTCGGGCCTTCGAACTCAGGCGCCTTCATTCGCCTGAATCGTTCGTATAGTAAGTCCTCCCTCACTGGTTGTAGGTTTGCTTGCCCTCCAGCAGGTGCCATCGGAATGTTAGCATTCTGAGGAACTTCTGGTTGATCCTCAGGTACCGGGGGTACTGGTTGGGCTCGTGGTGGAATCTCGTTAATCCGCGGTCCTTGATTCATTTGAGCTATCTGAGCTCGTAGTCTTTCCGTCTCTTGCTGCTGTTCTAGCAGCTGTTGTTGTAGATTTGCAACGATGGTTGCGAGATCTGGCTCGGGCTGGTTACGTGGTACCGTTCTTCGTGGACGTACCATCTTTTAAATCCTATAAGAAAAGATATCATCGTACTATTAGTATCTTTTCTTTCATACATAGCTTATTACGTCACATTATACCATAACATCATACATTTCATATCATAACATAGAAGGTATCATAACAGATACTTATCATAATATAGCATAACTTTTATAATATTTATAACATGCTCTTGTTATAAATCCTGTATCTGTACGGTCCTTTATGTACATACTTTGTACATCGTAATTTACAATACTGTAATTACACATTGAATACATCATACTTGTACGTACATATCTTTACATATACATGGTCAAAATATGATGGAAGTGTCTAACACTTTACCATCGTACTGTTCATAAATAAAAAAAAAATGATAGGAGTGTCTATTACTCTATCATCATACATGGTTAAAAATATATGCACATATCGGCCCTAACTAGACTATAACCTCTAGCGTAATCATCGAAACGTCGGATTCGGCGTCAGAGTCTTCGTCCCAATTTCCATCGTGGAATCGCATCTCCTCGGGATCGCCCTCGGCGTCATCAATATCCTCCATCCAGTTACCTTGCTCGACTTCGGGCTCCATATCGTCCTCGTCGTCCTCGTCGTCGCTAGGGATGATCATAATGGGAGGGTCTTCCGGTGGTTCCTCCGGAGCAATCAAATCGTCGGCAGCGTCCTCGGCGTCCATTTGGTCTTCAGCCTCTTGGGCTGGGATCTCTTGTACAGGTATAGCAGGAATCGGGTCCTCGGGAAACATTGGACCCACTTCATGCTGGGGTCCCCCTATCCCGGCATCGTCGACTGGGACCTGATACTCATTCATATGGGTGTCAGCATGCGCCATATGTGCTGTCACCTTGGCCTGTAGCTGGGGTGAGGTATATCTTGCGGAACATAGGGTAGCATAGCCTCCTGAAATCTGCAGCAGTAATGGCCCATAGACTCCTGTAGGTACGCGTGCCAATCTGCGACGAAACTCTGGTATCGCCTATACTGCATGTCCCAATAGATCTCGGGATCTCGGTACTGCCAATCGTTACCGGGCCCCGCAGCAGGGATCGGCCCATATCGTGCAAGTACTACGGCGCGAAAATGTGCCCACGTCCGACTGGGCATCTGCCGCTCTCCATAAGTCATCCACCATAGTCTAGCGTCCGTAATCAAACAGCGAGCAGCTAGCGAGACCTGTAATCGGTCCCCGATGTGGCAGGTGTAGAAAATCATCTCCATATCGTACAACCAAGCCGATACTGTAACTGATCGTCCCGTACCGTCATATAGAAGAGGACGTAATCCGTAAAAAGCCGCAACAATTGCGCGATCCTCATTGATCCGTGCGGGATCCATTTCCACGCGTCTATCATAACATAACTAGATCATAAATACTTACGCGTATACATAAAATATAAATTTAACTTACAACGATGGTGGCGATGGCAGGCAGACTGTGAAATCGTATCGCAGGAAACCCGCTCTGATACCAACTCTGTAACGACCCGCCTAGCACAGGCCGTTACCATACATACATACTTACCTTCCCTTACATACTTACATACTTATGAAAACACAGCGGAAATTTTTTTTTTTTTTTTTTTTTTTTATATGGCATACTAGTGCAACATATAAAAGTGTCTTTATGAAAATATTTACCATAACATAAATACGTAAAAAGCAAAACGCGTAGCGGCTACATTTCCCACATTTCACAGTTTGCCCCGCCATGCCCTTCCATCTTGTATCAACCATTGCTGACGGTTTCTTACCTACAGCATAAACGTAAGACAGTGAGCTTTCGCTCAGCAAGCACAACCTCCTATACCGCGACATCATGAACATAACATATTCTAATATATCATATCTTAACTTATCATGCATATCATATCATTACTTAACTTCATTCATCGTAACATAGCATACATATCATAATGCATGGTCCATTTATGCACATTTTATGCTCAATTCATTCTTAACTTACTTCCATTTCTTATCTTACTTATGGGCCCCTTACTTGTGTGTATGTACCGGGCGCGCGACTATGGAGTGGTTGGGGCGGCCAAACCATTTCCAACTCAAACCATAGTCCAACCCGACCTAACGCGGGTCGGCACAACACAGGCGATTGCTCGCCATCTTTCTTTTCATCTTGTTGTGTCATACTTGATCTTATAATTCTTATAAGATTTCGTGAACATGCTTCGTGCTTTAATAAACATAACATAGCATTCATCAATAACATACCTTAACCTATCATACATCATAATCTAACATACAACATATGACATATTTCATAGCATAACAACAATAACATTACTTAGCATTAACAATTTATCATAGTAATAATGATAACCACATAGCATCAACAACAACATAACATAACATAACATACATTCCTAGCATACATCTAACATACTTAGGCAAGTACCACAACAAAGCCTATGCTGTAGGCGGTGGTTGTACTTACCTCTTTTGCTATGTCCTGCGTTAAGCTGCTTCTCCTCCGAGTACAGTGCAGGTTCCCTCCTGCTCGTTGAAGGACATAGGTGAGGTTCTAATTAGTTTTGCGGAAATGTTGATAATCTAATCAACATGCTTACATAATCCTAATTGTATGTCCCCTACTAAATA
>CM046372.1:3613917-3636851 GCA_025413025.1 Ficus hispida | reverse complement strand
CGGAAATTTTTTTTTTTTTATACTGTACTGACATACGAAATATAAATGTATATCGAACATTAATTACGTTGTTGGGTGTAAATAAAACTTATTTCATAATTACATAATATAACGAAACGCGTAGCGGTTTATTCCCATTTCACAGTCCGCCAATCCATGCCCTCCATCTTGCATCAAGAATTATTTCAGGCTGCTTACCTACAGCACAGACGTAAGACAGTGAGCTTTCGCTCAGCAAGTACAACTATTCTATACCGTAATTTACTTTAAATAAAACACATCACACATATCCTAACTAGCATACCACAATAATCATAACTTAAGCATTACATAATATAACTTATCTTAACTTATGCATGAGCCATTTATGCTTCATTATGCTTGCTTGATTAATCTATACTTGCTTTCTTAACTTATCATAACTTATCTTGTCTTATCTTGTGGGCCTCATAACGTAAGTGTTCGTACCGGGCGCGCAACTATGAATTGGTTGGGGCGGCCAAACCATTTCCAATTCAATCCATAGTTCAACCCGACCTAACGCGGGTCGGTACGACACAGGCAAATTATTTGCCATCATAACTTTCATTATCTATACTTAATTGTATTAATTAGTGAGCATACATCGTGATATGTCACACAATTAATTTATAATCTTTATCATCATAACCTATTTCCATGGCATTCTAAATCATAGCATTTCAACTTTTTTATAACACATAGCATACCATAGCATATAACATAGCATATCATCATAGCATTTTATAACATACTCTTAACACATAATCATAGCATACTACAAAGCATGACATTTTTATAACATTTCCTATAACTTAAAACTATCTACACACATAGAGGTAACATTTACACTACATAGCATTTTCATCATACTTTGGCAAGTATACACAACAAAGCCATGCTGTAGGCGGAGTTGACTTACCTCGTTCGTAGAAGCTTGTCCAGAAGTCGAGTTAAATCCGTTGGGACACTTCGGCGTGCGACGTTCTGAGATTAATAAAGTAAGGGTTAGAACTGTTGGTAATATACCAACATTCTTAATAACCTTACTTATCTTTACCTTGTCTTAATTGGTTACCTAAGTAACCCTAACCGGTTAAATCTTTACTTAGGTTTTAAAACAAACTATTTCCTTAGAAAAGAATTCTTAGGTTTTGGTTTAAAAATCCTTTTGTTCAATCTTTTAAAAAAACTGAAACCTTAAAGGAGTGTATAATTATTGACTATTGGAGACTGCCTTTGGAACAGTTTCTCAATGTCAATTTTGCAGTGTAATTACAAAATATGCATTTTCTGTGTTACTTTGTAAATCCTGTACAGGATTTCCATAATTCTGTACAGTTCTCCGAAATTCATTTTCATCTTAAATCCAGACTGAATCTGTAAACTTGTCTTCATGAAAGTTGTAAACATTTAAAAACTCTACACTTTTATGTTTTGGGTAAAACCAGTTCTGGCGTTTTCGTGGTCAAACCCCTGAGGAACTTGTCCTGGCCGTGCTCGGGTCCTGGGCACCTTAGGCACGGGTTTTGGTAAAACCGAGGCCATTGGAGCCTCATTTTACAAAATGTCGCGGTGTCCTCTAGGAAAACTCTACTTAAAAACTTTCATGTTTTGAGTTTCCCCTGATTCGGCCTCTAGAAGCCTCAAAAACTGTTTTTCCCGAACTGGCCATTTCTACCCGAGTTGGTAGTTTTCGGTTTAAAATTTTGTTTACGTCCTAAAACGTTCACCTACCTCAACCGAACTCAGCGGGAGCCTAGAAAGTGGTCATGCAGCGTTTTCTAACGTCCAATATTCACATGCAAATCAAATTTAGCATCAACATAATGTACATAACCCTAACCAATTCCAAACATCTAGCATGCAAAATCATAACCACCAAACCATAAATCCTAACCATAACAAGCACATAGCCTATAATCTTAATTTAGGGCAGAAAATTAAAGTGAGCTTATGCTCATTACAACACATACTTAAATACATTTAAATTTCTCCAATTGAAATTTAAATGAAAGCTTAAGAACTTGGAATTTTACCTCACCTTGGATCCGAATTTTTGGATTGGCTCTTGGCTCCCCTTTTTCCCTCTCCAACAGCCGGTCCTTTGGCCAACTTGTGCACCAAATGCTCAAGTGCTCTTAAATGATGTTTTAAGTGGAAACCAACACTCAAACTCTAAATCCCCCTTTGGATTCAACTTTTTTTCTCTTGCTTTTCTCTTGCCCCACACAACCGGCCCTTGGCCTAGAATTGGGTTCCAATTTTTTTTCAAACTTCCTTGCTTGCTCTCTAAGGTAAAACGACTATCCTAGGCTTAAAACACACTTGGTTTTTGCAAAATTTCCTTCCTTTCTCTCTTGTTGAAGTTCGGATTTTGGTGGAGAAAATTTGGCAAAGTTTAGCTAAGTTTTTAATTTTTTTCAATAGTACTCTCACCTATTTATAGAGGTTGGAATTTCTTGAAATTGCACACTTTAGTCCTCAAAAAAATCAGAAATTGGACTTAGGGGGGGGGGGCATGTGGCCGGCCATTGCATGGCTAATGCCAACCAAATACTTTCCAATTTTTTTTTTAAATGACATAATGATGTCATAATCCAAAAGGTGAATGAGGTAAGCCATTCTAAGGTTTGTTTGGCTCTTTACCTTGTTATGCAGTCCATTATTGTTTTAACACAGGTATTTCTAATACTGGATTCACTTATGCACAGTATTAGTTTACCGAACGGCAGTCCAAAATTTATCTGTGTGAAAACAAACTGTATAAAAATTTCCTTATTTCTTAAAACCCTTTTTGCCCTTTAATTCTACTTAATGTGCTTGTCTTTCTATGGTGGTTTTAAGTTCTAAACATATCATTTTATCAGTAAAAACGGCCTATACAGTATAATTCTATACTGCGGCGATTTTACTCGTACCGTCTTTTCTTTAACTTTTTGGGGTCAATTTTTTTGGCTTTCTCGTCCACCATTGACTTTCTTGTCGACAGGTGACTTTCTTGCCGAGATTTGACTCCCGTGGTCAACAGTTGACTTTTTGGTCAACCGTCGACGTTTTTGGTCAAACTTTGACCAACATACATTTTTGGCCATTTTCATTCCTTTTTACCTAAAAGGACATTTTCTTGTCCTAGAAATTATTTTTGAGTCTTTTAAAGTCATAAAAACTCATAAAACATTATAAAACCCTTAACCGGGCTTTTTCATTCATATTCTTAAGGTACAATTTGAATTTTTTTGTACAAAGAATCATAATCGTTAAATAACTAGGTATTACAAAAAGCCTATGCTTAGGCGGAGTTGTACTTACCTTGTCTTCCTATGTCCGAAGCTGAGCTGTTCTAGATCAGGGCGCAATAGCAGATTATCCCCTGCTATTACAAAGGACATAGGGTAAGGATTCTGAAAATCCTATTCTTAAACGGTTGGTAAACAACCAACATTTACTTTATTTCCTAGTTATATGTCCCCACAACATTACCTTGAAATTATTGTAAATGGTTACTATTTGTAACCTCGTAAGTAACCCTCGAGATAAGGGTTGAAATCGAAAGACTTGGTCCTTTATTGGGTTACGTTGGATAACCCTTAGGCTTTGGGCCCAAACCAATAACTTGGTTAAAATCCCTTATTGCTTTGTTTTTAGAAAACTTAGATTTTTCTTTCAAAAATCCTTGAAATCAACTGAGTGGGTTTTATAAATTGTTTAAGGCTGAAAACTACCATTGGAACAGTTTTTGCAGTCAAAACAATGGGTTTTGTGAAAAATACAGTTTTTCTGTTTTGTTTTAGAAAATCCTGTGTAGGAATTTCCTGTTTCCTGCACAGTTTTTGAATTCCAATTTTTATTTAAAAATCCAGATCGAATCTGAAAAACTTTCCTTCATGAAAGTTTTTGATCTTGAAAAATCCTAAAACTTTCATGTTTTGGTCAAAACCCATTTCGGACTTTAACTTACTCATTTACCCTGTTGAAGTCACCTGGCCGTGCATGAAAACTGGGCATGGTCAGGCTCGGATTTCCATAAAAACGAAGACCATTGGAGCCTTATTTTGAAAAACTGACCACTAGGAAAAACCCTACTCTACAACTTTCATGTTTTAGGTTTTACCAAATTCGGCCTCTAAGAGCCTCAAATTTAGGTTTCCAGAAAACTGGTCATCTTGGACCCGAATCTGGTAGTTTTTTGTTTCAAATTGGTTTTGCGTCCTAATCGCGCACACTACCTCAACCGACCACAGCGGGAGCTTAACATCAACACACAGCGCTTTTTCTAACGTAAATTTTCTTTAAACACATTTTAGAACACAGCCATGCAAACCATTATTCTTTTCTAGAATTCTAAGGTTTGCCTAATTTCCAAAGTTACATAATTTTAATCTATATTAACCATGCAACCTATTTAGCCATTCTAGATCAACTTAAATTCAATTAGGGGACATATAACCCTATGCAGCAGCTAACATACAAACCACATACATAAATCAAACATCAATTAAATCATGCAAAGCTTAATAAATTCAAACCACCCTTAAATCTAATCAAGCACATATCTAACTTTCTAAACCAAGGCAATTAATGAAAATTGAGCTTATGCTCATACAATTGACAACTTGAAATACATGTAAATTTCAAATTGAAACCAAATTGAAAAGCTTAAGGCTATGGGAGAGTTACCTTTCTTGACCCTAAAAATGGTTAGGGTTTGGTCCAAGAATTTTTTTTCAGCACCTTGGCTCCTAGGATGCAACCGGCCTCTCCCTTAGCCTACCCAAAAATTTTTCTACTTCTTGGTTGCTGTTTCTCACCAAAAATCTGATCACTCCCCCTTGCTCCCAACAGTTTTTCTCTCTTTTTCCAGCTCACCAAGGACCGGCCACTAGGCCAAAATTGAGCTCCAAATTTTTTCAACTCTTTTTCCTTGGTTCCTAGATGAAATCCTAATGTTACCCAATAATTCCCACACTTGAATTTTGGTTTTTGTTCTGTTTTTCTTGGCTGATGAAGGACGGTTTTTGGAGCTGGAAAATGGGCAGAATTTGGCTTGGTTTTTCTGATTTTTTTTTGAATAAAATCAGCACCTATTTATAGAGGTTTTTGGACTTTGCTTAATTGCAAAATAGTCCTCCAAAAAGCAAGTATTTGCACATTTAGGGGGGTGAGGTGGCCGGCCAATGTGGTCTAGAAAGTTCTAACTTTCTTTCCAATTTTAATTAAATCCAAAATGATGTCATAATTAGGAGCTTAGATGATGTCATCCTTACTTAAGGCTTGTTTGCCTTAATTCCTTAAAAATCAGTCAATTGTTCTCCAAAATAGATATTACTAATACTGTGTTACTTAATACACAGTATTATATATTTAATTACAGTCTAAAATTTATCTGTCTTAAAATGGACTGTACGAAAACTTCTCTTTTTGTTTCGAGTCCTTTGGCCCTTAAAAATCAATTTAATGTACTTGATTTTTCTATGGTGGTTTTAGATTTAATTCTAACTATTTTATCCGTAAAAACGGTTTTCCTCAGTATATGACCTATACTGCTTAACATACTTAAGTTCCGTCATATAGTTGACCTTTTTAGTCAATCTTTGACTTCTCGGGTCAACTTTGACTTTCTTGGTCAACTTTGACCTTCATGGTCAACTTTGACTTTCTTGGTCAACTGTTGACTTTCTATAAAATCATAGAATTTTCAATCTTTTTTAACTTAAAAGATCATGTGCTTAGCTAAGAAATCATTTTTGAGTCTCATAGTTTTATAAGAACTCATAAAATTCAATGAAAATCCTAAGCCGGGCTTTTTCATAAATACCCTTAATGGCACAATTCAAGTTTCAATATACGAAATCAAAACGATGAAATTTCTAGTTCTTACAATCTACCCCCCTTAAAAATTTTCGTCCTCGAAAATTAGAACAAACTGGGGTAGTTCTTCCTCATCTCGTCTTCCAATTCCCAGGTTGCTTCTTCAACCTTGTGGTTTTGCCACAACACTTTAACCAGGGGAATGGTTTTATTTCTTAAGACCTTCTCTTCCCGACCCAAAATTCGAACTGGCTTTTCTTCATAAGTCAAGTCCGTCTGAACCTCCACCGGTTCCTGACTAAGCACATGGGAAGGGTCTGGGATATACTTCTTTAGCATCGATACATGAAAAACATTATGCATCGAAGCTAATTCCGGTGGTAGGGCAAGCTTATAGGCTACTTTTCCAATTCGCTCCAGAATCTCAAATGGTCCTGTATACCTCGGACTAAGCTTCCCCTTTTTGCCAGACCGCATTACTCCTTTCATAGGAGCAATCTTGATGAAAACAGCGTCGCCAACTTGGAATTCTAGAGGCCTCCTACGTTTATCGGCATAGCTTTTCTGTCTGCTAAAAGCTATGTCGAGTCTTTGCTTGATCTTCTTGATATCCTCGGAGGTCTTTTTGATGAAGTCCGTGGTTTGAAGCTGTTTCTGTCCAACTTCCTGCCAATGGATAGGAGATCTACACTTTCTCCCATATAGTGCTTCAAACGGAGCCATACCAATCGAAGCATGATAACTGTTATTGTAGGAGAATTCGACCAATGGCAGCTTCTGATCCCAATTTCCTTTGAAATCCAACACACATGACCTCAGCATGTCTTCCAGCGTCTGGATGGTCCGTTCTGATTGACCGTCAGTTTAGGGGTGAAATGCCGTACTGAACTTCAATTTCGACCCCATAGCATTGTGAACACTAATCCAAAATCGAGAGGTGAAACGTCCATCACGATCCGAGATGATCGATTTTGGCACTCCATGAAATCTGACGATCTGGGATACGAAAATTTCGGCCAATTTCTCCACTGAAAAGGTAGCCTTAATTGCAATGAAGTGGGCTGATTTGGTTAATCTATCCACGACAATCCAAATCATGTCATTCCCACTTGACGTCCTGGGTAGTCCTACTATGAAATCCATAGTAATTTGCTCCCATTTCCATTCAGGAAGCTCTATTTTCTGCAATTCTCCACCAGGATGTCGATGCTCAGCCTTAACTTTCTGACAAGTTAGGCATTTGATACGAATTCAGCTACTTCATTCTTCATATTTGGCCACCAATAGTTCTCTCGGAGGTCTTTGTACATCTTTGAAGCTCCTGGATGTACTGAGTATGGTGTCATATGTGCTTCCGACAAAATCTGATCTTTTAAAGCTTCGAAGTTGGGAACACAAATCCTTTCCTTGAAATAGACAACACCATGCAGAGGTCCTAAACTCATTGCTCTTTTTGCCAAAAAGCTGCGTTTTTAGCAAAAAGGGATCCTTTTCCTGATGTGACTTAATGGATTCCATCAATTCGGATCGAATAGTCAGAGAAGACAATTTCCCCGTAATCATCTCCAGGTTGAACTCATAAATTTCCCTTGTAGTGGCTTAGGAAACGCTTCGATAGATATCAGCATGCCTACAGATTTCCTACTTAGAGCGTCTGCTACTTTATTCCCTTGCCAGGGTGGTAAAGGATCTCGCAGTCATAATCCTTTACGAGCTCCAGCCATCTACGCTGTCTCATGTTGAGCTCATTCTGAGTGAATATGTACTTAAGGCTCTGATGATCGGTGTAGATTTCGATTTGTTTCCGTACAAATAGTGTCTCCAAATCTTGAGCACGAAAACTACCGCCGTGAGCTCCAAATCATGAGTTGGATAATTCTTTGTGAATCTTTAATTGACGAGATGCGTAGGCTACTACCTTCCCGTTCTGCATCAAGACAGCTCCTAATCCGCTTTTCGAAGCGTCACTGTAGATCACGAAATTTCCTGCATCTACATTAGGAATTATCAACACCGGTGCACTTGTCAGCTTTCTCTTGAGTTCTTGGAAATTCTCCTCACATTTCTGGGTCTATTCAAAATTCTGTCCTTTTCTAGTAAAAGTGGTGAGAGGTGCAGCAATCTTGGAAAATCCCTCGACAAATCGTCTGTAATATCCAGCTAATCCAAGAAAGCTCCTTATTTCCGTAACATTCTTAGGCGCTGGCCATGTACTGACCGCCTCCACCTTAGCAGGATCTACGGAAATTCCTTTCTTTAACACCACGTGACCCAAGAAATGAACTTTCTCCAACCAAAATTCACATTTTGTGAATTTGGCATACAGCTGATTCCGTCTCAACTTTTCCATCACCAACCTAAGGTGATGCTCATGTTCCTCCTTGGACCTTGAATAAATTAAAATATCATCAATAAAGACGATAACGAACTTATCCAAATATTCCTTGAATACTCAGTTCATCAGGTCCATAAATGCAGCTGGGGCATTGGTTAGTCCAAAGGGCATAACCAAAAATTCATAATGCCCATAATGTGTTCGGAAAGCTGTCTTGGAGATATCTGATCCCTTAATCCTAAGCTGATGATAGCCTGAACGTAAGTCGACCTTCGAAAATACTACCGCTCCTCTGAGTTGATCGAAGAGATCATCAATCCTCGAAGGGGATACTTGTTCTTGATCGTAATCTTGTTTAGCTCACGGTAGTCAATACACATGCGCAAAGATCCATCTTTCTTCTTGACGAAAACACAGGTGCTCCCCATGGGGAAAAGCTTTGTCGTATAAATCCCTTGTCCAGCAGTTCCTGTAACTGCACTTGGAGTTCCCTAAGCTCGGCAGGTGCCATACGGTAGGGTGCTTTCGATATCGGTGCAGCTCCAATCAGTAATTCGATTACGAACGAGATTTCGCGTTCTGGCGGGAGTCCTGGTAATTCTTCCGGAAAGACAGCCACATATTCCTTAATAATGGGAACGTCCTTCGGTGTCAACTTTACTTCTCGATCCTTGTCCACTATGTTAGCTAAATATTCTTGACAACCATTAGCTAACATTTTCCATGCCTTTATTGCTGAAATCAGTCGGGTTGCTGAGTGTTGAGTCTGTCCGTAGAAGGTGAACTCTTCTTTGCCGTAGGGGTTGAACGTGACGCAACGTCTTCGACAGTTGATCTTGGCATCGTATTTCCCTAAGAAATCTATCCCTAAGATCACATCGAAATCTTGAAGCTTGATTGCGATGAGATCTACAAACAATTCTCTATTACCGAGAATGACGGAAATATTTCGGATCCAAAAATTGGACCAAAAATTTCTTCGGAGGGCAAAGAGGTTTTGAAAGGCTGCTCTAACTTTTCTGCACCTCTTTCTAATTTCTGGATGAACTCCAATGACACAAATGAATGCGTAGCACCCGAATCAAACAAGGCAACAGCATTATGAGTGGCGATAGAAATCTGACCTGTCACCACATGTGAAGTTCCAGCTTCAGCATCTCCCTTCGTGTAAGCATATATTCGGGCTTGGGGTTCAGGAGCCTCCAATCTATCTTGAGTGATTGAGGGTCCTTCCAGCCTTGCTTGGACGGCATGCAACTGGCTGTTGTGGTTCCGGCTTGGATAAGAAGGGTTCTGGCCCTGATTGTTCAAGGTGCAGTTCCTCACATAATGCCTTCCTTGCCACAGAGGAAGCAAGCATTAGATCCCATTCTGCAAACTCCCGGGTGTTCTTCCCACATTTGGCGCACACCGGGTACTCAGCAGTGTTTCCCTCATTTCCTCTAAAGTTCTTCTTCTGAGGGAAATTCCTTTGTGGACCTGGGCCAGAGAAATTTCCTTTTCTCTTGTTCCTCCCGAACTGTTTGGAACCTTGGGCAGGGCTATTCATCGGGCCTCTCTGGGTTGCTTCAAATGCTTGCCGAGGCTGCGTTGGCTTCACCACGGCTTTCTCCTCTTTCCTCGCCTTGAAAATCTGAGCCCTTGCTTCCCTATCCTGGTTAATCCAATACTCAGCTCTTATGGCCCGACTCACACAGTCGGATACTAGGGTAGGTGGACTACTGCCAGCACTCACCTGCTTGGCAATGTCGGTGCGAAACATCTTCATCATTCGCCTGACCTTTTCAGTCTCGTTGGGCACCAACTCCGGGCACAACCGGGCTAACTATTCAAATTTCTTGACTGCCTCCATTACAGTCATTGACCCTTGCTTCAAACTGGAAAACTCGTCCTGCTGGGCTGCTAGGATTTCTCTATTATAAAACATGTTCCGAAACTCCGTAACGAAATCCTGCCAGCTCATGGTAGTGACGTCTCGGCGCATCTGGATGGTCATCCACCAATGCCTCGCGTCTTTCTTGAGAGCGAAGGACGCACACAGAACCTTCTCCTGTTCTGATAGTCTCATAAAATCCAAGATAACTTGGATGTCAATCAACCAGTTATCAGCAGCTATCGGATCCATCGGTCCCTCGAATTCTGGCGCCTTCATCCGCCTAAAGCGCTCATAAAGCAAATCCTCCCGTACTGGTGGCAGATTCACAGGGATCCCAACGGGTGCTAACGGAACCTCAAAGTTCCGTGGAACCTCTGGTGGAACCTCTGGTGCCTGAGGTGCTACTGGGGCTACTCTCTCGGGGTGTGGGGGAACTTCATCCACCCGAGGTCTTTGGTTCATCTGAGCCAACTGCTCTCGCAATCGATATGTTCACATTGCTGTTCAAGCAACTGCCATTGTAAATTCCCTACAACAGTCGCGAGATCAGGCTCATGAAGGTTTGCGGGTACCGCTCTACGTGTCTCCGTTCTACGGGTGCGCACCATTTCTAATTCCTATAAAATCACAAGAAAAGATATTACCATACTATCAATATCCTTTCTTTCAGGTAGATTATATCATAATGTACCACATTACTTTGTCATAGTAATCATACCCGATCATAGACATATTATCGTATCGTATTTCATGCATAACATGTAACGACCCACCTAGCACAGGCCGTTACCATACATACATATATACATGCGTACTTATTTATTTGGCGTAACGTAAGCAGCGAAATTTTTTTTTTTTTTTTATATAATGCGGATATTTAAAATGCATAAACATATATAAGGATGTTTGCATACAAAATAATTTACATAAAAAGATCAAAACGCGAAGCGGTTATAATCCCACATTTCACAGCTTGCCCTGCCTCGCTCGCCACCTTGCACCATCAGTTGCCTGTAGGTTGCTTACCTACAGCATAGACGTAAGATACGTGAGCTTTCGCTCAGCAAGTACAACATATAAATCTATATCCGCAACAATTAAACATAAACATAACTCATCATACATAACATATTAAACTTTTCATAACATACATATCAGGTCATAACATCGCATAATATATGCATGTACCAATTATGCTCTTATTATGCCATCGTATTCATTCTTAACTTATTTTACTTATGGGCCCCTTATCATGAGTGTAGTACCGGACGCGCAACTATGATTTGGTTGGGGCGGCCAGTCCATTTCCAACTCAAATCACAGTCCAACCCGACCTAACGCGGGTCGGTACAACACAGGCAAGCTTGCTTGCCATCATATTTACTTTTCATGAACTCATACTTGTTCTTATTAGTGAACATGCTTCGTGATGTCACTATTCATAAATTATGCTCATATCTTAACCTCATGCCATAATCTCATACTCATGAACTTAACATAGTCATATTGTAAACATAACATCTTTCCATCATAAACATCAAACATACTTGGGCAAGTATACAACGAAAGCCTATGCTGTAGGCGGAGTTGTACTTACCTTGAGTACTATGTCCCGAGACTTGTTGATCCACTTCAGGATACCTCAGCAGGCTATTTCCTGCTATATCAGAGGACATAGAGTAAGAATTCTGTTCTTACTGAATGTTGGTAATCCAACCAACATTCATACCTAGTCATAGTTATATGCCCCCCCTTTCTTAAAACAAAGCCGGATACTTACCCAGTATCCCGGTCAATCCTAGAGTTTGGGGTTTACTATACTTAAAGTATACTTTGATTGGTCACATAAAGTAACCTTGGCTAAACAGCCATCCAAAGTAGCGTTGGACTACTTATTCTTAAATCTTGGGCCTACGCCTACAACTCAATTGGTTATTTCAGATAACCCGAGTTTTTAGGCCCAACTAGTCATTTTCACTATTTTATTGGGTTACGTTGGATAACCCTTGGGCTTAGGGCCTAAACCAATAACTCGGAATCTTTCCCGGTTATGGTTCACTTAACTCGATTAAAAACTCTTTCTTTACTTTGGAAAATCTTAGGGTTTTAAGATCATTTTATTAAAAACTTAGAATCTGATGAGCGGGTCTTTGTAAAAACCATTAAAAGCAGAAACTGCCTTTGGAACAGTTTCTCACTGAGAATTAGTCAGTGGATGTGCAGAAATGTCCTTTTCCTGCACTGTTTTAGAAATCCCTGTGCAGGAATTTCCTGTACACTGCACAGTTTTGAAAACTAATTTTATATTTAAAAATAAAAGCCGAATTTGAAAAAGTTTTCTTCATAAAAATTTTAAAGCATGAAAAACGCTAAAACTTTTGTGTTTAACTCGAGACCCAAATCGGTCTCTAACCCATTCATTTTCCCTGTTAAACTTACCTGGCCGTGCATAGGGTCTGGGCACGGTCAGGCTCGGGGTTTTCATAAAAACGAAGGCCATTGGAGCCTTATTTTTGAAAACTGTCAGTGTTGTCCCACAGGAAAAACCCTTATCTACAACTTTTGTGTTTTACGTTTTTCCAAAATCAGCCTCTAAGGGCCTCAAAACTGGCTTTCCAGAAAACTGGCCAGCTTGAACCCGAATTGGCAGTTTTCGTTCCTTTCTTGGTTTCTCGTCCTAATTCGTGCACACTACCTCAACCGAACTCAGCGGGAGCCTAGAATCAACATAGAACACTTTTCTAACGTCCCGTTTTAACTCACATGAAACTCAAACCCGTCCGTGCAAATCAAACAATAAAACTGCATTTTTAAGGGTTAGGGTTGGCTTGTTCTAGTTTCCACCAACCATAGCATACACAATTCATTCTAGCACCCTAGCATGCCATTAACATTCTGTTGGGCAGATTTGGGGGAACATATAACCTACTAAAAATCCTAGCATGCAATCATACTAATAAGCACATAAAAACTCATAATTAACATCAATCAAAACATAGCTTAAAATCATAAATCAAACCACCCTTAACTAATCAAGCACACACTAAAAAAAATATGACCTAAAGCAGAATTTAAATTGAGCTTATGCTCATTACAAATCAGCTTGTAATACATCTAAATCTTTAATTTAAAACTTGAATTGAGAGCTTAGGGTTCAAGAGAAGTTTTACCTTGCTCAATTCAAGAACGGGTTTGCTTGATCCAAATTTTCTTTCTCTTCCTTGCTCCTTGGTACAGCCGGCCTTAGCTCTTCCCAATGAGCCCGAAATTTTCCAGCCACCTAGGGGTTGTTCCAATCACACTCCGGCCACTCTCCACAAAAATCAGCCACCTTCCAACTTGTTTTCCCCTTCAATTTCCCTTCTACCTTGCTGCTGCCACACAACCGGCCACCAATGGCCAAATGGTTTCCAAATTTTTTCCAACTTCCTAGCTTGCTTCCTAGTGAATGCCTAACACTCCTAAGACCAATTCCTTGATTTTCCAAGCTTTTTCTTTCTCTTTGGCAGCTCACTCAAGTTCGGTTTTTAGAGGGAAAATTTGACCAAAGTTTGCCTAAGTTTTCTAATTTTTGTGAATAGGAAGCATCCCTATTTATAGACATTTTTGAGCTTTCCAAAATTGCAAAATAGTCCTTCAAAGTTCACCATTTTGCACTTTAGGGGGGTGAGGTGGCCGGCCACTTGGCTCTAGAACCATCCAACTTTCTTTCCAATTTTGTGTTAAATCCATAAAATGATGTCATAAATCAAAAGTTAAGTGACATCATCATTAAGGCCTTATTTGGCCTAATTCTTGATTAGACAGTGTCTTTTAATACTAAACAAATATTGTTGATACTGTGGTCATTAATTCACAGTACCGACTATTAAACTGCAGTCCAAAATTTATCTGTCTAATAATGGACTATACGAAAAATTCTCTTTTCGTTTCGAGCCTTTTGGCCTTTAATCCCCTACTTAGTGTGCTTGATTTTTCTATGGTGGTTTTAAAACTTATTCTTACTATCTGCGTTGTAAAAACGGCTTTTCGCAGTATATACCTCATACTGCATCACATACTTAAGTTTCGACATCTAGTTGACCTTTTTAGACAATCCTTGACTTCTCTTAGTCGATGTTGCCTTTCTTGGCCAATGTTAACTCTCTTGGTCAACTTTGACTTTCGTGGTCAACTTTGACGTCTTTTGGTCAAACTTTGACCAAAATAAAAATCATCATGTTTATATACCTTTTTACTCAAAAGGTATCATGCTTGACTAAGCAATCATTTTTGAGTCTTATAACGCATAAGAACTCACAAATTTCAATAAAAACCCTAAACCGGGCTTTTGCATAACTACCTTCACGGTACAATTCAAATTTCTATACAAGAAATTGTAACATAGAAAAATTCTAGTTATTACAATCTACCCCCCTTAAAAATTTTCGTCCTCGACAATTAAAACAAATCAGGGTAGTTCTTTCTCATCTCATCCTCCAACTCCCAGGTTGCTTCTTCGACCATGTGGTTTCGCCACAATACTTTAACCATGGGAATGGTTTTATTCCTTAAGACCTTCTCTTCCCGATCCAGAATTCAAACTGGCTTTTCTTCATAGGTTAAGTCCGTATGAACCTCCACTGGTTCCTGACTAAGCACATGGGAAGGGTCTGGCACATACTTCTTTAACATCGACACATGGAAAACATTATGCATCGAAGCTAACTCAGGCGGTAGGGCAAGCTTATAGGCGACTTTTCCAATCCGTTCAAGAATCTCAAATGGTCCAGTATACCTCGGACTAAGCTTTCCCTTTTTACCAAATCGCATTACTCCTTTCATAGGAGTAATCTTGATGAACACCGCATCTCCCACTTGGAATTCCAAGGGCCTCCTACGTTTATCGGCATAACTTTTCTGTCTGCTAAAAGCTATGTCAAGCCTCTGCTTGATCATCTGAATATCCTCAGAGGTCTTCTTGATAAAATCTGTAGTTTGCAGCTGCTTCTACCCCACTTCCTGCCAGTGGATAGGCGATCGACATTTTCTTCCATACAATGCTTCAAATGGAGCCATACCAATCGAAGCATGATAACTGTTGTTGTAGGAGAATTCGATCAATGGCAGCTTCTGATCCCAGTTTCCTTTGAAATCCAGCACACATGACCTTAGCATATCCTCCAGTGTCTGGGTGGTTCATTCTGATTGACCGTCAGTTTCTGTAATAGCTAGAATTTTTCTATGTTACAATTTCTTGTATAGAAATTTGAACTGTACGATGAAGGTATTTATGAAAAGCCCGGTTTAGGGTTTTTATTCAGAATTGTGAGTTCTTATGCTTTTATAAGACTCAAAAATGATTGCTTAGTTAAGCATACGACCTTTTGAGGAAAAAGGTATAAAAATGCTATGATTTTTACGAAAGTCAAAGTTTGACCAGAAAGTCAAAGTTTGACCAAAAACCGTCAAAGTTTGACCAAAAACCGTCAAAGTTGACCAAGAGAGTCCATGTTGACAGGATAGGCAACATTGACCCAAGAAAGTCAAAGATTGACTAGAAAGATCAATTCTTTGACGATATTGAAAAATGGTAAACAGTATAGGAAGTATACTGCGGAAAACCAATTTTTTCAGATAAAATGGTTTAAGTTAGATTCAAAACCACCATAGGAAAATCAAGCACATTAAGTAGGAGATTAAAGGCCAAAAGGCTCGAAAAAAAAAGAGAATTTTTCGTATAGTCCATTATTAGACAGATAAATTTTGGACTGCATTTTAATAATCGGTACTGTGAATCAAGGACCACAGTATCAACTATATCTGTTTAGTATTGAAAGATACTGTCTAAGCAAGAATTAGGCAAAATAAGGCCTTAATGATGATGTCATTTAACTTTTGAATTATGACATCATTACATGGATTTAATACAAATTTGGAAAGAATTTTGGTTGATTCTAGAACCACTTGGTCGGCCACCTCTGTAACGACCCGCCTAGCACAGGCCGTTACCATACATACATACTTATCTCCTCGTACATACTTACATACTTATGAAACACAGCGGAATTTTTTTTTTTATATGGCATACGAGTGCAACATATAAAAGTGTCTTTATCAAAATATTTACCATAACATAATTACGTAAAGGACAAAACGCGTAGCGGCTACATTTCCCACATTTCATAGTTTGCCCCGCCATGCCTTTCCATCTTGCATCAACCATTGCTGACGGTTGCTTACCTACAGCATAAATGTAAGACAGTGAGCTTTCGCTCAGCAAGTACAACCTCCTATACCGCGACATAAACAAACATGATCTAATCTTTCACATACTAACTTAACTTACCATAGCATATCGTACATATCATGACTTCCTTTTCATAGCATAACATACATCATAATGCATGGTCCATTTATGCTTATTTTATGCTCAATCCATGCTTAACTTACTTTCATTTCTTATCTTACTTATGGGCCCCTTACTTATGTGTATGTACCGGGCGCGCGACTATGGAGTGGTTGGGGCGGCCAAACCATTTCCAACTCAAACCATAGTCCAACCCGACCTTACTCGGGTCGGTACAACACAGGCGACTTGCTCGCCATCTTACTTTCCTTTCATCTTATCATGTCATACTTGATCTTATTTTATAAGATTTTGTGAACATGCTTCGTGCTCTCATACTTCCATGATTCATGTAATCATAACATAATATTCATCATAAACATACCTTAACTTATCATACTACATAACCTAGCATACAACATATGACATATTGCATAGCATGTCAATAACATAACATAACAACAATAACATTACTTAGCACTAACAATATAACATAGCAGCAGCAACAACATAACATAGCATCAATAACAACATAGCATAGCATCAACAACCGCATAACATACATCCCTAGCATACATCTAACATACTTGGGCAAGTACCACAACAAAGCCTATGCTGTAGGCGGTGGTTGTACTTACCTCTCTTGCTATGTCATGCGTTATGCTGCTTCTTCTCCGAGTACAGCTGCAGGTTCTCTCCTGCTCCTTGAAGGACATAGGTGAGGTTCTTAGTTAGTGTTGCAGAATGTTGATACTCTAATCAACATGCTTACATAATCCTAATTGTATGTCCCTGATACTAGATGTCTTACTGGGTTATAGATAGTAACCCTATTATTAATAGAACCCAATATGAATTAATTCTTTAAGAGGTTACGTTGGATAACCTCATGTGCTAAACCCTATACATACTGTCAGGGTTCGATTACTTTCCTAACCTTGGGCTTTATCATAATTATTGGGTTTCCTTAATTAACCCTATATCTTAGCCCAATTTTATTACTCTTGGTATCCTTTAGGGTTATCTTGACTAACCCTTAAGGTTAATTATAATTAAACTCTTGATCAACCAAAGTTAACCCTATATGGGTTAAACTTGAGCTTTAGGCTTTGGCCTAGTAACTCGGATATTACATCCGGTTATTATCCGTAATCATTTTGCTTACCCAATTTGGTTTAAAAATCCATTTTCCATTTCTTTGGAAACTTAGGTAATTTTAACTTCAAAAATCGTTTACTTAACTCATAAAAATTCATATCCTTAAGATAGGTTTTTGTAAAATCATTTAGGACTGGAAACTGCCTTTGGAACAGTTTCCCTAGTCAAAACAGTGGTTTTGGAAAAGATACAATTTTTCTGTACTGTTTTTAGAAAATCCTGTGCAGGAATTTCCTATTCCCTGCACAGTCTTTATAAAACCATGTCAGTTTAAAGATCCACTCTGATTTTGAAAACGTTGTCTTCACGAAAGTTCTAGCTCTCGTAAAATCCTAAAACTTTCATGTTTTGAGAAAAATCCATTTCTGCTTATATTTGCGTCAGTTTTTGTTTGAAACTGGCTGATCCTGTAATCTGGGTCTGGGCAGACCAGCCACGGGTTTTTGTAAAAACAGAGACCATTGGAGTCTCATTTTGGGATTCTGCCCGCTCTGTCCTCTAGGAAAAACCCTTCTGAACAACTTTTATGTTTTAAGTTTCACCCAGTTCGGCCTCTAAAGGCCTCAAATTTCTCTTTTCCCGAAACTGGGCAGTTCACATCCGAACTGGCAGTTTTTGGTTTTAAATTCGTTTTACGTCCTATTACGTGCATCTAACCTCAACCGAACACGCGGGAGCCTAGATAGCATACATGCAGCATTTTCTAACGTCCCATAAGAACCAACATGTAACTCCAACGTGCCCATGCAAACCAAAATCCGCACAAACCTAGCCTAGGTTTGCATGGTTCTAACTTTGCATTACATTCATACATGGATCAATCATTCACCCTTAAACTAGCAGCCAATCATGCACTGCCTAGGGCAGATTTTGGACCAAAAAATCAGGGCACATACAACCCTAAGCATCAAGCATGAAAATCAATCACAAACAAGCACAACAATGCAAGAATTCAAGCCATACACCCTTAGATCTACAAATCAAGCACATACAACCTACTAGGGCATAAAATGGAAGATGGACTTATGTCCTTACAACCAAATTGAATCACCTTATAACTTTGAATTTGAACTCAAATAAAAGAGTTAGGGCTCTAGATTTTTACCTTAGACCAAAGTCAAGTTTTGGTCACAAAATTTCTTCCTCCCTCTAGCTCACCCTAGCTCACGGCCACTCCCCAAAGTGAGCTCCAAAATTTCAGCCACTTGATGGCTGCCTTATCAAGGTTCGGCCACACCACACCAAGCTTTCTTTCTCAACTTTTTTCTCTCTCTTTCTCCTTCCCTCACAACCGGCCACTAGGCCAATTGGTCTCTAAAAATTTTCCAAACTTTTTTTCTTGGCTTTCCACTCAAAATCCGAACATTCCCTAAGCAAAACCCCTTTGGAAATTTTGATTTTTCTATCCTCTTTCTCTCTTCCTTGGCTGCTGATTTTCAAGAAGAAAAATGGCAAGAACCTCCCCAAATTTTGAATAAAATGAATAGCAACCACCCATATTTATAGGCAAGAGGAGAACTTTTCAAAATTCAATTTTGACCCCTAAAGTTTTGAAAATTTTGCCAACTAGCATGCAAGGTGGCCGGCCATCCCCCTTGGAGAACAAGCAAAAATTGTTCTAGAACAAGACACTTGTCATCTAATGCTTGGTTCATGGAATTATGATGTCATAATTCCAAATAAGGATGATGTCATAATTTAAAAGGTATATGATGTCATCCTAAGGCCTTGTTTGGCTACTTTTCTCTAAAATAATCCATATTTGTGTTACACAGATATTTCCAATACTGTGTTCACTAATACACAGTACAATTCAGTACTGTTTTACTCGACTGCAGTCCAAAATTTATCTGCGTAAAAATGGACTGTAAAAACTTTTTCTTATTTTTCCGAGCCCTTTTGGTCTTTAGTTCCCACTAGGTGTGCTTGATTTTCTAAGGTGGTTTTTAAAACCTATGCATGCTATCTTAACCGTAAAGACGGTTTTCGAAGTATACTTTATTTTTCAATACTGCAAAATCACTCCTTTGACCGTTCTTGGTCAAACTTTGACTTTCTTAAAATCATGTACTTTTCGCCCCTTTTTTACTCAAAAGGTCCGTTTCTAATCTACATAGTCCATTTTGAGTTTTATTGATACTGAAAACTCATAAAATGTAAGAAAACTCTTAACCGAGTTTCTCTTTCAATAATACCTTGATGGTATACATTTAATTCCTTTGAAAGGAAATAGTAACATCGGAAAATCTAGGTATTACAACCTCACCCCCCCTAATGTGCAATTTGATGAACTTTGAAGGACTATTTTGCAATTTTGGAAAGTTCAAAATTGTCTATAAATAGGGGTGCATTCTATTCACAAAAATTAGAAAATCTAGTCAAACTTTGGTCATTTTTCTGCCCAAAAATCCGAACTTGAGGGAGCTGCCAAAGGGAAAGAAAAAGCTTGGAAAATCAAGGAATTGGTCTTAGGAGTGTAGGCATTCACTAGGAAGCAAGCCAAGAAGTTGGAGAAAATTTGGAGACCATTTGGCCATTGCTGGCCGGTTGTGTGGCAGCTGCAAGGGGGAAGAAAAATTGAAGGGGAAAACAAGTAGGGAGGTGGCTGATTTTTGTGTGAAGTGGCCGGAATCTTGTTTGGAGCAGTTCCTAGGTGGCTGGAAAATTTCAGGCTCATTGGGAGGAGCTAAGGCCGGCTGCACCAAGGAGAAAGGAAGAGAGAAATTTTGAGCCAAGCAAACCCACATTGGATTAAGTAAGGTAAAAATTTCTCTTGGCCCTTAAGTCTCTCAATTTAAGTTCTAAATTAGAGATTTAAATGTATTACAAGCTGATTTGTAATGAGCATAAGCTCAATTTAAATTCTGCCCTAGGTCAGATTTTTAGTGTGCTTGATTAGTTTAGGGTGGTTGATTTAGTGTTTTAAGTTGTGTTTTGATTGATGTTTAATTGTGCATTTGTATGAACTTATGAGTATGATTGTATGTTAGATTAATTAGGGGTTGTATGTTTCCCCAAATCTGCCCAACAGAATGTTAATGGCATGTTAGGGTGTTAGATTGAAATGTGTATGCTAAGTTGGTAGAAATCAAGAAACAAGCAAAACCCTAACCTTAATTAATGCAATTTTATTGTTTGATTTACATGATCATGTGGGGGCTCATGTAAGTCAATTTGGGACAATAGAAAAACGTTGCATGGTGATTTTAGGCTCCTGCTGTGTTCGGTTGAGTTAGTGTGCTCGTTTTAGGACCGAAAACGATTAAGAAATCAAAAATTGCCAATTCGGGTTCAAACTGACCAGTTTTCTGGAAAGTCAGTTTTGAGGCCCTTAGAGGCTGATTTTGGAAAAACGTAAAACACAAAAGTTGTAGATAAGGGTTTTTCCTATGGGGAAACGCCTACGGTTTTCAAAAATAAGGCTCCAATGGCCTTCGTTTTTGTGAAAACCCGAGCCTGACCGTGCCCAGACCCTATACACGGTCAGGTGAGTTTAACAGGTTAAAGGAGTGGGTTAGAGACCGATTTGGGTCTCGAGTTCAAAACGAAAGTTTTAGGATTTTGAATACTTTAAAACTTTCATGAAGAAAACTTTTTCAAATTCGACTTGGATTTTTAAATAGAAAATTGGATTTCAAAACTGTGCAGTGAACAAGAAATTCCTGCACAGAGTGTTCTAAAACAGTGCAGGAAAAGGACATTTCTGCACATCCACTGACTAATTCTCAGTGAGAAACTGTTCCAAAGGCAGTTTCTGTTTTTAATGATTTTTACAAAGACCCGCTCATCAGATTCTAAGTTTTAATAAAATGATCTTAAAACCCTAAGTTTTTCCGAATTAAAGAAAGAATTTTAATCAAGTTGAGTGAACCATAACCGGGAAAGATTCCGAGTTATTGGTTTGGGCCCTAAGCCCAAGGGTTATCCAACGTAACCCAATATAATAGTGAAAATGACTAGTTGGGCCTAAAAAAACTCGGGTTATTTGAAATAATCCTTTGAGTTGTTTATTAGAAGGCATAGGCCCAAGATTTAAGAATAGTAGTCCAACGCTACTAAGAAAGGCTATTTAGCCAAGTTTACTTTGTGTGACCAATCAGAGTACACTTTAAGTGTAGTAAACCCTAATTCCTAGGGCTATCCGTGATACTGAGAAAGTATCCGGTTTTGTTTAAGAAGGGGAACATATAACTATAACTAGGTATGAATGTTGATTCGATTATCAACATTCTGTAAGAACATAATTCTTACTCTATGTCCTCTGATATAGCAGGAAATAGCCTGCTGAGGTATCCTGAAGTGGATCAACAAGTCTCGGGACATAGTACTCAAGGTAAGTACAACTCCGCCTACAGCATAGGCTTTTGTTGTATACTTGCCAAGTATGTTTGATGTTTATGATGAAATGATGTTATGTTTACGTTATGACTAAGTTAAGTTCATGAGTATTAGATTATGGCATGATGTTAAGATATGAGCATAATTATGAATAGTGACATCACGAAGCATGTTCACTAATAAGAACAAGTATGAGTTCATGAAAAGTAAGTATGATGGCAAGCAAGCTTGCCTGTGTCGTACCGACCCGCGTTAGGTCGGGTTGGACTGTGGTTTGAGTTGGAAATGGACTGGCCGCCGCAACCAAATCATAGTTGCGCGCCCGGTACGTACACTCATGATAAGGGGCCCATAAGTAAGATAAGTTAAGAATTAATACGATGGCATAATAAGAGCATAATTGGTACATGCTTATATTATGCGATGTTATGATATGATAGTATGTTATGAAAAGTTTAATATGTTATGTATTGAGAAGTTATGTATGATGAGTTATGTTTATGTTTAATTGTTGCGGATGTATATGTTGTACTTGCTGAGCGAAAGCTCACGTGACTTACGTCTATGCTGTAGGTAAGCAACCTACAAGCAACTGATGGTGCAAGGTGGCGTGCGGGGCAGGGCAAACAGTGAAATGTGGGGATTATAACCGCTTCGCATTTTGATTTTTGTTATGTAAATTATTTCGTATGCAAACATCCTTATATATGTTTATGCAATTCGAGTATCCACATTATATGTAACGACCCGCCTTGCACAGGCCGTTACCATACATACATACATACATTCTTACTTATTTAATGTAAACAGCGAAATTTTTTTTTTTTTATACGTAACGCGTACGTGTGATTAACCATATATATATATATACGGCACGGATAAGCGGAAAGCATTATAATATCAGTATGTTTGGAATACGAAATTTATACACACAAAAGAAATACAAAACGCGTAGCGGATATTTTATCCCACATTTCACAGTTCGCCCTGCCACGCTCGCCATCTTGTATCACAAACTGCCCATAGGTTGCTTACCTACAGCATAGACGTAAGACGTGAGCTTTCGCTCA